>JADBJO010001466.1:190000-195000 GCA_016801955.1 Conus betulinus | reverse complement strand
GGCTTAAAATGTAATCCGCATCAGCGTTATCCGTCCACGCTTTCGGTTGGTCAGAGGAAACCCGAATGATCTCCCTTTCCTTCACTCAGCTTCGTTTCTTCCTCTTTTCAGCCTCCTCCTCAGGATGCACGAAGACACTTGAGAGGAGGTCGGACGCCGTCAAGCATTCCCATGTCACTTAAGAACTTTCCGTCAGGAGTGTCCTACTCACAGGTGAAAGGTCTTTTCTCATTCCGTCAGGAGTGACCTACTCGCCGTCAGGTTACTCAAGGTTTAATGTTTTTTCTCATTCCGTCAGGAGTGACCTACTCACAGGTTTAATGTCTTTTCTCATTCCGTCAGGAGTGACCTACTGACAGGTCAAAAGTCTGTCTCATTCCGTCGAAAGTGTCCTACTCACAGGTTAAAGGTCTTTTCTCATTCCGTCAGGGGTGTCCTACTCACAGGTTAAAGGTCTTTTTTACATTCCGTCAGGAGTGGCCTACTTACAGGTTAAACGTCTTTTCTCATTCTGTCAGGAGTGACCTACTCACAGGTTAAACGTCTTGACTCTTTTCTCATTCCGTTGGGAGTGACCTGCTCACACGTTAAAAGGTCTTTTTTCACTTCGTCTGGAGTGTCCCACTCACAGGTAAAGGTCTTTTTTCATTCCGTCAGGAGTGACCTACTCATAGGTTAAAGGTCTTTTCTCATGTTACCAGGAGTGTCCTATTTATAGGTAAAGGTACTTTCTCATTCCGTCAGAAATGTCCTACTCACAGCTAAAAGGTCTTTGCTCATATTGTAATGCGTCCTGTTTTATACATGTACTTTTTGTTGTTTGTTCTCGTTCACAACCGGTACTATCCTTCTCATAGCCCTCTCGTATTCTAATATGTTGTGTGTAGATCATGTACGTTGTGTCCTCGATCACAGTCTGAACTGTTCTCTTCCCATAGTCCAGACTATCTTCACCAGCAAGGGCTGCCTTTCTCAGGCCTGTGCCGTCGTCCACGAGGCTGAAAATGCCCTCATCACAGAGGTCTGGTCGGACTTGTGGACGCTGCTCTTTCATTGACCTTTGTGCCCGACTCGGGGTCTGCGGCATCGTAGAGGAGGACTAAAGCATACCAATTTTCATTTGAGTGAATTTTTATGTCGCAGGAACAACTCCCAAGACTGGTTTACGTGGTGAGTAAGGCGCCAGGCTCTTATACCAAGGTCTGGGGGCTTGATTCCTACTCGAATCAGCTGGCCAGGCTGGACAGTTTTCTCTTTGGAGTTCACCCGTGCGCAGACTTATGTCCTGTCCTAGTCTTTCGGATGAACCTTTTTTGAGAATGAGGTCTCCCATGTAAAAAAAGCACTTAATTAAGAAAACAACAACAAAAAAAACTTTCACGCACGTGAAACCCAGTTCCTCCTTTCAGAGAAGAGTAGACCATCGTGTACCGATGGGATGGATGACGCAAACGTAACACAGGCACACTGGTGTGCTTAGACAACATCTCCGAATGCGGATTGTGTAGTGGTGGAGATTAAAAACGGCATTCGCCACAAACAAACAAACAAAATCCTCGCCAAGGAACGGAGAAGGGAATACATTTCAATACAATTGAATTCCATCTACTTTGGAGAAACCAGGGTAGTTCCGTTTCAAATCCATCGGGATAAAACTCCATCGGGGCTCTCTGTCCAAGAACGAACACAAAATCATCATTAGGTTTTTCTGCAAGGATCATGCGTCAGTGGCACTGGGAGATACTATGCAGTTGGGGATGGGGATTGGGAGGGGGGAGGGCAGCCAGAACCGACTGCAATGTCACTGCAGTCTTCCAAACTTTTTTAAATCGGGGCGGGGGGGGGGGGGGGGGGGGAGGACTCTCTTCCAATCTACCAACCTGGGAGGGGGGGGGGGGTGGGCGATGGTAGAGGATGTTTCCCCTTCTTCTTCAAAATTCCTGTCAAAGCGGAGACGACGGCGGGGCGTGGAGGGAGGTGGGTGAGTGGCATGCACTGTTATATTTATTCATACTTTTTTTGCTGTCAGTTAGAGGCGAGGGCGGGGAGGGGAGTGATGTCAGAAAGTAGTAGAGAATGCTTTCTAAGGTTGAAGGGATGCCTGAACCCCCTCCCCCCTCCCTCCCCGGTTCGGACGCCACTGTGCATATCAACTTTCTGCCCTCGGAATAAACACTGTGTGGAATTTTTACATAGACCATGTCTACAAAGAAAAAAAACCTCATCTGAATCTAAAAACTAAAAAAGCCTAGTGAACCGCATTAAAACTACCTGGACACAGAGCAAGTGCCCTAGTACTGCCCAAAGTTCATATCGTGGTGAACTGTTGATGGAAGACTGTCACTGTGTGATTTATGCGACCGACAAGTCTCCGCCATCGGTAATGCATCTCTAGTTTGGCGGAGTCCACTTGAGAACACTGCGTCCGGCGTCAGTCAATGAATGGCTCGCATTCTCATTTGGCTCGCACCAACGCCAGAACCAACGCGCGCGACTGCTCTCAGCGTTTGGGTCAACGAGAGTGCTAAATGGTCTCAGTATTGGGGGTGGGGAGGATAGGATAGGATTAGAGAGAGAGAGAGAGAGAGAGAGAGAGAGAGAGAGAGAGAGAGAGAGAGGCGACTAATGATTCACCTTCAAGTGCTTGTCCTTTTAAGGGGATGGGAGGTGGGAGGGGGTCAGCATTATGTCGCTATAAGCAATCCAATCTCCTGTCGATCTGTCTATGACGATGAACGCGCGCGTGCGTTTGTATGTATGCATGTATACAAGCTGATGCCTATATACTACGAAACCGGCACAAATCCAGCGTGTTTGGGATCTATCCTTAGTGCAGAGTCCGTCAAACGTCTTTAGCAGTAAGCCTCACGGGCTCTGTTCGTCTGAAGAGAACGTCCACGGGGAGATTGTCCGAACCGAGTCGGAAATAGGTCACTCCAGATTCGCTGGCTGCTGTGAGAAGAAGCAGAGGTGCAGAGGGTGGAGGTGGGGGTCGAACTGAGGACGAGGACGAGTATGTGGAGGAGAGGTGTGTTGACCTGACTCGGTCCTTCCACTGAACTGGAGGGTACAGAATCCTGGCGGAGGAGGGGGAGTAGGGGAGAGGGGTGGGGTGGGGGGTGGATGGCTAGCTAGTACCACAAGGAATGGGGAGGAATCGGGACAGGGGAAGGAAGGCAGGGGGAATGGAGGGTGGGATTGGTGTGGGGGAGGGGGTGTTGGCTGGTGTCAGCTTTAAAGTGGACCCGCGGGGCAGCAGACTTTTTGCTGGCTCGGCCGCCCTCCCTCCCCCCCCCCCCCCCCGCCCCCCCCAACAAAAATCGATAGGCTACGACGGCTACGACGGCCTTGTAGGGAGCGGTTCACCAGGTCGCAGCTTTTTCACCTCGCCCCCCATCCCCCCTCCCCCCCCCCCCCCCCCCCCCCCCCCCCCCCCCCCCCCCCCCCCCCCCGCCCCACCCCCCCCCCCCCCCACCCCCCCCCCCCCCCAACCCCCCCCCGCCCCCTTCCTCACCTCACACCCTGCCCCTTCTCCCTCCGCGACCCAACACAGTAAACTGCTCCTCCGCCTCCCCCTTCACCCCCCCTCCCATCCCCTTCCCCACTATCGAGTTTAGTAGTTAGTAGTACTCTTCGGTACTTGCTGGAGGTTCGTGAGGGTGAGTCATCGTATAATTTGCTGGCTGGCTGGTCGGGGTGTGCCCGACATCCTCTTCTTTTTGTTTTTTCTTCCTCCTGTAGAGTTGCTTACCTCGTGCAAGTCTGGCAGTTAGTTTCATCACGTGCAGATACGGCGAAGAGTTCTAGGTACAGAAATTGCATTGATCACACGAAGTAATGGGGGGCAAAAGGTTTTAATTATTCATCTTCATTTTGATGATGCATGGGAAGGTCGTCAAGGAAAGTCGCAGGCCGGCCGCGAGGCATGAAGCACCTGCTGTGTGTGTCCCCGGGAAGAGTTCTTCATGATAATGAAGCGTAATGAGCGGCACTGACGCCTAGACGGCATGGCATTTGCATTGATCTCGCGCGGCCGCTGGAGTGCCGGTCATTTGTGCAGAGTCTGATGACTTATATGGGATTGTTGTCGCTGGCCAGGAAGGAGAGGCCCTCTTTATGAGGGGTTCCAGACTGCTGGAGAGGAGGCGGCGCCGGAGCCTGCAGGATGTCATGGTCGTCACATTGATGCCCGCCGACGGTGCCAGGATGTAGACCTGTGTGCTATGGGGACAGTCGGACACGGTGCCCGTTGGTTTTTCAATTGTGATTGCTTTTTTTTTCCCCCTCCCCTCATTCATTTAAATTATGGTGCCCCTTCCACCCTTCCTTCCCCGCTTTTTTTTTTTTTTTTTTTTTTAAATTTTGCGTTTTAACAGCTGCTTGGTGTAACTTAATATGTTATGCTTTCACACTTAGCGTTCCTGTGTCTTCCGAGTATGGAGAATTAACAGTGTTGTTCCTTGACCTTGCTTAAAGTGATGAATTAACAGTGTTGTTCCTTGACCTTGCTTAAAGTGATGCGGACAATATGTAGTCAGTGTGTAGGGTGATCATTGCTGTTAGGGGTGTGGTGTGTGTGTGTGTGTGTGTGTGTGTGTGTGAGAGAGAGAGAGAGAGAGAGAGAGAGAGAGAGAGAGAGAGAGAGAGAGAGAGAGAGAGAGAGTGTGTGAGAGAGAGAGAGAGAGTGTGTGTGTGTGTGTGTGCGCGCGCGCGCGCGCGCGCGTTCACATGCGTTTGGAGTTTGATGCACCCGTACCTGGGCAGAGTTTGTGTCTATAATTCAGATGACCGAATTGTCCTATCTCGATTTTTGTCTTAAACATATACACGATTACAATGCTTTTTTTTTTTTCTTCTTGCATTCTTAGGTATGAAACTAGGTAAGGAGTCGATTTGTTTGGTTTCTTGTTTTCCGAGGTGCAGACTATATTGATTGTCAATTTGTATAACGAAGGTGGATTTAGTTGAAAAGTTAATCGTTTTCTTTGCGGGTATAGCTT
>JADBJO010001466.1:177500-182500 GCA_016801955.1 Conus betulinus | reverse complement strand
CGTGCGTGCGTGCATGCATGTATGCATGCGCGCGTGCGCGTGCACGAGGTGGTGTGCAAGTGTTATCACATTTGCACTCGGACGAGGTCATGTCCCATCAGTTTTATGAGTCGCTAAAAATCAGTCTATCTTGCGTTTCCACGAATACATTAACCTTGCCTTAAACGCATGTGGTGTATGTTACGTAAAATTCGGTCGGATTGAAACAAATCTTTTATATCGACATCGATTCTGTCCCATGGTTTCTTTTCTTTTTTTTTTCTCCTTAAATGTTTCATCAGACAATTATCCACATAGGAAAAGCTATATACAGGTGCAAAGGAAGTGTTACAAGAAAAAAAAGCTGAAGGTCAGAAGCCTTTGTGAAGGAGGATGAAGGGGGGGGGGGGGGGGGGGGGGGGGGGAGAGGAGGAAAGGGATACGCTCTGGCACCGGCACCAGAGAGAAGAGTGAGCAGAGCAGGTTCCAGTCAGTATTGTGGGAGTGGAGGAGGGCAAAAAAAAAAAAACACATGTCTGGCGTGCCAGACCTCTGCCAATCGATACTGGAACTGCCAGTCTGGGGTGGGGGGAGAGGGGGGGGAGGAAGGGGGGTGAGGGGGAGGGGGGGGGGGGGGGGGCGTGGGTGGAGGAGGGCACTGCTAACCAGCACTGTCAGCACATCGCTGTGGCGGCATCTCTCCTCCGACACACACAGGGCCCTAAGAGTGAGAGAGGGCCGTGTGTAGCAAGTAGTAGGCCCTCGGCCGTCGCGTGTGTGTCTGCCTTACTCTGCGATATGCATGCTGACGTGCGCGCGCGTGTGTTTTGTTGTGTGTGTGTGTGTGTGTGGGTGTGTGTGTGTGTGTGTGTGTGTGTGATCGGTCCTAAACCACTCTTTTTCACTCAAAAGACTAGTCGCACTGGACTGGTGTCATCAGCACAATTTCACAATGCATCAGTCTTGGGGAAGAACCAGGCTTCGCATCCCTACTCGTCCCACTAAGTTCAAAGTAGTGGTATGAGAGTTTAAAAAAAAACAAAAAGTATTGGAGAAGAGAGGAAGAGAGACTGAGACAGGAGGAAGAAAAAAAGACAGCAGACAGCGAAATGAGTCAGAGTGTGTGCCGTATGAGCCCATTCAGCAGGTGGATTGACCTACTTGATGCCTAATGCCACCAGTGGGAAGGAAGGATGGGGCTCAGGCAGACATTGGGAAAGAATGGGGAAGGGTGGAGGGGGTTGGGGCAAGAAAATCAAGGTGGCAAATCATAGTGGCAGAGAAGGGAGAGGAGAAGCGAGGAGAGGGGGACAAGGGGGCGAGAGAGGAGAGGGGAGGAGAGAGAGAACAGAGGCTTGAGGAGCGCTGGAGGTAGATCGCGAGACACCAGAGCTCGCGCCGCCCGGAGAGAGAGAGAGAGAGAGTGGTTGAGGGGGGTCCTGGAGAAAGGGGGTGAAGGGGGTGGGGGGGGCGGTGAGAAGGGACGGAGGCCCCTACTCGAAAGGGAGAGTCTGCCTCCGGTGAAAAAAAGTGGAAGGCTTCAGGATGGTGGTGGTGCGCGCTGGCGGTATTGATCGCTCCAACTGGTACCACACCCCTTTCCACAGCTCGCGCCGCCCGGTACCCAAAAGATGACCCCCTGACCCACTTGACGGGAAATAGGTCGCCGGGGCCCCCCCCCCCCCCCCCCCCCCTCCCCCCCTTCCCCCTCCACACTCAAACTCCCGTCCCCACTTTTCCTCCCTGCTATATGATTTGTCCATTCCTCCGTTGACCTGTGTGAAAAATCACGAGGTTTGAATCACAAATCAACTGAACAGTCTTTTTTTTTCTACTAGAAACGGAGAAACCATGCACAAACCGCAAATCCATGTTCCCGTCAAACACATTCCCCATGCTGTGCTGCTGTAGTCTGTGAAGACACGCTGGCAGAGAGGCAGTAATGGTGGTGTGTAGGGAGGGTGGGGGGGGGGTGGGGGGGGGGGGGGGGTGGGGGGTGAAAAAGAAATTTCGTGAAGAGAAAAAAAAAAACAAAATTCAAAAGTAGATGGTGGGGGGTGGCGGCTGGTCGGAGAGAAAACCGTCCGAAGACCTTGTGAAGAAAGAAAAGATGGTATCTCGCGCAGATCCGCAAGCTAACTGCTACGACTTACTACTACTACCTCTGGTGGTCTCTCCTCTTCTGTGGGCTCTTTCTGAGACTCCACGGGTTTGCCTGTCGGGCTGTGGAGTGCTGTTGTTGCCCGTTACGATCGCCTAAACCGTGCTTGCATGCAATGCTCATTCACTGCGGACCAGCTTCCTGGCAAGTGGCGGCCCTGATCAGACCACTAGGAGTTTTTGACCCAGTCAGCGGCCTCTGGTACGATTGACACTGTGGGCCTTTTGGATTCCCCCAGTTCCCCCCCCGTGCCCCCATCCCCCCCGACCCCCCCCCCTCCCCTTGACCATAAAGCCCCCCCCCCATTGCTCCCCATGTGATTTGGGATGTTTGCCCCCCCCCCCACCCCACCCCCCCCCCCCCCATGAAAAGGAGTGTAAGCTTTTACACGGCTGAAAGTGTCATCACACTACCATTCACTTCCGTTCTAGTGCGCGAATGTGTTTGTTGGAGTGTGAAATTCCCTGGTGGAAAAGCCATGAGGCACATGAAACAAGCAGTCCCGGCTCGGCAACCCTCTCCCTTCACGCTCATGCTCATGGTGGTGGAAGTGAAGGCCAGAGGAAGACTCTGTACTTCCGTCCGGAACTTTTCCGGGAGCGGACTTGCTGATCCCATGAACCTTGGCCGTTTTTGGAGGTGGGATTTTTTGTCGTAGCTCATTGGTTTCCGGTTTGTTATATCGGATCCATGCACTGCCGCTACTTACCTACTGCACACGACAACGATACTATGGGGTGTGGGACGTTGGGGACTAGATTGATCAGTTGCGTAATGTTCAGCAGACCATTTGCAGGTTGACCACGATGCTTGCTGAGAAATGAAGATCGGCAGAAAGTGTGGGCAGGCGGTGGACACACATACACAACAGTGACCTTGCGTGGTGGTGTACATCTCTCGGTGTCGGGCACTGTCAGTCTGACCTCAGTCCTCTGCCTCTCTCGCTCTCCAGGCTCTCCTTCCATCCTCCTCTCTCCCTCCTCTCTCCTCTCACTCGTCGTCTCGCTCCCCACCCGTCCATCGTTCTGATCCTGGCCGCTTTAGGGTTGGTGGTGATATGCGGGGTGGCTTGGTGCAATCTGCAGCTAATGCTTTACCTGTATGAGTGCATGTTGCTTGTCTGTGCTTCTCGATGAGGACCAAGACAGACCAGAGTATGGGAAGATGGGGTAGAAGAGGGGGCCGACGGATGAAGGAGCGGGAGGCCATGGAGGCGGGGAGGTACAGCGATGACCTGTGGCACACAGATATTTCACCTGTAGGTCTGGCGTGCTGCTGTGCAGTGAGCGGAGCAATGATAAGCAGGGCATACAGACACAGCTATCCGCCCTCCTACACTGTTTCTCCTTACCTCCCCCAAGAACCAGCCCCACTCCCCCCCCGACTCTCTCACTGTTTAGGACTAGCACTTGTCATCGTTTGCAGGGGACTTATTACTGGCGGTGATCGGCCCTTGTCGGTTGTGAAACATTACGGAGCCCCCCCCCCCACACCCCCGCCACCCTGCCTGTTACCTTCAACTCCGTCCCCTTCCATCCCTGCCATTGTTTGCCCCCCCTTCCTTCTCCACGCCCCCCCCCCCCCCCCCCTCCCCCACGCCGCATCCTTCCCCTTTCTGGCCTATCTGTCTATCCTGGTTTCAAGTCACATGTTGTGCCTTGTGGTGGAGTCAGTGGGTCTTACCTCCTCCTCTCCCAGTCGCGTGCCTCGGCCACCTCGTGCGGGGTCCTGCTGCCCGGACTCCCGGCCAGCCCGCCGTCCCCTTGTCAGGTGACTCTGCCCACGGGATCACACCTTCACTGACCCTCCTCCTGCTCGGCTCTCACTTCGGCATCAGACCCAGGGATCAAGGGGAGAGCAGCAGGTTGCGACGCTGTTGGCTCTTTCGTGCTTGAAGGTAGCGGAAACCTGGCCCACTCTGTGGAGCGTGTGCTTTGTGGGGAAAGTGTCGTGGCCACTACTTGGCGGTGAATTTTGTTGACCATCTTCTCAGGGTGTGAAAAGCGGGTGGACAATGTAAAAACCCGGTGAGAAAGTGGAGCGGCGTTTTTCCTCCAGTTCCTCCTCTCCCCCATTCCGACACAGTTTTGTGGAGTGTCAGAGACGGAGAGGCCATGGCCGCGGGCTGTGCAGGTAGTGCTTGTGAAGCAGACGACATAAAAAGCATGCCTGTGTGTGTCGACAGCGTGTTACTGTTCGTCAGTGTAGGCAGTATGTCTATTCGTCAATCAATTCCTCTCCGTATTTGGACACAAGTCCCAACACAAATCGTCTGTCGTTCTCAAACGTGCCTTTTCCTTGACATGTCAGTGGGTTTTGTTGCTGTTTTTAGCTCCCCGCATTTGTTTTGGTTGACGTGAAAAAGAGTTTCGTGTTTGTAGCCTTTGTTTTCTTGTTTGCAGGTATAGAGCGCGTTACCCCCGTGTCGTGCTGTTGTTTTGTGAAGCCTCGCTTGTTTGCCTCTTTCCTCGCCGCTTTTATTGTTCTTTTCGGTGTGGCTGTTATTAACTTCTGTAACAGTTGAGTCGCTTTATTCATTGTCATAAAAGCATAACCAGACGGAAGTTGTTGCTGTGTGGAAGTGGAACGATGTTTCTTTAACCGCTCCTTGTCATTTTGTTGAAGGATTAAATGAACGAAGGATTGACACTGTGAAAACTGCGTTCCGTTCAGTCGAAGAATTAATGTAATCGTAGAAGGAACTACACATTTACGATACATTAAATTCCCTTACCACGGGGAAAAAAATATGCGATAACAACACCACATTGCGAAGTCATCGTCATATCTTTAAGTCTGAATGAATAAGCACGACAAAATAAATGAAATAAAAGGAAGTAAAACGAGTTAAGTACAAGCA
>JADBJO010001466.1:152500-167500 GCA_016801955.1 Conus betulinus | reverse complement strand
TTGCGAGGATGCTATACAAAGCTTTTTTGAATGTTGCAAACACAGTTTCTCCTGTAAACTTTAGATAATAAAAATGAAACTGTATACCCAGATTTATATTTTTGTAAGTGTGTGTGTGTGTGTGTGTGTGTGTGTGTGTGTGTGTGATATGCTCAGAAATATTATGATGTGTGTATATTTTTCTTTTACCGAGCGACCAAAGAATTAGGCGTGTCGTGCTGCAGGCACAATATTTATTCTTTTCTGGTTTTAACTTAATTTAGTTTTAAACAGTCCAAAACGTGGAAATGACAATGTAGAGTTGCTTCTTTTACTTTTTTTTTTTCCCAAGTTAGATTGTCACGTGCCAATCTGTAAATTCATTCGCTGGTATGTTTGCTAATTTGAATGAAATATCGGCACTTCTTGACTTGGAACTGGACCTCACAGTCGACAGGTCGGTAAGGTGCTTTTGCACGAGACTTTCGAAAGTTGGTGGCAACCACATTTACTTGCGCAACAATGTGAAAAAGGAACAACGACGACCAAACAAAATAAATAACAACCTGTAAGTGTTTTTGCGCGCGCATGCGCACACACACACACACACACACACACACACACACACACACACACACTCGTATACATACGTCTTTTTGTCAATGGTTAAATGCATTTACATTTTAAGAAACCGAGTAACAAGAACTATTCTGTTTCTTCTTCTACCTCCTGTTTCTTCTTTCTTCTGGGTGGTGGTTGGTGGTGGTGATTGTGCTACTTGTACTGATGTTATTTTGCATATTCTTGGAAGTGTGTCTATAAACTTCAAAACAAGACTGATGATCTTGTTAAACATAAAAACTGTCTGCTTTAAGATGTAGTTCACTTAAGTGACATTCTCTACGGGTGTCCAAGCAAATATGGATGTCTTGTGTCTAGTATTTAAAAGCAAACACATTGGAAAAAAAAAAAAGGTCATCAAACAGATTAACAGTGCACACGCCGATATTTATGTATTATGTTTGTTTTCATGGAAACAAAAATAATGGTGTGACACAAGCCTGAGTCCAAGGGAGATTTTGTTAGAAATTGTTTTCATGTTAAAAAAAAAAAGTGATGTCAATATTTTCAAAGGAAGAAGAAACAAACAACAGCCTTGATATGATTGGTCCTAGTCTTCCATAACGGATGGCCAGTTTCGCCTTTTTCACTGGTGCTTCACCCTTCAATTATGTTTCCGTACACACTGTCTTGTTTGTTGAGCCAGGGAGACAAGTCTTGTGTCATTTTCGAGATGGTAAACACGATAGAGTTGTAATGCGACGTTAAAACGGTTTGTCTTGTATCCCTGGGCTTAGAATCACCGCCAGCATTAAACAGATGACAGATGGACGTCTTGATAGGTGGAGAGCGGGGTGGGTTGGGGGGGTGGGGGGATGGGTGGAATGGTAGGGGGTCCTTTTGGTAACGAATGTCATGAAAGGCGGTTAACGGCGAGATATGCCATAGAAGCAATCCAACTTTGATCCTTGTTTCGTTTTGATTTAGCAGTTGTCGAACTTGGGCAGAGCTCGTTAGGAATTGGAATGGTGCGCACAAATTTTGCGTCATTGAAGAGGATGTTGACTGAGAGAGATGGTTGGGAAGTGTCTGATTTCAATTAACAGGTTTTATGTCCAGAGAGTTGCTTTGAATTTTTTTTTTTTTTGCCGTCGGTTATTCGTTATTTTGATTTATGAAGAACGTACACAACAAATCTAAGAACAACGGTTTCTGAGAGAGAGAGAGAGAGAGAGAGAGAGAGAGAGAGAGAGAGAGAGAGAGAGAGAGAGAGAGACAGAGACATTTTTGACTGCTTGCATAAAGTGCGACTGATTTGGAGGATAATCATTTCGCTAAATCATTTTGTTCGTCGTCGTCAGTCTAAGAGGGAATGACTAAGAGACTGACAGACAGAAAAACACGAGGAGAAAAAAGAGATCCGAGTGTGTGTGTGTGTGTGTGTGTGTGTGTGTGTGTGTGTGTGTGTTTTAGTAGGTGTGCGTCATCAGCGAATTGTGTGTGTGTGTGTGTGTGTGTGAGAGAGAGAGAGGAGAAGAGAGTGTGTGTGAGTGAGAGAGAGAGAGAGAGAGAGAGAGAGAGAGAGAGAGAGAGAGAGAGAGAGAGAGAGAGAATGAATATAGAAATAACACATCCATGGGGGTTCGTACGCGCACATGATGCACACTGTACCACCATAGGGAACGATCGAACGCGGGAATGAACAGGAATACTCAAGACTCCCACACATGGGAACGCGGGCATGCATAAAAAGTATGCACGCAAACAACGCGGGTGCGCGCGCGCGCTCGCACATATGCTCAAGCTAACGTAGAGCTGCGAACTGTGATTTAAGATTCGTGCCTTTCTTTTTTTTACTCGACCAATTTTATAACTTTGCAAACTTATTATTTTCATCAGTACCTACGTGCAGAAGAAATATAAAATGAGGTTGGGAAAAAGTGGAAAAAAAAAAGAATAGCGGAAAAAAAGCGGCATGGATTATTGCTGATTCTGGTGTTCCAACCTGAATAGATAGTACTCTCTGTGTGCGTGCAGTCTTGTTTCCCTTGAAGGAAAGGCGGCCATTTCTCCTGACCGCCGTCCTCTCGGGAAGGAAGACATTCATACTACCTTAGAAGGGCGCTGTCCCCCCCTGAGTCTTAACACTCCCGCACGATGTCTGAAGTTTGCTCAGAACTGAAAGGGTCAAGGCCGCTGTGCAATGATCCAGTACTATTTGTCACTGGCCCCCGGAAGAAGCGTGTCACAGTTGTACAATTTTGCTTCCAGCGTGACGGCAGCACCATAGGGGATGTCTCTTCTCTGGTCATTGGTGGATCATCACCATCATTCTCTCGGCTTATGATGGGGGAGGAGGAAGAAGGAAAAAAAAAAGGGGGGGGGGGGGAATGTGGGAGGGGGTGGGGGTGGTGCGAGGGGGACTCCTAGGCTTATCCAGGAAAACAGTTCTCAGGACATGAGGGTAATGTCGTTGCTCATGACAGCCATGACTGTAGATGACTGTCACAGGGCTACTGTCTTCTTCGGGGGCATTGCCCTTCAGTACATTGACCTCCTACACTGGCCTGGGCCCAAAGCCAAGACTGCGGTGGGCAAAATTAGTCTAGTCTGTCATCTACTTCATGCTCCTTCTTTCTTCTTGGTGGCTGCTGGTGGTGGTGATGTCCGGAGAACCTTCAGTTTCTTCGTGAAAATGATTTTGTTTTGTTATTGATTTCGTTTTCACTGTGAAAACGGTGATCATGCGCCATAATTTTTGTGTTCGTTTGGAAATTGTATAGCTCTCGATTCTGATGCGACGTCATCAGGCTTGTATTGATGAAAGTCGCTAGTGTGACTCGTGTCAGTGCAGGTAAAGTACTGCTAAATGATAACTTTTCTATTCATAGTTTGCTCTGGTAGTTGTGTTCTTTCTTTGGAATCGACTGACCACCTGAATCCATGATAGCGTCAGACGGAATGAAGATGATCTGTTTTATATCCAAAGAACAGGTTTTGAAGGCGGAGTGTCTGCAGTTGGTTTTGGAGCAAGAGAATAGTAATAAGGTTACGAGAATACCAAACGAAAGGAACAAACAGATGATAATATGAAAGCGACGCGTCAAAATAACGATTTTCATCCAGTCAAATTAATATTGCGTGAAAAGTTTGTCGCACATCATTTTACAATGACAATTGTTGTCTTCATGAGATGAACATCAATGTTGCACATTGAAGATCAAGACCCACGCCCCTCGCGCATGTTTTGAGACTGTGTTAATAATGATGCTTGTGCCTTGTTGCCAGCTTTGTCAAATTTTCCAAGATCTCTATTTTAAAGATCATCTCCAAAATCCGAATAAGAAGTCAGGAAAACTGGAATTTCACAAGTTTGATAACAGATGTGAGGGCTGGTTTTTTTTTTTTTTTTAACACGTGGTGATAGAATATTGCAGACGAATAAAGCCACAATGCTCTGTGAATCATGAACTACATGCAGTGGATGATACAGATAGATGATACTGATGATACAGTTCTGCAGTGATCAGTTGAAGCAGTGGGTAGTCAAGGCAGATGCAGTTCAAAGCCAGATGGATCCCTGCAGTCAGAATTGTGAATCCAGAGAGTTGACGTTGACATCAACATGATTTTTGCCATATATGGAATATCAAACCTGTTGGAATGAATCGACCATTCTACACTTGGTCATTATCTGAAGTGAGCAGCTTTCGTGTTGGCTCCAGTTTATTCCAAAAGGTGCGACTATTTATAACTACCGCTTTACTATCCTGTTCTCTCATTGAGATCCTTAGTGGTACAGGGAAGAAGGTGACCATTTTGAAGTGTTACATCACTGAAATTTCAGTTGTGAAGTTCTTTAGCTCTCTGTGTGGTCCAGGTCTGTTAGTTACCGACGTGATTTCAACAAACCTATCATTCACAAGATATGAGAGAGAGAGAGAGAGAGAGAGAGAGAGAGAGAGAGAGAGAGAGAGAGAGAGAGAGAGAGAGAGAGAGAGAGAATGGAGGCTGTTGGGGGGAGGGGGGATGGAGGAGAGGGGAATGGGGATGGTGGTGAGCGGCGTGGAGTAACGCCACCAAGTGAAGTGGAAAGAGACGGTGAAAAGACCGGAAAAGAACACATTTCTGGAACAACCTGAAACAAACCCGGTTCAGCAATTACCGTTCATTTATTTATTTTTCGTTCGTTCGTTCGCCCATTCGTACGCAAAGACTGGCACTCAGAATCTGAGTGTGTGTGTGTGTGTGTGTGTGTGTGTGTGTGTGTGTGTGTGTGTGTGTGTGTTGGTCCAGATTAGTTTTTTTTTTTTTTATTGATGGTTCAAGAATAAGCTACAGCTTTGTTTTTCCATCCTGCCCTCACAAAAGCAAATCAAAGAAGAAACAAAAAGAAGAAATCATAAAATGATGCATGCGAACACACACCCCAGTAAAGTAACCAGAACGTGTGTGCGTGCGTGCGCGTGTGTATATGTGTGTGCGCGCGCGCACATACGTACGTGCGTGCATGCGTGCGCGTGTGCATTCGTGCGTGTGTGTGTGTGTGTGTGTGTGTGTGTGTGTGTGTGTGTGTGTGTGTTGTCTTTGCGAGGCTTTCGTGTGTGTGTATGTGCGTATAGGACTATAGCTAGGTTTAGTAGGGTGGATGGAGTATAGGGGGAGGCAGGGTTGGCCTACAGCTCTTGTGTATGGGTGGAGGAGTATAGGGGGAGAGTGGACGAACGTGCGCGCCTGCACGCGCGCGCGCGCGCGCGCGCACACACACACACACACACACACACACGCACATGCACGCACGCACGCACAAGCAGACCGTGTGCGCGGGCGAAGGAAGCGAGCGAGCCAGGGAAAAAACCGCATTGCCCTGCTGAGTGTGTCAGGAGGCAGTGTGTGTCACTTTGTTCCCCTCACTCCACGGCCGTCTTGTCGTGACTCTGGGGAAAACCCAGCTCGCCTGTCCGCCGTTTGACGTTTTCTCATCATCGTCACCCGAGAAGCCGGGCATGGCACGGCAGCAAGTCTTCTCCACAGCAGGCCAGCCAGCCAGCACAGCACAGCACAGCACAGCACAGCAGAGCAGCAGCAGCAGCCCCTGATAATTGCACAAGTCTGTGACGTCCTTTGCAAACGCTTGCAGCGGGGGGTCAAATTGGATTCATCGTCTTTCGCCTGGCTGGTTGAAAATGGTCATGGCTCTGACCAAAAGGCACTGGCTGCGTACCGTCTTTGGCTGTGACCGGGCTATTCAGAGTTTTCAGTTTCAGTTTTCATTACATCCTATCCATAACATAGAAGACCCTTTGTCCTTTTCAGGACGATTCGATTCAGAGAGAGAGAGAGAGGGGTAGGGGAGAGGGAGGATGAGGGGATGGGGGATGGAGGGGTCGAGATGATGGTGGTTCTTGATTGTGTAAAAAGTCGTTTTGTCTTCTCCGTTTACCATTTCAAGGAGAGGGAGAGACAGAGAGACAGAGAAGACAGACAGACAGACAGACAGGACATCAAACTAATCCAGTCCCACACATAAACATCGTCATGAACATGGGATCGAACCAGCAGCGTAGTTAGGTCTCGGGATGCCGCTCTCACAGCCCCAGTCGCCCTCCGTTCCAGACTTGCGCTCGCCATTCACCCGCAAGCGCCATGATGCTTAAACCTGGGCTGACCGATGGAGCCGCCGCACAAACTTCGCTGGTCTGGAAACTACGTGTTCTCAAGAGCCTGAGCATACAGGACGTAAATTCTCGCCGGGTTTTGAGAAGTTTTGGTCGCCGTTGTCTTCTCTAGATCGCCACTGGCCGCCACTCGTCAGGCAAAGGCTTCATTCAGGCTTTGACGGAACATGACTGGGATCATTGTGGGTGGCGCACGTGCCGAGTCTTGAGTTCGATTGCTTTGAAAAAGGCGGATGTGAACCTACCTAAGACAGAAAAAGAAGGTCTTGGATACACATGATTGTAATATACATGGAACATTTTTGGCGCCTGTCGTATTGAAGATATAACAGTTATCCTTTAATCTCTGCACTGTGCGAGAGTGGGGGGCGGGAGGATGGGGAGGGTGGAAGTGGGGACAGAGGTGCAGGCTGAGGAATGAGGGGGTCAGAAATACCTGAGCATTTCTATTCATCAGTTACGACTTACATTTCTGCTCGGCCATCCACGTATCTGACCATGCATGTGTTGCCCTCGCGCTTGGTCGCGAGCGTGCGCATATGTACCATGCACACGTATGCGCAAACTCGTGCATCCGTTCACGAACGCATACTCACATTTGCGGGAACCCATAAAGATGCGCACGTGCGCACACACACACACACATGCACACATGCAGGCACGCGCGCGCGCATGCAGGCGCGCGCGCGCACACACACACACACACACACACACACACACACACACACACACACACACGACTGTACTTTTTTAATACCCGTTCCCAAATCTGGGAAAGGATCTGTTTGTACTTCTGATTTTTTTTTTAATTTATTTACCTTAGCTGTAACCCCTGCGTACTGTGGCTTCGTCGTGGATTGGCAGATGTGGTCTCCTCATCTGCACGCAGTTATAACGCCGCCTTGATGAAACTGAAACAGAAACCGAGCATCGCTTCGTCTCCTGCGTCGATGTAACCAGCGCTCTGTCACGGACAAATAATTTGTCGCTTCCTGCTGCTCCTCAGACTACATACAGACTGTTGAGATGCAGGCTTCTCATTTACATGGGCTGGAATACGCGGGCGTGCGCGCGCACGCGTGTGTATGTGTGTGTGTGTGTGTGTGTGTGTGTGTGTGTGTGTGTGTGTGTGTGTGTCCGTGTGCTTGGAGACCGGGGGTGGGGGTGGGGGGGGGGGGACAAAGAGAGAGAAGAGAGAGAGAGAGAGAGAGAGACAGTCAGAGGGGGAGAGGGGGGGGGGGTGGATGGGAAGGAGTTTACCTCCATTAGGCATATTGCACCGGCTGATTTTAGCTTTAAGAAATCTTTGGTCAACGTAATGTCAGATAACATCTCCTCTACTCCCCCTCACCCCCATGCCCCAGCTCCCCATCCCCACCTACCTAAATGGGTGATGATTTTGCTTGAAAGGGAACGCAGTTGACCCTAACAGCTCTCATAGACGTGGCAAATTTGAAGCACGACGGCTTGAGCCCACACTTCCAAGTATTGGGTCAGACCTGTCCGTAACGTTGAGAGAGTCTCTCTGGGTTATCCTCCCCTGTGTACATTGCTGGTGATTCAGTCGCCCAGTCAGATTCTTAACTCGAATAGATTACGGTTGTAATATGTGCGCACACTCTGCTGTCTATAAGCTACTATTGTGGGACAGGTTTGACCGATGCTTGAACCAATATAGTTCATGCCGTCGAGCCTCAAAATGTGTTGCGTCTACGGGCGCTTTAAGTGAGAGCGATTCGGGGTCTCTCTTCCACATGATGTAAACTGCCCCTCCCTCTGACTTCCTCTCCCCTTAATTCCTTTTTTTCCCACTGTAGGCTACCTGACGGTGACAGAGGGCCTGATGGTAAGGAAGGGGGATACTGCACAGTATGCCTGCTGTGGTGATTCAGCTGTCACGGAATCGATTGTAATCTGACCCTGGTTATCCGAGAGATGCGATATGTCTGGTTTTGAATAGCAGGTAGGAACACTCGTCTATGTGCTCGTAGTTTTGGTCATAAACATTCCCTCCAATCTCTTCTCCCTTCTTCTTCCTCCTCCCCTCCCCCCGCCATCCGTCATTTACCATTACTTGCTCTACCACCATACCTACCACCATCCTTTCTTCCTTTTCCCCCTCTTTCCGTCTTTCTCTTTCATCGTTCTGATCGGCTCTTCACGTTTTCCATAATCAGTTTCCTTAATCATAATCATGATTCACATAATCAGTTTTCCAAATGTTCCCCATGTCTTTTATGTCTCCCATTTTCCGCAATGCTATCTCACGAAAACACAGATACACTCATTTTATTGCCAACAGAATAAAAAGCATCTGAAAATAAAATATAAAGCAAAGATGTAAAACACAGATAAACTGATTTTATTGCCAACAAAATAAAAAGCATGTAAAAAATAGAATATAAAGCAAAGATTAAAACACAGATACACCCATTTTATTGCCAACAAAATAAAAAGCATGTAAAATAAAACATAAACCGAAGATGTAAAACACAGATACACTCATTTTATTACCAACAAAATATAAAGCATGTAAAAATAAAACAAAGCAAAGATGTAAAACACAGATACACTCATTTTCGTGCCCACAAAACAAAAAGCACGTAAACATGAAACATAAAGCAAAAATGTAACCCAAAGTTGTGTTTTCATCAGATTAAAAGTGGATTACGTCGGCGCAGACATTCGAGTTCCACAGGAGATTTTTCTTCGTTCTAACACAAATGGTTTCCCAGTGTTTCGTTCCTTCTTCTGAGAGGGAGTGAGCATGTGTCGTTACGGCCAGCATGAATCCTTTCTGACATCAGTAGGGCGAGTTTAACGTCCTCACAGCAAATGCTTATTGGGGACAAGTTGTTCACAGCAAGATCCTTTCTCAAGGCAAAGAACATTTAATAGGAGCAGAGATTCGCGAAGCGAAAGTCGCGCGTCTCCACAGAAAACAAAGGATTAGGGAAAGTATGGTTCTCCCGTTCCAGACCAGGTCTGGACTTTACGTTGAGCCGATAGCGAGAGCCGACTACAAACCTGTCACGTTTTCCTGAACAGATTGTGACATTTGGGTCAAATTCACTATATCTGCTCGCGCGAAGTTGTCATGCTGTAAGCCCGCTTACTGACTCGCTACTAATCCCAACCAAAACTTCTTAACAGAGCTTATGAGTCCACTGGTCTCTCCTGCTTTACTTCCTCAGCAGCAGCTGTGAATGACGACGGTCTTCTTCACATTTATGTGCTGAACTGAGCCGAGAGGTTTGCGTACCAAAACGCCCATGAATAATGACGAGAAATGCCTCATGAAAGGAGCTTAGCAGAGGACAGGGACGCCACATTAAAACTTGGGCATCTTTGTCACGTTGTTAGACTCTGATTTGTGAGATTTCACCAAATGCCAGTCAATGACTTGTCATGTTGGCCTTTCTGTGAGACTGATCTGTGAGATTTTCCATCAAATGCCAGTCAACGAATTGTCATTGGGGCATCATCTGGGTGGCGGTCAGTCTGTCATTTTAACCCCATCTGGGCTGTGTATGGGTGGGGCATCATTTTAACCCCATCTGGGCTGTGTATGGGTGGTGCTGGGGGCATTTTGTCAATTTCCAAGGAAGCTGGCGTTTTTTTGTACAGTCATGAAATTATTTGAAGTGACCTCTGAAAGCGTTGAAAGTCATCGATGTTTTGTTTTCAATGATGCTTAAAAAACAACAACAACAACAACAACAACAACAAAAACTAACAAAAATAACTTTTGATGTCGCCATCGGTTTTTGTTATAAACCTTCGCAAAAATTAAGCAGGAGCAGGGTAGTGTGAAAAAATGCCAATGCTGACTCATTATGAAAACGCATATGTAATATGGTGTGTGTGTGTGTGTGAGAGAGAGAGAGAGAGAGAGAGAGAGAGAGAGAGAGAGAGAGAGAGAGAGAGAGAGAGAGGGGGGGGGGGGGGGAGAGGCGAACGGGACTCTGACAAAGGCGAAAATATAGGGAAAACCAGCTGAGATAATGATCATGTCCCCAATATATCTTCTGTTAGGATAACTGACCACTACGGTAAGCATGTATGCCAACTGCTTCATGCGCGCTGTTCGGTCTACAGCCTATGCCCGCGAGCAAACCACCATGTGTGTGCTTGTTAGTTTGCTGTTTTGCCTCCGTCAGCTGTGAAGAAGTGTGGTGAACAGGCAACCAACCCGAGGACAGGAGGTAGACACAGAGCCAGCCGGATCAGTAGGAAGGGAGGACAGTTGCCTACAATGTGTGCCACAGAACGCCAACTATCGAAAAGCGAAGATACTGATTCTGACCTATACACAGTTTTGATTGGTTTAAGTCTACTGACGACTGAACAATAGACAAAGAGTTAGTCATGTTGAGGGCGCAAGCTGCTCTGTTCATTTTATTTTACTCCCAGTTTCACACACATAGGAAATCATTCACGTGCACCGCCACCACCAAAAAAATCCATTAATGCCAATTGGTGAATTGACTCTCCTGAATGGATAGCTAGTGTCTACTCTGAACAGTATGTATACAGTCTCACTATCTTGTCTCCAGATTAAGGGGGAAAAAAAGAGCTGGCAAGTGATTACTCGTAAGGGCCTCAAGAGCAGAAAAAGAGTAAACGATAGTACAGGAAGATTTAAAAGAAGAAGACAAAAAAAAAACAGGGATAAAGGAAAAGTGAAAGTGAGCGACAAAAAAGTCGGATGTTACGAGTTCAGAATTTCCGTAGGCATACAATTTATATTAAAGGAGCCACCCTGCATTCCCATTGCTCTCACACGGGGATGGGGTGGAGAGTGAGGGGGGGGGGGGGGGGGGGGGGGCTGTTCTTGACAGACACAGCACTGTATGCCATTGCTGTCAAGGGCAAGTAGTCGCTTAGAATGAAATGCGGATCTCTGTTTTTAAAGACAATTTGTTATGGTTGACATAATACAGGCATGTATCTCGAGTCAAATTCACACATGTGTAGTTGACAGTATAACATATAACTGTTGGACTGTTTGATAATTATGTTCGATAAAAAAACGATAATGATGGATGACCTAAGTCTTCTAGGGTGCTGTTTTGCTCAACATGTGACATGTTTTTGAAAAGCAAGTATGTATGTATTGAAAAGCAGGAATATGTAAGAGATAAACAGAAACCTGTAGGGATAAAAGGAACATGCAGAGATAAGAGGAATATGTAGGAAAAAAAAAGGAAACATGCATGGACAATTTTTTTTTGGACAAACAAGAACATGCATAAAAAGAAACATCTAGGGACAAACACGGACAGGGACAAAATCAAATACAAAAATAAGGAAAAACGTTTATCCGTAGCGAAGAGGAATATATAGGGACGAACATGATTTAGGAATGTGTAGGGACAATGAGAAAAACATGTAAGGAAAAGTAGTTGTATGTAGCGAAGAGGAGGAACACCGTGTTGCAGAACACCGGAACGCTATAGGTATAACATCGAGGATGCACTGGGAAGTTTGTGACGTCACATAGCTGTCGACCATTTCTCTTACAAAATTAGTTCCTTCACAGATTTTTTTTTTTTTTTTTTTTTTTGGGGGGGGGGGGGGGGGGGGGGCAAAAAATTAAGAAAGTAGTAAATTGGAAAACAAGATCGAGAGAAAGGGGGTGGGGGGGGGGTGGAGGAAGCTACTACACGACACTGGTTTGGTGCAGACCGACGTGCTGTTCGACTTGTAATGTGAATACAGTAATGCATGTAATTTTGAAAGGTAAGAAATGCAAACAAACAAACAAATTATAGCAGCTGAAAATAAAGAGGATGGAGGTGGGGAGAGGAGGAGGGGATGGAGGCGAAGGAGGAGGGGACGGATGGAGGAGTAAGGGAGGGGATACACACACACACACACACACACACACACACACACACACACACACACCATTGGATCGGTGCAGATCCACGTATTGTAAAGTAATAGCATACATAAATTTTGCGGAGTTTGAACTGATGTCCGTCGACCGTCGGCATGATCCTAGGAAAAAGACAGCCTTCATCTGATACCCTGCCCCTTCCCACTTACCCATCCACTCGTCTCCGCCCTCCCTCCCCCTCCCCCCCACCTACCATCCAGGCCCTCCTTCCCCCTCCAAGATGAGCAATTTGTCATCCAGTTAGCTGCCTGCTATAATACGAGCTTTATCTACAGAACAATCAACATTTTGAAAATATTTTTTTTTTTTAACACGTTGACATTTTCCTGCTGCCCGATTGAAGATCATCGGGCTTGTTGCGAGTATGATGGGAGTCAGATAAAGCATAAAGAAAGTAATAATAATAAGCGAATGAATGAATACACATACTTTTTTTTTTTTTTTTTTTTTTTTTTTTTTTTAGTATGCACATTGCCTGTCTCAACGTGTTGTCGTCGTCTGATGGGGAAAATGTCGCCAAAGATAGGCACAGGAAGCTACTAGTTTGCCGCGGTTGTGTGTGTGTGTGTGTGTGTGTGTGTGTGTGTGTGTGTGTGTGTGTGTGTATGGTGTACATTTCCCTTTTGAGAATATATGCTATGAAGTAATTTACTTAGTTCTTAGGAAACAAAAACTATGGAACTATTGGACATAAGAAAAAGTTGGAAAAAGTTGGAATATTTCAGGAGAGAAGTAAAATGTAGGTGTGATATGAATACGTAGGGAATAGTAGGAATATTAAGGGGTAAGTATGAGTATGTAGGGGGAAGAAGAACGAGGTACGGAAAAAGCAGGAATACTTGGGAAAAGTGATTATGATGGGAGAGGAAGGAAAATATAGGGAAGAGAGGGATGTCGGGATATAAGTAGGAGGAATATGTGGAGAAAAGTTGGAATATATAGGGGAAAGTAAAAGTAGCAATATGTAGGAGAAAGCACTATGTAGGGAAAGGGAACGAAAGAAAAAAGAACAATTCAAAGGAAAGTAAAATATGTGGGGGAAAGTAGGAATATGTATGTGAAGGTTGGAATAAGTGGAAGAAAACAAGATAACGCCTGGAAAACTAGGAATATGATGCAGAAAGAGAAGCAGGAGAGTGGAGGAATATGCAGGAGAAATCTGTTGAGGAGAAGGAAGGACTATGAAGGGGAAATTAGGAATATGTAGTGTAAGTCGGGAATACGCATGAGAGAGAAAGGATATGTAAGAAAAAGCTGGACTATCTGGAGGAAATTTGGAATACGCTGAGGACAGCAGGAACATGTAGGGGAATAATTTTTTTTTTTTTTTTTTTTTTTTTTTTTTTGGGGGGGGGGGGGGGGGGGGGGGGGGGGGGGGGTGGGGGAATTTAAAGGGGAAAGTTATAATACGGAGGGAAAAATCAGAATGTGTGTGGGGGGAAATAGGACTATGCTGGAGGAAGATATTAAAGTTAAGGAGAAAGATGTGTAGGAGAAAATAAGTTAGTTGGGAGAAAGAAGGAATGTGTGGGGGGAAAACAGGAACATGGCGGGAAATGTAGGAATTTGTTTTTTTGGAAAAAAAAAAAGTATATAGGCACAAGTGTGAGCAGTTAGGAAAAAAAAAAGGGAATATGTTGGCGAAAAGTAGGAATACGGAGAGAAGTAGGAATACGTTGGGGGAAGTGAATATGTAGGGAAGAGTGGGAATGCGTCAGGGGGAAGTAGGAATTATGTACGAGAAAGACATGTAAAAAAGAAGGAATGTGCCAGTTAGGAGTTTGCAGTGGAAAAGGAGGAATGTATTGGGAAATTAGAACACGTAGGGAAAAGCAGGTGCATGTAGGAGACGGATATGTAGAAAAAGAACGAATGTGCAGGGAAAAGTAGGAGAGTGTAGGAAAAAGAAGGGGCCTATAGGGAATAGCTGGAATATGTAGAGAGGAATATATATGGGAAAGGCAGAAGTATGCAAGACAAAGCTGAAATACGTTGGGGGAAAAGAGAAACGAGGGAAATGATGTTTAAACATGGGATAAACGTAAATGAATGGGTTCAGGCAGCTTTCGTGCGAGTTGTTTCACTCTAGATAGGTGGATCTATGTAAATAAGCAAACAACATCAAATGAATGTTTGTCTCATGGATGCTTCATGTAAGGTTTCCCACACGCAATTTATAAAAGAAAAAAAAGAAACGTTAGGTTTAAATCTGAACGGACCGACTGAAAATAAATCGACTCAAACCGATTGGAAATTAACTGATAAAACGTTGGCGCGCGCAGAAGTGTGTGTGTGTGTGTGTGTGTGTGTGTGTGTGTGTGTGTGTGTGTGTGTGTGTGTGCCGTGTGACACTGGCCAAAATCAATCAGAAGTTTTTGCCCGTCGAGAAATTCATTTGTGTTTTGTGCTGTGTGTGCATGTAAGCAGCTAGGGATACGTGGAAAATTTGAAGCTTCCTTTTTCTTCATTACTTCTTTTTTTTTCTCTCTCTCTTTTTTTCTTTTTTCTTTTTTTCTCTCTTTTTTTCAGCGGAAGTTTTCTTGCCAGTTCTGGGTCCCATGTCTGCCACAGTGCTTGTAAACTGATGCCGTAAGCTGCATTAGCAGGTTCATAAAGGCCTTGACAGTTCTTAGAAATCTTGGAATTTAGAGGACCCCTTTTTAAGGACTGAATTGTGACTTCAGTGCTTGAAGAAAAAGACCTTTGTACTTGTATGTGCTTGAAAATAAAAATTCTCATAGGGTTTGTATTTTGACGAGAAAATCGCATAATTGTACAGATAATGTTTTTCTTCTCATGCGCGCGCGCGCGCGTGTGTGTGTGTGTGTGTGTGTGTGCGCGCGCGCGCGCGCGCGCGCGTGTGCGAGAGAGAGAGAGAGA
>JADBJO010001466.1:145000-147500 GCA_016801955.1 Conus betulinus | reverse complement strand
TCTTCTAGTGTAATAAAGCGTTCACAGTTGCACAACATATCGGTTTGACGATATGTTCCACGCCAGGTTACAAAGAAATCACGTTACATACAAAATCGAGTTATGGCACCGGCGAGAAAGAACCCGACCTACAAATGTACCGGTTTATCCACTGTCTTATGAGATCGTCTGTGTTTTCCTCTTCCTAACACCCCCCCCCCCCACCTCCACCCCCCCCCCCCCCCCCTTTGACGCAACTGTTATTATCTCTGATGTTAGCGTCTTGATCTCAATAATGTTCAATGTTTATCATCTAAAGACCATTTTGAAGCCACTCAAAGTCAAGTGTTGGTGTTAATGAGCTAGTTCGTGTGGTGTTTAAGTGTGGCGTGTCCTCTATTTGGCATTCATATGGGATCGGGGGCAAAGGGGGTGGGGGTGGGGGGCAGTCATTCAATAAATTATATAGCAAATTATGATTAAAAAAAAAAAAAAACAGAACAGGGGCATACAATGACATTCTCACTGTATTTGTACCAATTTTTTTCAATGATTGACACTGTTATCGATAAAAACAGGTTACACTCCATGATATATGCTAAAGCAGAGGCCCGTTAGACTCATTTTATAATTGATTTTTAAAGGAATGACTTCGTTCAATTTAAGCCTCCAACTCTGGTGCACAAACGAGGGCCAGTTGTTTCGCTAAAGGAAGATTTTAAAACAAAATGTTGCAGTACTCATGAATGATGTGTGGCTTCAATTTCAAAGTTGTAGCTTTTCTTTTAGAGTAGCTGCAAGTATTCGTAAAGACTCTAACCAGGGTCCCCCTCCAGTTATTTTGACGTTTCAGTATTGACAAATAAAAGAAAGGTGTTTCACTCCTACCCATGCATTGAAATCTACAGGGATTTCATTATTTGTTGTCTCTAGCACTGACCAGCCACAGACACCTTAGCAGGGGGAGAATAGTACAACCGCAAAAAGAGGACAAGAAGAAAATGTTTTATTCGTAAGCAAAGAAGACCTAGTTTCGAAGATTACGAACAAAGTCCAGTATACGTTTTGCATAGTTTCACCGAAAAAAAAAAATGCAGACATCAGATTTAGACGCTATAGAAGCTTCCACGTGACATTGATAACTTCAAACACTGGCGTTGATTAACGAGCGAAGGGATTTTCACTGTAGCTTTTCTCCAAGAACCACAGTGACTTCGCCTGGTTCGCTAAAGAGATAACTACGGTGTCGTTGCCGGCTTGCGCCTGTTTCCAGAATAAGGCTGGGTGCATTCATCACTGAAGTCAGGCAGGTTTATCACGGTTTTACGTGGCAGCTGTCCCATACGGACTGTGAATGTGCAGAAGTGGGGACCACACCGAGCTGCTTCTGCTCATCCATCCGCTTCTTTCAGTTTTTGTTGTTTTCTGCTTCTTTTGGGTCTGCTTTTAGCTTGTTTGCAGCCCTCATGCGGCCGCCGGAGTCATCGGGGTTTTGACGGATTTAACTCTTCTTCCTGTTCTTTTATTCTTTCATCCTTTTTCCCCCCTCCTCTCCTCATTCTTGTGCTGCTTCTTGTTGTGCCCCCCCCCCCCCCCCCCCCCCTCCCCCCCCCCCTTACTTCTCCCTACTTCCTACTTCTGTTTCTCTTCTTTCCTTCGTTCTATTCCTTGACCTTGTTTTTTTCTTTCCTCTTTTACTGCCTTTTTTCGTTTTGTTTTCCATCCTTTGCTTGTTTTTTTTTTTCTCCTTCGTCTGTTATTTCTGCCTTTTCTTCCCTTGTTTTTCTATCTCCTTATTTTGCTTCTGTTACTCCCTTGTCTTCTTCATTTTCCTTTCTTCTTCTTCTTTCTTTTCTTTTTTCTTCTTCTTCTTTTCTTCTTTCTTTTCTTCTCTTTCTCTTCCTTCTTCTTTTCTTCTTCTTTCTCCTTTCTTCTTCTTTTTTCTTCCCCCGTCCCTCTTTTTTTTTTCTGTTTTCGTTTTGGTTCCGTTTGTCTTTTTCTCTTCTCCGGACGTTTTTTTTTTTCTCCCTTACTCCTTATTTTCTCGAAGGTGGAACACACTCGCACTAGTATAGAGCCTATATTAAGCCCGTCTGACCCCTCCTCTCTACCCCTCACTCCCATAGTCTAGTACCGCTACCACTCTGCAGGCAAAGCTCAACCACGTCAACCTCAGCTGAACAAGAATTGATTGTGTGTGGTACGAGGCGGCTGGCTGTAGCTTTCTTCAAGTTGGGGTACGACTGCTGGTGGAGACGGTGGTCAGTGGTGGTGAAGCTGCTACTACTCACTATTACGACCGTTACATTTCTGGAGGCTAACCTGGAGTATCAAGCATTTGATGAATACGAATTGATTGCGTGTGGTACGATGTGGGTGGCTGCAGCTTTTTCTGATGGCCAACAGTAGGACGTCAATACTGACATACCGGTAAGGGGGGAGTGTATGACTCATTCTCGGTGTCGCGGAGTCGGTGTCACAGTTTGTTACGTCTGCTTGCAACTTCCTCCTCTGTTGCATG
>JADBJO010001466.1:132500-140000 GCA_016801955.1 Conus betulinus | reverse complement strand
CTTTTGTTCGCCTTAAAACCTAAAGTTCTCAACTAAATCTTGCGTAATTTATTCTGTGCCATTTATCTGTTATGACATTGAGAAACTTTTCAGGATGAAACACATTTTAAAATGAGAAAAAACAGCGATATTTTTCTTTACTTTTGCATAGATCTGAGTGCGATTCTGTTTAAAAGAACAAATAAGCCTGTCTTTAAATTCCGCAATGAACTGTTGCTCATTTCCTACTTCCTGGGACATCCACACTATTCCAAAACCCCGTTCTGAAAGGACTCTTTACTTTATGAGCCCAGTTTTCTGTACCTTTTTCCATTTCTAAAAGCATATTATTATAGGAGCTTGCCTGCTCAAACGGGACTGGGGTAGGTAGCTTCAAGATCTGCAACCAGTACTTAATACATTTCACAAATGTACTTATATACAAAGGGTATCTGCCCATCTATCCATATAAAACGGTGTTGGATGAGTGAATAGGTACTTGAAGGAAACGCTTCATAGCATACGTACGCACTTTTTCCATCTGCGAATTTTCATGTAAGCCCCAAATTTCAGCTGCATAAGAAGAGGTCTTACCTGTGCATCAAACATTTTCCAAACTATACCATAGTCTGTACAATTCAGTTTTCTCAGGGATTTTGAAAAGTTTAGTTACACAATACTTTTCCCTTTTCTTAGAGATTGTTCCCATACGTAACAGAACGTTATTTTTGTTGAAAATATCATTCAAAGATATTTATATGAATTTACTAAACATCATCTGCATTTCCATAAGACCATTTTTCATGCACTGATAGGTGGTCACTCATTCTAAAGACCACTATATTCGTCTTATCCAAGTTAACAGATAAACCTAAGCGATCCGCTTCTTCTTTCAATACATTTAATTGGTTTTGCCAACCTACAACTGTTCCGGACAGAAGAACAACATCGTCAGCGCACGGTTGAAAAAAAACTAATTCAACTGCTCCAGGTATTATCTGGATACCCTGTCTTCCTTTGCGGGACAATTCCACAGCCAGTTTGTTTATGAAATAAGAAAACAACCGTGGACTCAACAAGCATCCTTGTTTTGCTCCATTTGGACAATCAAAATAATCTGAATACTCACTCTTCACACGCACACAAACAAGCGCTGAGTTGTAGACACCTATCATAGCCATGTACAATTTACTATTAATACCTTTTACGGCGTACATTCCACAGAGCATTCCGAATTACCGAGTCAAAGGCCTTCTTGAAATCTACAAATGCAATACAGAGCTTCGACTTCGAGTAGACGTTTTTAAATCAAAGAATATAGTGTAAATATATGGTCTATGGTGCTGTAAGTGGTAGGATGTTTGAGAGAGAGAGAGAGAGAGGGGGGGGGGGGGGGGGGGGGGGGGCAGTGAGGGCTCTGTAGACGAATTCATGCAAAAGTCGTAGATTTTGCTAAGGATACAATTTAAAAAATGAACATAGAAACTGTCATTATTTTCTGTGACAGATTAAGTGTACGATGGCCCTACCTTCCGTCTTGATACGATTGGTATTATCCGAATTATGCTCACCTCTTTCTGTAAAGCTGCACAAAAAATGTCCTCAGCAATTTTTGAGGGATGCAGTATCTGTGGGCGAAATTACGGAAGGAGCTTAGTTGACCAACTCAGTCGGGAGTGCGTCCGTCGTTGCAGTTCAGTACAGACCGATTTAGGGGACATGTGAGCCTATAGAAGTCCATTCGAACCGATTAAAAGGGGCAGCGACATTTCGTTTCAGTCAAACTATCCCTTTTGTGTGTATACACGAAATGTGTGAGTGCAGATACGTGGAACCAACAGAGGAAAGCCAGCATGCACACATCAGGGGCGCAACTCTTGGATTAAATCGGAAATCCGGATCAGAAAGAAAAAAGAAAAGAAAAAAAAGAAGTTTGTCTCCAGATCGGCGAGATTGTGTTAGTGTTGTCTCTTGCTCGGCGATGATTTGTTGGGCATCTTTCCGGTCCCGAGGCATTTTGGAAAAGTGACGGTTTCTCTTTGGTAAATCTCGAATATATCTTACTTAGTGATGCATACTTAAATACAGAATAAACGGTCAGCGAGAAGATCGACGCTGCTTGCTTAATGTGTGCCATGTGGCAAACCTCAGAGTACGGCTCCAATATTTTGGGGGAGAACTATTTGGCTACCCAGTCAAACGATTCATTGCTCATTAAAGTCATCAGTACCGAAACATGGGTTTTAAAGTTTTGAAGGACAGCTGCAGTACACATTACACGTCGTTTGATGTTGCAAATGAGTGAAGGGTATGCATGTAACTATTTGAATTCAGTTAATTTCTGCATGAATTTTTCAAGACCTTCGCAACGGGATGAGTGAACGAGAAGTAAAAACAAATAGAAAACGAAAAAAAAAGAAAAAAAAGAGAAAAAAAAAAACAGATCAGCAGAGCCCGTGTTTATGACTTCCCCCTCTGATTTATTAATGTTTTCTTCACAAATGTGTTTATATATATATAAATAAATATGTGTGTGTGTGTGTGTGTGTGTGTGTGTGTGTGTGTGTGTGTGTGTTGATGGAAGGCTGTGATGCGTTTTGTGGGATCATACATATTAGTTTTTTCCCTGCTGATAGTCAACATCCACCCACGTCTCTTCCAAAACCTCCCATCCCTTCTCCAGCCTTAAGTTCACGAAAAGTAAGCAAAAATACATATGCAGCGGAGGGTCTATACTTATAGCAATTAAAGGACCCCACAACACACACACGCCCCCCCCCCCCCCTAAAAAAAAGGGAAAAGATTGAAATTATTCATGAAGTAGAGGTTCTATGTATTCATAATAATTAAAGAATTTAATTTTTTTTTAAGCAAAAACAACAACTGCAGTTTTGCAGAGTATGAATGATTGACAATGATATAGTCAGTCGTACAAATGAAGGGATTTTGGGATTTTTTTTTTAAAATTGAACACAATGTTAAACGTTCTGTGCCATTAACATCCATTTCTTTCAAATTTTACAAAGTGAAAGACTGATATAGGAGTACAGACTGTGCAAAAGCTTGGAAGTATCACGTCCAATTTATTCTGTGTTTTTGGTCAAGAGCTCTTAAGTATTAGGGAACTTGCATCTCTGTCTCTCTGTCTGTGTCTGTCTGTATGTCTCTCTCTCTCTCTCTCTCTCTCTCTCTTTCTCTCTTCTCTCTCTCTCTCTCTCTCTTTGTGTAAGTCTGTCAGTCTCTATCTGTGTGTGTGTGTGTGTGTGTGTGTGTGTGTGTGTGTGTGTGTGTGTGTGTTTTGCGCGCGTGCGTGCGCGCGAAAAGTTTGAGGATTCCATCGTACATCTTGATGAATTTCAGGATTGGTGGGATTCATGGGGGTTGCAAATCTATATTTCAGAATTGATTGGATGGCCGCATTTCAGTTTAGGATTGTAAACCCTCCCTACTTGTATTTGCCATATGCTCGCGCTTACGGACTCGGATACACATGCATGCACATGCGACCGAGATTGAAGAACGCTCGTCTAAACGTTCGCGTGAGAGTAGCGCGCACACATTTAGACTGACAGGCAGGCAGACTCGGACACAGACGCATGCACACACAATCACACATGTACACACGCGCCTGCACACACACACACACACACACAAAAAACACAGAGAGAGAGAGAGAGAGAGAGAGAGAGAGAGAGAGAGAGAGAGAGAGAGAGAGAGAAGTCTGATTTATAGTGCGTAGCAAGAAGTATTCAGTTGCTAGAAGTTGTCAAAAGTTTTAAAGTGTCGGGTGATATAAGCAAGTCAGTGTCTTTCATTTAAAATTGAACGCATTGCCGTGCAGAATTCCTACGTCCTGAAAAGAAAAGGCCGCAACGGAGAGACACAAAAACGTTCCAAGGGAAATGTTAGAACGAATATTCGCCACTTCTCTGTTTTAGTCAGCTCGAATGAACAACAGTAGAAAGGCAAACTCGATCCGTTTACTTTTCATTCAATCCGAGCTGGCCGAACAAACTGTACAATCGATCTGTGCACACCCGCGGTTTGCTCTGTTTTGCACATTATTTTTACAAAACAGACACAGTTGTGCACCACAGTACAAAAGAAGAATGTCATAAAGATTGTTCTGGTGTATTCACACAGCCAGAGCCGGGCGATTACTCCTTGTTTTCAAATTCTTTAATTCACACAAAAAATAATGCAGGTTTGATAAATACGAGTTGTTAAATCATGCTCAAATCCAAATAATCTTTATGAAATTGAAGTTGTATCACCTGTGTAGGCTATTTGACTGTCGTCTATAGATGGAGAGATCAGTCGCAGATGATTCAGCTGATAACATGATTGCAGTGTAAAGCATGTAAACATCCGCGTAAAATAATTTCAGACATGAGATTTTTAGGCTTTTAGCATGAATCCTGGATTTAGGAAATCCACAAGGTCATTTCTGAGATTTGCATAAATCTGTTGAGATAATTTAGGGGGATTTGTAGGATTAAGGCCATAGAGATTCAAGTTCACAATCGAAACCATTATTTTATTTCAGTTTGGGTTGTCAAGGTTTCCTCCAGTAACTCCAGACTCAGTTGTAAAGAAAACATTGTGAGCTCATAAGGTATTGCGAAGGTTGCGCAGAGAATTGGTAAGAAACATTTTCAAGATTTGTTGGAATGCAGGATGGCATGACGGTTCTGTCAAACACACAATAATTTGCAAGCTTGGAAGGGACGGGGGCGTGGTGTGTGGGGGGGTGGGGGGTGGGGGGGGGGGGGGTCAGACTTACTCTCTTCGTGAGGTGGGTGAGAAAGCTCAAACTTCAGGGCGTGTGACTATGACCTCATAAAGACGATCGTCTGTTAACTCCATATGGGGATCCAGCGCCGGCTCTTACACCTTCGATAATTTTCGGGCTTTTTCCATTCGCTCATGGCTTGCATATAATAGATAATCCAGAAGACAGCAGCCATTGGACTGTGTTTTCGTTCAGAGAGCAGCTATAAATCTGCTTTTATTCAGAAAGCAGTCATTGGCGTGTGCCTTCACTCAAGAGAGCAGCCATCGGTCTGTCTCTTTACTCAGAGAGCAGCCATCGGTCTGTCTCTTTACTCAGAGAGCAGAGCAGCCATCGGTCTGTCTCTTCACTCGGAGAGCAGTCATCGGTTAGTCTCTTTACTCAGAAAGCAGCGATCGGTCTGTCTCTTCACTCAGAGAGCAGCCATCGGTTTGTCTCTTCACTCAGAGAGCAGCCATCGGTCTGTCTCTTCACTCAGAGAGCAGCCATCGGTTTGTCTCTTTACTCAGAGAACGGCCACTGGTCTGTCTTCATCCAGAAAGCAGTCATTGGTCTGTGTCTTCATTCAGAAGGCAGCATTTGGGAGCAGTTTAGCATAGTATGGGAGCGGTTCAGCTTAATGATTTATTTATATATATATATTCTTCAGTGCCATGCCATGAAGAAGCTCGTTGAGCGAAAATTTGTGAAGACAAAAAATGAAACTGAACAACACTGTTTTTCTCTGTTCTCTCTCTCTCTCTCTCTCTCTCTCTCTCTCTCTCTCTCTCTCTCTCTCTCTCTCTCTCTCTCTCTCTCTTCTCTCTCTCTCTGTGTGTGTGTGTGTGTGTGTGTGTGTGTGTGTGTGTGTGTGTGTATACATACATACATACATACATATACATATATAAAGGCTTGAGATAATCTCTCTTTGCACCGCGAACAGAACTTCTTTACTTCATCAAAATAAAGTTGGAGAGATCTTCAGTGGCAAAACCATCTGACTTTTTCATGATGGAAGTTTTGTCCGTGCCTCTACAGTCATCGCTGGGCTGTAAGCAACATTACCTTACCTTACCATTCGTATAGAAATAAAAGAGAACACGAGACAGCACTGTACCCGGTTGTGAATCAGTGGGGGTAGAGTTTTGCGAGGAGACTGCAAAATGGAAATGGAAAGATTGTGGTCTGTTTATGAAATCCGCAGATGTAGCCAGTTTCGGGGCTAGGCGGGTCAATACATTCGGTTCCAAAGAGTGGTCGGGTCTGCCCTCAAGTTTGAGAGAGCGGCAAGTTGGCAGACTGGAGCTGTGTTTACTCGGGTTATTTTCCCTGTCAGTGTTGCTTACAGTGTCCAGTTGGACTCGCTTTCTGAAATCGGGAGTAGAAAACGCTCATGGCGACTGTTGTCGCTTGCGCAGATTCAGTTATAAATGAAATCGCATGGTGTACGTATTTAGTTCAAAATCATTCAGTGATTAAAAACAATGATGGCTCGTGAAAAGCAAAAGCGCCTCCGACGACATTCTATCGGCTCGTATGGAGAATGTGGAAAAAACCGCTTTTGTCAAAGGTGATCCTGTGCGAGACGGCGACCCAGCCGAACGATCGTTAACGATACACGTGTCAGAGGGATCGAATGCCAATGTTTACGTGTAGGTATGTATGTCAGTACTACTACTACTTCTAATAATGAATACTTATATAGCGCCTATTCTCGGCTAGAGCCCAAGCTCTAAGCGCTTTACAATCAACACTCGTTTACACAACGGGCTGCCTACCTGGGTAGTACCGACTGAAGAGCTGCCAGCTGGCGCTTCATTCAGTCGTTTCCCGTGTCATCCAGTCAATATCGTTCAATATCGTTCACTCAGTTTCCTTACTTCCTTCATTCTTTCCATTTCTCACGCAGGTGCATGCTATGTGTAACGTGTCATCCATACCAACGGCCAAAACTGGCGTTCTCTTCCGAAATTTGGTGATGGGATTTTACGTGTGTGCAACATATTATGCGTGCGTTCACACACGGAACCTCGGTTTATAGTCTCATTCGAAGGACTGTATGGGAAATGGAGTCAGAACCAATGTTAACTCGAGGAGGGAAAAAATCCCCCTGTACCGAAACGCCCCAGCAGAGATTCGAACCTGCAACCCCAGAATCACCAAGATTACGAGTCAGGCGCTCTACCAACTGAGCTATTCCGTACTAAAGCACTATTGTCTTAGTTCTTACGTCAGGCCGCAGCCAAAGTTTCACTTTCTAATATATTGCACTGGCTCCGGTTTCATTGTTCGAATGTCACGGATTCATGCCCTTATGGGAGAGTGCGTGCGCATACATGTCAAAGGTCAGGTACTGCAAATGATGTCACAAATGATCTCACAGAGTGTCCTGTGTGTGGCTTGCTACAGCTGCGGAGTACGGCGGTCTGAACACTGGCAGCACACTTAAATTTTTCCTACGTCTGCGAGCCGTTTTAAGTTGAAGATTGACAGTCTTGAAAGTAAGCTTCAGATCACCGTCTAAATACAATAGTTCCTCGGCTAGATGGTGAGGATACTTCGAAGATAGAGGTTCGTCTTCTTTCTGAAAGCAGCCTGTGGTGTGTGCTTTTATTTAGAGAGCAGCCCTTGGCCTGCGTCTTTACTCGGAGAGCAGCCATTGGCCTGTGTCTTCACTCAGAGAGCAGCCATTGGCCTGTGTCTTCACTCGGGAGAGCAGCCCTTGGCCTGTGTCTTCACTCAGAGAG
>JADBJO010001466.1:110000-127500 GCA_016801955.1 Conus betulinus | reverse complement strand
GTGGAAAAGGCACTCGAGACATGTATCTGCTGGGTGGGTTGTGGTGGATGGGGGATGATTGCGTAATTAATCGTATAAGCCTCACCCCTCAGGAGTACACCGTTCGCTCAGACATAACACAAACGTTAACGGTCAAAGGGGAGGATTCAGTTTATGTACGCCTTCATTAACATTCCGATTTTTTTAAATCCGAAAGCTTTTTACACTTGCAGCAAAACATTTCAAACCATTTTAGTGCCATGTCACTGATTCACACAATCTTATGTTCCAGCTCTTATACACTTCTTGAGAGTAATTAATACGGAAGTCATCAGGATCTATCCAGATGGATCTTATGAAATTATCTGATTAAAAGAAAAAATATTTGAAGAAGCCAGCGTATCTCTGACGTCAGAATCAAACCGTTCTGTGACTGATGTAACACCTTTATAGTAGGGACTTTGATATCCGGTCAGTGACAGAATAGAAATGGAAAGCAGACCAGCAAACTTTACTGTGAAAGGAAATGTGCAATACATCTTCTTGTAGCTACTACGAAATCGGCTAAGCTTCGTTTTCTTCTTCTTTCTTTTTTTTGTGTGCCTTTGTTGTTGTTGCTGATAATAACGCCGAATCCACCCACGTCCACCACCTACCCAACCCTCTAGCTCTGTCCCTTCGTCTTTTTTCGACTACCTCTCTGTCTTAGCTCTTGCCTCTCTCAAATTTGTAAAAAAAAAAAAATGAACAAAAGAACTTCAACTTGTAGGTGTTAGAGGCCTTAAGAAAGAAACGCGCGTTTGCGAATGTCAGTCATTGGTTGCAACTTAAGTGTTGTAAATATAGAATGCGGAGATTTCTCGTCTAACCCATCACGCGTCGTGTCTTTTGTTTTTTGTTGGTTTTTGTTTTTGTGTGCGTGACTGTTCTAAAAGTATGAAAGATTTCCTGTCATACATTTGCTGCATTATTAATTTGTGTTTTATGTAGTTTTAAGATTTCTGCCGTCACTACCTTTTTTTTTTTTTTTTTTTTGTAAAGAAAAACTCTTTTCATGCTATTGCAGATGATGAATAGCATGTGAGGAAAAAGGAGAGCCCCAAAAGGGGGCCGGGGGGAGAGAGGGATACGGGGGGGTGGGGGGGGGGGGAGGGGTGGATAAGATGATTGAATGTTGCCGAACAAAGCAAAATATAAACTCTAATATTACTGAAATGGAAATCCCCATTGGATAGCAAGTCTGCAGCTTGTCTTTAGGTCCAAGTACTGTTTGGGCCCGTTATGTGATGACTGCGATCAACAGTCGACTACACCAAGAACATGGTACTGTTTTGGGCCCTATGAGAACTAAGGCCTAATGAAAGACATCCTCACGAAAACGGTTAAGAACAAAGAAAATTTCGAAACACACGTGAGTGGTAAGCGCCCTTACCTTGGGCGGAAATATTTCCAACATCAGATTTCGTGTGGACGGACCAGCAAAACGGAAAATGTAACCCCCACACACAAAAAAGATTTGTTTTCATATCCCTAGAATACTTGAATACAGGCAAATATATATTCTGCTCTTTATACCCGGGGGAAGTAGAACTATCGTATACACACACGAGAAGCAGAGAACAAGCATTGTAAATACCAGTTTCGATCCACTATTGACAGGACCATCGTTACGATAATGAAGAATCATGGCGGAGCCTAAACATGGCAAGCCGTGATCGATCAGTTAAGATGGAGGACTTCCCAGTTTCCCACAGTGCGTAAGCGACAACTGGATCTCGAGGTTTTCTATCAACTTAGGAAGAGAACGGAGGGAGAGAGGGGGGGGGGATGGGGATGAAGAGAATAGAGGTCTGTGCTTTCTTGGGCGGGCCTGCATTCCCAGGAACATGCTTCTCTCTCTCTCTCTCTCTCTCTCTCTCTCTCTCTGTTGCGGCGTGCACGCCATGTTCCCCTCACGTACGCACTGTGTGCGCACGCACGCACCCCCCTCCCCTACACACACACACACACACACACACACACACACGGTTACCTTACTGAAGTACTTGCCATTCCATACCAGTTTTACCAGTGCGCACAGTCTGGCAATGTATGTTGTCTTGGGACACTTGGACGGAGAAGGTGATGATAATACGATAGATCCCCAGATGTGTCTGGAGTGTATCAGTTTTCCGCTTTTAGACTGCTGAAAAGAAAAGAAAAGGCACACCAACACGATGAATGATAGTTTTGTTGTTTTGTAACCTCAAAACTAAATGACCAATCGACAGTGGACATTGCTGCACATAGTTAGTTGCTGAAGCAGTTCAGCAGAGGGGGGGGGGGAGGGGGGGGGGACAGAGAGAGAACTACAGAAGGAAGGGGTGATGTGAAAAAGTGAAAAAGAAGAGAGAGGAAAACGAGGGATAGCGGGGAGACCATGGGTAAGAGATGAGGAGAAAATGATGAAACTGCTCTTTATCAATATTGGTCATGTCAACAAGAAGTAGTGGGAAAAAATGTTTATCGTTATATTGATGTTTGTTATCAGTCGAGATACTAAAACAACTATACTGTTACACTTATCACGCATATTGTTTCAGGGAGAGAGTAGTTTTAATGATATATATATATATAAAAAGTTAGAGACAACTTTCATTCGCTTATTGGTTGGTTGTAAGTGGCATGGTTGTTAGTATGGGCCAAATGACCACCATACAATAGGAATTTTAGAACAAATCACAGCGTCCGTCACGGCAACAATTGTATTTACGCTTGCAGACAAAAGTATTAAAAGATAACCATTATAAGAAAAAATTCAGTCTCCAGAATTAGACGTGATTTTAACCTCGTGCTATTCTGGGAAACTTCTGGTTCCACTGGAATAGTTGAGAGTTTTGACATTTTTTTTTCTTTCTGTTAGTGAGCGGTCCTTGGTGTCCCCCCCCCCCCCCCCCCACCCCTACTTCCCCATCCACGCCGTTCTCTCCTCTCCTATACACGCGCGCGCGCGCGCGTGCGCGCAACACACACACACACACGCGCAAACTCAAACGCGCGCGTGCAGGCACGCATCTTCTCTTAGACTTACTTTGAATCCAGACATCGCTTTGCTTCGCCGTTTTTTCATAACGAAAATACGACTAATGCGACTGTGTGGCATGCACAAAAGTGATTCGCTTTTGATGTGCCCAGTTTGCATTTGAGTCACTTTGCTCAATTTGTGGAAGATCAAAAGAAAATGTGGATTTATATTAGGAGCCCAAAACACAAACGAACAGACCTCGCTATAGGCCTGTGCATTAGCAAGAGGAATGGAGCGGTCCACGAGTGCTTTTCAGACCCTTGCATGGTGTATGGCGTGGAGTGAGGTTCGCTGACACCAGTCAAAAGTTGAGATATTTGTACAATTAAATGTGGATGGTGTATGGCGTGCTGTGAGGTTTCGCTCTCATCACGTCACATCCGTGTTCGTCATGAACTGACTGGTTAGATCGTAATTTGTTGTTGTTGTTGTTGTTGTTGTTGTAGCAGGCTGCGCATCATCTGTCAGTTACAGTTGCTTGTTTAGGCCTATGTGAGAATAAAAGTTTGGTTTTACTCTACTTTGAAACGAATCGGACGAAGATGGTATTATACAGAAGCAACGCGTTTGGACTTACCGGCTTTCCCCAGGCAAGACAAAATTACAAAATTACAGGCCTACAGCAAAAAACAATACTCATACATATCGAGAGAGAGAGAGAGAGAGAGAGAGAGAGAGAGAGAGAGGAGAGAGAGGGGGGGGGGGGGGGGGGGGGGGGCTTAGCTGACAGGACAGTTTTTTGTCTTTTTATGAATAAGTAATTTTACTCGCATGCATCAATACAGAGACAGCAATCCACGATTCATGGAGATTAAAACAGAAAAAAAAGTACGCCATCATTTTGATAATTAAGGAACTGGGTTGATACTATGCTGAAGGACTGCTGTAGCTCGAGGTTCGATTTTATTTCATTTTCCCTACTCGTTTCAATACGGATACACCACCCTCGTGGAATGAATTAAGTGTTCCCAATTCATTTAGCACAGACATGCAACCGCATCTGGTGGGACGGACACAGTATTCTGAATTAGTATAGACACATAAAAACACCCTCTCGTGAGATGAAAACCTGTTCTGACATGACATTGGTTACTGGTATTTTAACTGGACTGAGGAAAAAAAAAAAAAAAAATCCGTTTCTGTCCACGACTTTGTGAAGGTGATAATGTCTTTTTTTCCTCTCTCCTGCCTGCCTTGCAGAGTCAGATCGTTAAGCACGGCTTTCGAAGCCTGGGTGACGACGAGGTGGTCGAGTTCGAGACGGTGGAGTCTTCGAAGGGGTTCGAGGCCAAAAAGGGTGACGGCCGTCGGTGGCGGCGAGTGCCGAGGAAGTGACCGGCGACCCATGTCCCGGAAAAAGTTCCGGAAAGTCAGGTAAGTTTGTCGACCAGCTGATGTTTCACATACACACACACACACACGCACGCACGCGCGCGCGCGCGCGCGCGCGCACGCACGCACGCACACACACACACACACACACACACACACACACACACACAACGCACGCACAGGCGCGCAGCGCTCGTGCACACACACACACACGCACGCACACACACACACACACACACACACACACAGAGAGAGAGAGAGAGAGAGAGAGCAACAACAAAAACAGTTGCAATGAAAGCAGGGTTTTTCTGAACCCCACACTCCATACTGATGCTCAAACTGTAGGTAGCCTATACAAAGCGAGTACTGATTAGCCCTCCTCGTTTCCATTTAATTGTATACTATGTTATTGTATCCATAAAATGTTTCCTTATTTGCGAAAGATTTCTCTTATCAATCGATGCACGAAAGAATATTCTTATCACTGACACTGTTGAGTGCCGACTACAATGAACGCATATTGCGCAGGGGTCGGTGTTTTTCAGTATGGTTCTCGACTCTGAGAAAGACAGCAGAGAGGTTTTTAAATCTTGAGTTCCATATGCCAAGTTTTTTTTTTAATTTTTTTTTTATCTGCAACACTCCCTCTTATGAAGCTGTAAACTACTCCTCCCTGCAGATCAGTTTGCATATGAAGTGGAGTGAGAATGGGAGGCGGACAGGAAGGAGGGGGGTGCGATTGAAACGTGGGGATGGGCGAAACACCCCCACATGCCGGCATGCTTTAAACTTTGGACCAAAGCATTGACCAGAAGACATCGGACGAAGTACATGAAACAGCTCTTGGTTTTCCAGTAGTGTTTTGTTACCCCCACACACACACACGGTGCACACACACACACACAGGTGCACAGACAAACACGCACGCACGCACGCACAAGCACGCGCGCCCATATGTGTGTGTAGTTGTTATTGCTGTTTGTAATTTTTGTTGTTGAAAGAGTAGGGAAAGAGAGGTTCTGGGATGCCAAGTCCTCACTTCGTCCCCACTGTGCACCACTGTGCACACCTGTTGTGGTCTTTTGTTTCCTGTTGGGTTTTTTCCATTGCTCATTTTCTTTTTTTAAAGTATGGTATTATCATGCACAATTGACATGTAGTTGTGTTTGGGTCAATGCTGTTCTCAGCACAGCAATAGGGATGATTCATATCCATCCCCGAAATACACCTCCCCGACCTCGGTTAGGTCAAAAAGTGTCTGTTTCTGTGTTTTTGCTAGAAAAATAACCGTCAACGTACTACCCCCCCCCCCCCCCCCCCCTCCCGTTTCCTTCTCCCTACCACTTTTTTAGCACGAGGGCTGACTAATGTGTTGTTGTTTTAGGCAACGTGCTGCGTGAGAACTTAATAGGGTCCAGTGCAATCTAATCGTGCATCGTACAGGCATGTTAGTTGGCATGTTAGTTTCCGTTTCTCTCTCTCTCTCTCTCTCTCTCTCTCTCTCTCTCTCTCTCTCTCTCTCTCTCTCCTGGAATTCTCAACTAACTTCGAGATTTTTTTTTTCCCCACCGATGCTTCGAAATAGGAATGGTGACGTGTAGAAGGTGTACTTGAAAATAGAAAATCCGTTATTTTGCGTTGAGCTCTGAACTAAGAGCTTTGTAGATCTGGTCCCCCCCCCCCCCCCCCCCCCCCTTCCCCCCATTGCACCATTGGCATGTCATTGTTCAGAACCTCAATACAACACCATTGTGACCAAAACAAGTGATTGTTTGAAAAATGATTTGTACCAGAGTAAAACCTCAAACAATGTCTTCTGCAATGTATGCTAAAAAAAAAAAAAAAACAACAACAACAAAACAAAAGCATCACCGAAATCAGAAAAGAAGCCGGAAAATATGGAAACAAGGATAGACACTAAAGGGAAATCTTCAAGGGCACGTATTTCCGCCAAAGTCTGTCTTCGTTCCAAACTTCATTCATTCAGAGTCTATCAAAATCAAATAGCCTACTATTCTCCCCCCGCCCCCCCCATCCCAAGAGAAAAGGGAAAAATTAAAAAGAAACAAGAAGAAAAAGAGAGAAAGAAAGAAAAGGAAAAAAAAAAGGAAAGGGGGGGGGGGGGGAGAGGAGAGAGAAGAAAGAAAGAAAGAAAAAAAAAATATTCCCTGGATCCGTCCTTCAGATCCAGATCGGCTCCCAATTTGATAGGGTATAGTCCTTGAGGAGCGGGGAGTGGGGGGGGCGGGGCGGGAGGCACATTCCATAGGTCGATCCTTCAGACCCAAATTCGCTGTCTGAATTTAACGGTTTCATTCTTGGGGGGCCCACACACCATGGATCCGTCCTTCAGACTCGGATCCGACTGAGAATTTAACGGGCTCATCCTCTGGGTGGACCACTTTCTGTCTTTACACAAAATTTCGTTGAAACTGGATCAGTCGTGCTGATAGGAAATAAACTACAAACGCATTTGATTGAATTCATGAGCTAACCTTTTTTGTGAAGATATATATAGACCGGGTTTTTTTTGCTGTTTCTTTTTTTTCTATATCCTAACTTTGTAATTTAGAAACGGATCTCCCTTTTCATGTTCTGCGTGCGTGCGTGTGTGTGTGTGTGTTTCTCACAAGAACATCCATAGGGAAGGGTCTAGATGTGCGCCCGTGGATGAGTGAGGGCGCTTGTTAAAGAACAATAGAAACAACCGGCTTTGTGTTTCTAATCCTTGCGGACTTTGTAAGTACGTGTTACATTTAAATCGCAAAGCAGTGTCAGAAATGATTCATAGCATTACTGTTTTTTGCTCAGTTCCGACGCAGGTAATGTGTTGAATGATAAAGACTTGGATGGAGTGATTTTAAACAAGCTTACACAGATTGAGAAATATTTTTTCCAAATTGTACTTGGTTTGTATAATCTATCTGTATACATTCTACGTACACAGGACCACTATTTTATCTATATATATATAGATACACACACACACACATATATATATATATATATATATATATATATGTGTGTGTGTGTGTGTGTGTGTGTGTGTGTGTGTACATATATATATATATATGATATATATATGTGTGTGTGTGTGTGTGTGTGTGTGTGTGTGTGTGTTTCAGCAAAGACTTTCGGCATAGAAATTTGTCTGTAAGCTATTTTTCAATATTAAAGAGTCGAAGAGAAGATGTCTCTTTTACCAAAACTCCGAATCTTAAAAATTTGAGAGATATCCTGCATAAAACTGTTTTCTTCTCAAATGAAATTTGCGTACTGTAGCCTAGTCATTGCCTGTAAAAAGCGTTTAGCTGGAAAGATCGCATATCTAGAAGTGATAGACAAAGTAGGTGTACATAGGAAATGGATTTCATGTCTGAGAGTATTTAAATACGATGCGTTGTGAAAGACACTTCCGTGTTTTGTTCACAATAAATCTGTAATTCAAAATGTTTTATATTTCGTAGGAAAACTTTCTACTCTTACGATTGTTACATTTATTATCTGAAAAGGAAAAAAAAAAATCCCAACATACAAAATTAATCAAACATGATGAATATTTGAAAAAAAAAAAAAAAATACAAAGTCAAAAAAACAAGCACGATTTTAATTTGTGTGTGTGTGTGTATATTTCGCAGGAAAACTGTTCTTGATTTTTTGTTATATTTTTTCCGTCGAAAAGTTCAACTCGGTTTGGCAAAATGACCAAAGATGGAAAATGCGCATAGTGAGTAATGTCGCTCGGTCTTATATTTCCTTTGTTTATTATTTATGTTTAGACTGTTTTAAACGTGTTCACCGCATTATATCCTCCATACCCCGAATAGGGATCAAAGGCAAATATAAATCTTGATTGAGGAAGTAGACGAAAAGAAATGGGACATTTGTGTAGTCAACAATGTGAGCAAGTGCGTTTCATAAAAATGTAGAATGGAATGGGATTCTCGGTAAATGAACGAAGAATCGGATTATGACCGTTTGTGCACAACAGCTTTTTGGCAAAACCACGTTGCATGCAAATACGAAAACGCATTATCCCTTATTTTTATTTATCTACGTTTTGGAACTACCTTCCGATAACAGCACTAGGTACAGAGAACAGCGCTCATACCCCCCCCCCCCCCCCACTCCCCCTTCAAGTGAAATTACTTCCCTTCGTTTGGTTGCCATCGTGCACTTTATGTTCTGGCTGCTGGCTGCATTGGTGAGAAAGCATTAGTGATGCTACCCGCGTCGTAACGAATTGCTGTGTCTACTTTGTTTCTTCAGTCATCTTATGTAGGGCAGGTTTTTACAACAAACTGGGCGATCTGTCGTGTGTACCCGCGTCGTACACAGTCCGTTAATAAGTGAAGAAAACGGAAGAGACAGAAAAGGTCAAATTATGTAGGGGCAAAGACCAGAAATATCGCTGAGCTGAGCAGAATGGAGGTTAACGAACAGGTTTGGGCCAATCCAATCTCGAAGATGTGGCACAGCACTGTAGTTTGTACGCATCTCACCCATGTGTTCGCCACCAGAGCAGCAGAAAGACTCCTCGTACGTGTGTATGTAAATATTTACATTAAAAATATATCCTGTCTAAAGATATGAAGGGAAGTCAAATGGGGTCAACAGTCAGGGAGCAGCTGTATCCAAGCATTGTCAGTCACATCAGTGCTGACAGCAAAAGAATGTTTGAAAACAGCCTTTACTTGGACTTCCATAGAGATGAGATCTTCCGTCAACAATACGCTGAACGAAATTAGTGGGAAAAACACGTGCAGGCATACAATTAGAATAATGACTTGGCAAAGGTAGAAAAAAAAAGTGTGTGGGGATGGGGCTGGGAGAAGAAAATGGAGATGAAAAAAAAAGTGTTAAAAAATAGTACAAGATCGCGAATTTCGATGACCAGTGTCCATGTTGAGAACAGAACCATTAAAATCGGCTGTCCGCCGAGCCGACTTTTGTTCGCTGAATCCGACTTACCAGTGGAACCCGGTTGGTTGTATTAGTACTCCTTTACTGCAAAAGGAGGTACACCGTCAGTAATTTTGTGGTAGTATTGTCACCAGGGGCTCTTTAACAAAACCCAGTGGCACTCCACGGTGAGAAGATGACATCCACCAACCCCAGACTGATAAATCCTTCGGTGCCTATTCACTCACCTAACAGACGAAAAACACACAGACCCTGCACAGATTCCGAGCTGACAGACACGTGCAGAAGAGCAGGAAAAATTACGTGAATCACCATTTATTGAACGTCGGCTTTGCCTATTGCTCTTGAACCATATAACATGAAACGCACAGTCGGAACAGAAACGGCTACAACTAATGTCTCGGTATTGCTGACGTGAAGTCATCTTCAGTGCGGCGGGAGGACGGACGTCAAAAGTAATCATGGAAGGCAGTTTTTATATTCAAGCGCCCGCTTTTCACTGTATTCTACTTATTTTTGTCTCACGACGGTAGGTTTTAAAGGTGTCGTGACTTGGCCCTGGGGCCAGTAGGGATACCCATAGTACTCTGTCCCCTCTGGACTAGTCGCACACAATCCAGGACACTCCTACCCCCGGAACACACAGACAAGAGAATTGGAGTTGCGCAGCCGACTGTAGCCAAAGCACTTGACGAGAGAGATCAGCCCGGATTTCAGACTGAAATGTACCATAACCATAATATTAAAACAATACAGTTGTTTTGTTTTTGAGCTGCTTTGTGGGTACAGACCTTAACCAGCACTTCTGAATGCTTGGTTTGGTTCAACTGTCTAGATCATTAGCAAGTCTCATAGTCGGTCCATGCCTGTATCCAGACTGAGTTGGTTCAGGCAAAACTAGTCTATACCCATGTGTAGGTTGATTAGTTACAGGCTCAGGAAACCGACTGAACTGATTTTCTGTTCAAATGTTTCTTGTAGATGAACCGCGCTGTGTTCATTCAATAATTCTGACATGATCGTCACTGATGTTGATTTGGTGTAATGTGTGATGCAGATGCTACAACTGCGGGGAGTTCACCAACCACCTGGCGGCAAAGTGCCCACAAGGACCGTCGCCCAAGCGCTGTCACCACTGCAAAGCTTTTGATCATCTGATAGCAGACTGCCCTGACAGGAACAACTATCTGCCGCGCGGTCCTCCACGGAATTCAGGAGGTCCTGGGGGCTCAGGAGGCATTGGGCCCAGCGGTTTTAACGGTCCCGCCAGTGGACAAGCGTTCAACATGGTGGGCGCCAATGGAGGGGTATACGTGGCTCACTGAGCGACCAGACCGCATCTGCTGTTTCTTTTTCATTCATTTTCATCCTTTTTTTAAAAGATTTTTTTCTTGAATATTTGTGTTCGATTTTAAAAAAAACTTTATTTCTGGATTTGCGTGTGTATCAGTGTGCATGTATTTAAAGTCATTATTCGATACGCCACTGGTTCTCTCGGCGCGTACAACGTGCTGGGGATTGACGTGAATTGCTATACAATCTGCTGCAGAGTCTGTATTCATCCCATCTTGGAGCTCTCTTCCCAGCAAAATGCCAATCAAAGAGTGAAAGTGTGACTGGAAGAAGTGATGGTTTGTGCCGGTTTGTTCCATTGATCCAGAAAAGAAGTAAGTAAGGTGAATAGCAACAGTAGATGTCCCCTGCTTCCCTAGATGAGCAAGAGATGTGTGCATTTTTGTCCTAAACCATCAGCAGCGGCCAAAGAAGAAAAAACGTCACGAGTCGGTGCTCTGTGTTGACTTGAAATCCAACGACTGGTGTGATTAGGTCCTGCCGGTGAAGACTGGTATTCATCAGGTCGCTGCTTGTTGGCAAGCAACATTGTGTTTACAGAAAGTTCCATTTTTCGACTCCTCCAGTGTAAGCACATAACTGCTAACCGCTTCTGACTTTTCAGTTCATTTTCTGTGTGCGAGTGTTTGTTTTCATTTTTATTTTGAGCCTCAGTCCGAAACCACCGTTCATTTTCTCTGTGCGAGTGTTTGTTTTCATTTTTATTTTGAGCCTCAGTCCGAAACCACCGTTAATGGAAGGTAAAAGAAAAACTAAGAAGGTAGAGAACGAGTAAGAAGGTATAAAGAACAACTAAGAAAACGCTATGGATTTGTCGTGGATCCAGATGTTCCAGCACAAAACACAGTGTTTTTTTTATCCAATAGGACTACAAAGGGTGCTGTGTCTAGTGCTGCCCATCGCCCGCTACTCTACAAGGTGAAGGCACAGCCTTCATCTGACCCGTCTTTCTCAGACACGAAAAAAGCTAACAATGTCTGCACGAGGGGAGGAAGACAAAAGCAGAGGTACTGCTTCAGATGCTGAGTGCATGTGGCGAAGAAAAGGGAAAGAACTGATCCGTGTTAGTCTGCATGCTCCGTTCGGTTTCTTTTCTTCTTTTTTTTGTTTCTTTCTTTCTTTTTTTTTTTTTTCTCCACCTCCCCCCACCCCCACCCCCCCCCTTCTCCCTCACATTAGATTGCTGTTAAAAAAAAAAAAATCCAGCATCAGACAGACGAACTTCCTGTTGAGGATGCGGGGTTCTGCTATGACGGATGGTATAATCTTTGGGAGAAGAAGATCCTTTTTATTCAAATAATGTTTTAAGTCCCCACTATCACCGCACCACTCCCAGTTCTGTCCGGAGTGGGTGTTTTATGAAACAAATTGTTTTACGTCATTTACATCATTTCGGTTGCACACTCGGCGAATTCAAAGCTTGCGAGTACGTGCTGATACCGGAAATAAATGAATTCGTCAAGAGAAATGAGCCTTCTCTTACATACTTTTTCTTCTTTTTTTTTTTTTTTAGCATTATTTTCTTTTCTTTTTTTCTAAAAACGCTGAAATGAATGGGTTTTCTTGAGAAGGGCATGACGCATGTACACTGTTTAAAGACACAGAGATGAATGGGTTTTCTTGAGAAGGGCATGGCGCATGTACACTGTTTAAAGACACGGAGATGAATGGGTTTTCTTGAGAAGGGCATGGCGCATGTACACTGTTTAAAGACACGGAGATGAATGGGTTTTCTTGAGAAGGGCATGGCGCATGTACACTGTTTAAAGACACGGAGATGAATGGGTTTTCTTGAGAAGGGCATGGCGCATGTACACTGTTTAAAGACACAGAGATGAATGGGTTTTCTTGAGAAGGGCATGGCGCATGTACACTGTTGAAAGACACAGAGATGAATGGGGGTTTCTGGAGAAGAGCATGGAGCGTTGTGTAGAGGCGTAAGATTTTTCTGTTTTCCATGCCGGCTTTGTGAGAGGGTTGCTCCCCTCTCGTCGGAATTCACTTCTGCTTTTTGATTTGTAGCTGCGCTGGAAGGATAGCTAGCTGATGGTGGGTCTCAAAGCACAGGCAGGCACTGCGACAGATTGAAGTTTCTTTTGTTTGTTAATTTGTGTTTGTGTCTGTTAATTTGTGTTTGTGTCTGTTAATTTGTGTTTGTGTCTGCGTGTTTTCGTTTTGTTGTCACGAAAGGCAAACAGGGTCCAGCTCACTGATGTCTGTCTTTTTTTTTTTTTTTTTCTCTTTTATTCACTTCACTTGTTAGGTTTCCCGGCTGCTTGTGGTCTAGAAGCACAGGTTGCAAATGAATTAAAAAAAAAAATGTTGGAGGGGTCTTACGAGAATGGATGCAACCATTCAAGGTATACACTGGCCTGCAAAGAAGTTTCTGTCTTGTGACCGGCGCTGTTAAGGTAGGTGCATTCATGATCTTTTTTTTTTTTTTTTTTTTTTTTTTTTTTTTCCAATTTTTAAACCCAAACCCCCTTCCACTCATCCAATCCCATCCAACACACCAACACTATACTCAAGTTCGTAAAAAAGGTCTACTCTTGAAAGAAGAAAACGTAGCAGTGCTTGAACATGTAATATAAATAGTAAAACGCCAAAGGGATAGGGTGGAAAGGGTGGATGGTATCGATGATAGAATATGTTTTCTTAATACATTAAACGTTTTAGTTCATGACACATTTGATGGATTATACCATTGACCTTCAGGCTCCGCATCACTGGACTTTTCTTTTAATTATTATTATTTTTTTCTTGTTTAGAGGAGGGAGGGGGGGGGGGGAGGGGTCTTTTTTATTTTAAGAACGTTATCTTGGGAGTGAACAATTTGTTGTCAAATCTGGATTTTGGCAGCTAAGGAATAGTTATCTGCGTATAGTTTCATTTTAGAATAAAAAGCTTCACAGTTTTTATGTTCTTACATGGTAGATGTGTGACTTTGGGCATTAAAAGAATTTCTTGTTCTGACGTGGTAATGTGTGACTTCGGGCATTAATAGAATTTGCATTTCTAATCTTTGTTTTTCATTGAACATATCTATCTAGAGTCTTTCGGACGTAAAATAACGTAGCACATTATACTAAATTGGACTGCTACCCGGCATAGTGGTGACTATTGATTGATCGACAAAAGTCCGGGTTTTCCCGTTGCCATCGTATCAGCCCAGCTACAGTTAGTCTGAACGGGGTGACTGGCATGTTTGAACCGTATGTCATGTAGCGATGTTGCTTCTCATGATCGTTCTACCTTACAGCATTGATAGCGCCAAATTGTCGAAGTCATTGTACGACAAATGTCTTCTCTAGTGAGTGTCATAGCCTAAAATTTGAAATCAGTACCGGTGATTTTTTTAGAAGTATTTTTTAACCGACTGCACGATGTTGACCGTGTCCAGAGAGCTGCAGTATTACAAGTTTTTTTTTTTTTTTTCTTTTTTATATCTTTTTGTATGATGAGAAAGTAAGGTCTCTACTAAGGTCAAACCGTTGTGATGAATAATGATCCTTTCAAACGTATCGAGATCGCTGCGGTGTTGATTTTTATTTTTTAGGATGTACGTTTAAGAAATACTCCGATTTCAATACCCCTATCATCCATCTCTTCCAGACCAGCATAGAATTTTATCAAAAGTATGAATCGTTCTTGTATGTGTATGAGACGAAGAGTGAGATGGGGAGAGAGAGAGAGGGGGGAGGAGGAGGAAAAACTGCCAGGACTTGTCTCAAGTGGTCATTTGATGTGTGTGAATGTTTCGTCTTCGATATTTTTGCTCACTTTGGAAAACTGTTCAACTTTTACCCCCTCCTCCTCCCCCAACTAGCTAGCCAGCCTCCAAAAGAGGAGGGAAAAAAAAGAAGAAAAAAAAAAGATGTACATAATATAGTGTAGAGATCCTGATTATTTCTGAAACATGATGGGTGGTCATGACACCAGAATACCTCATATTTCATGCTTTTCCTTATCATTGGTAGTCTATTAGAAGCGCATTTCCACTAGCGGTTTAATTAGAAATAACCTCGGTAGGAAAAGAAACAAAAACCGAGGTTTTCTCTCTCATCTTGGTCGCATTTCCTTCCCACGATCTCCATCCCCCCCCCCCCCCCTTCATCTCCCACAAATGAATTATCACTACTACTAATGTGTTTATTGTAACGTGTGCATGGTACTATATTATATCAATGTTGTGCAATTTCAACCGCTATCTACCTCAGAGGGAGTTTCTCGTGTCGAGGATCGCAGCGTCCAGCAGGAGAGAGTCGTGTGCCTTTTTTCATTGGTTGGTTGTTGAAAACCGGCACAAGGTCATCTTCATTGGCATCCCGTAGCCTGTTAGGCACTGGCCAGTCGATTCTGTAGTCTTTCTCTGGGATTCTCTTTCTTTCTTTCTTTTTTCGCCCTCTTGTCTTCATCTTCTGCCTCTTCTTTTAAACGGGAGGTTGGTGGGCCTTATTCTACCCCTCCTCCTCCTCGTTCTCCTCCTCTTCTTCAGTTTTATATCCTTTTTGTTTCCGTTTTGTTTATGAAGATAATCTCTCTCTCTCTCTCTCTCTCTCTCTCTCTCTCCTCTCTCTCTCTCTCTCTCTCTCTCTCTCTCTCTCTTCTTCCGTTCTCTCTCTCTCTCTCTCATATCTCCCATTGTTGTTTGCATCTTTTTTCCCCTCTTTCATTCTTTCCCACTCTACCTCTCTATGTGTCCCTCCTAGTCATCTCTCTCTCTCTCTCTCTCCTCTCTCTCTCTCTCTCTCTCTCTCTCTCTCTCTCTCTCTCTCTCTCTGCGTCTGTCGATTCGGATTGTCAGAAACTACCTGTGATTCCTACAGAACGAAGAAGACTCTCTCTCTCTGTCTCTGTCTCTCTCTCTCTCTCTCTCTCTCTCTCTCTCCATCTCTATGTGTGTGTTAGCGAGCGTGCACCTTTACTGTGCTTGTGTGCAAGGATAAAGATATATAACATAGGATATTACGACGTTTCCACGTATAAGAAAACATAATGGGGGGGCTTTCCCGCACTCTCCCAGTGTAGACAATGAAGGGAAAGAGTAATTTGGTACTGGAATCGGATGAGCCCGAGGCTGAAAATAAAATCCAGTGCATGTACTAATTTGAACCTGAAAAAGGAAAAAGGCATATATTGAGAAAGAAACCATTAGTGGACATTTAAGAAAGAATATCGCGTACGTAAGAATTGGGTTTTCTCTGTTCAGCGTCTGTCGTAAACGTGAAGCTGTGATGTTCTGTTTTTTAGACTTTGTGTTGTCAGCTGTAGTAAATACATGAATTAGAAAAAGCTTTTAACCTTTTTTTTTTTTTTTTTCTTTTTGATTGCTTTGTGACAACATTCCAACTCTTTGTCATATCAAATGAGAAAAAAAAAAAATGCCTTATCATTTCTCATGGGGCTAAAAAAAAAAAAAAAAAAAAATGAGCCTCCGCCGCCCCTGAAACGCGCAGTTTTAAGGAAACGGTCTCGTTTGACTTCGTCCAACAGCCCACTCCCCAACCACCCCACCCCATCCCTTCAGGATTCCCACTCCACTCTCCACCCTTTTCGTAGCAGATCATCAAGGCCGGACTCTCTCCTAATGGTTGTGTTCAGACGGGATACTTTCCTCCTTTGCAGGGGAAACATAGGGTTGCCTTGTGTGTCGGCGATTTTAGTATCATCTTTCTCCCCCCCCCCCCCCCCCCCCCCCCCCCCCCCCATTTTGTTTTCTTTCTCTTTCTTTGCGTTTTACGCAGTTTGCATATGACGCATTTGGATATATATGTTTCATTTATCTGAAATAACAGTGGAAAGTAGTGTTCAGGTCACTAGTATGTCAAATCTTCAGACAAGAGGTTTTGTATAGGAGTGGGTTTTTTTTTTTTTTTTTTTTTTTTTTTTTTTGGTTGTTGTTTTTGTGTAACTGTGTGTATGTGTAATGAGAGCGCTTTCTTAACATATTGTCTTAATTATCGTGCAACGCCATTTTTAGTACATGTTCTTATGGTTTTATTCTCATTTTTAAACATTACTATCATATCAAGCTAGATTTTCCCCCCCCTCCCTTATAGGATAGCGTATTTTAAGAAGCCATTACTTAGGACTGATTTGGTTTGAGGAATGTGTGTGCCTGCCCTCTTTGGTTATTTGTCAACAGGATGAACATGTCACTTGTCAAAGATCTAGTGCGACGGTTTCCTATGATGTAAGTGAATTTTTGCCCCCTCCCCCCTCCCGTGTGTGTGTGTGTGTGTGTGTGTGTGTGCACGCGCGCGAGTGTGTGTGTGTGTGTGTGTGTGTGTGTGTGTGTGATAGATTATCAAGTTTGTTTGTGTGCTGCTGATTTTAACCACCCATTGTAAATTTAAACCGCATGAGAAAAGTTTGGTTAGTCACAAGATGGAAGAAAAAAGAAAAGAGATTAGGTATGTTAAAAAAAGAAATGTTGACTAAGAGAAATTTTCATGTTTCTTTTTTTTCTGTTTTCCTGTCCCCTTTTCCCTCTTTCTTTTCTTAGCTTTTTTTTTTGTTTTTGTTTTGTTTTTGTTTTTAAATTCACGGGTCTGCTTTCAAAGTAGCACCCAGGCACACATTTTTTTTTCAAGAATAATCTCGCCTCAAACTTTCTGTAGGCAGCTTTGTGAAATTGGATTTAGCAGCTAAAAAGGTGCATGGTGAAAAAATGTCACACTTTCAGAAAGAGATACTTTGAAACAACATTATGAGTAAAGTTGTATAGAGAATGAACCTGAATACAGTTTGAAGAAAATTACTGTGTTAATTCTTTTTACTTTATTTTATTTTATTTATGTAGGGACATCGGCGTTTAAAAATTAGAAAAAAAACAACAAGCAACAACAA
>JADBJO010001466.1:100000-105000 GCA_016801955.1 Conus betulinus | reverse complement strand
TTTGTTTTCATGCTGGAATGTTTTGAACGAAATAAAAGATAGAAAACAGCCTCTGTGCGTGCGCGTGTGTGTGTGTGTGTGTGCGCGCGTGTGTGTGTGTGTGTGCGCGCGCCCGCGCGCGTGTACGTGAGAGAGAGAGAGGGAGTGAGAGAGACTTTGACCTGTCTGTACAAATGTTTTCTAGATGCGAATCAAAGACCTCTTAAACTGGACGCGCCTCTAGCAGTTCACAGCTGCAGACAAGAGTCTGTCATCTTAGTTCGCTCCTGTCTTTCTGGTCAAACTTCACCTGTACTAGATGCGGTGGTGTTTATGCTTCACTGTCGAGCTGCTTTGCGATACAAACTCTGGTTATCTGACAAGGAGGCGTGCATATCTTGCTCGGAGCGCGCGCGCGTGCCTACGTGTGTGTATGTGTGTGTGTAAGAGAGAGATACATGGGGGGAGGTGGGGGGAGTGGGGAGAAGGAGCGGTCAGAAGGAAATTGGAGACAAAAGACAGGGTAAACGAGGTGTTGAAGACAAACGGAGAAAGAGTGACGGGTAAAGATGGATAGAAAGACAGACACAGATTCAAGACTTCAATGGAGAGAGAGAGAGAGAGAGAGAGAGAGGAGGGTGATTCTGCTATGTCAGTATGTACACCTGAAACGAATCTGGAAGCATCCTTAACCATCGATAAACGCCGGACGGGAAGAAGAAGAAAAAAGATCGAAGAAAGCTGACCAGCACTGTTGGTAGAGTCCGTTGTCAAGAAGTGGGGCAAACCACCAATCACTGTTGGACCACATTCATACGGCGGTGCAACGATTTCAAGTTAAGCTAAGCTTACTTTGCGCCGTGGATGTCTCTTTAAAAAGGGTCGACACGGATCAGAAAACTGAAAAAAAAAAAAAAAAGTGCGTGTATGTGTGTGTGTGTGTGTGTGTCCCCGTGTGTGTGTGTGTGTGTGTGTGTGTGTGGTGCGCGCGCGCGCGTGAGGTGCGTGTGTGTGTGTGTGTGTGTGCGTGCGTGCGTGTGTATGTGTGTGTGTGTGTGTGTGTGTGTGTGCGTGCGTGCGTGCGTGCGTATGTGCGCGCGCGCGTTTTGGGGCAGCACGTTTGCGACCTCTAATTCATTTTCGCGCTTAAGATAATATATTTGCACTTTTTCAGATATGTGCCAGGGGGGGGGGGGTGGGGGGGGGGGGGGGGGGGGTTCTTGTATGCAAGTTACATAGTCGTTGCCATCGGCCGCTACATAGGTTTCGGAAAGATCTGTTACCAGTCTTGACTTAACAACAAAGATGGCTTGTGCATCTTCAACGTTTTGAAATGCTGATTACTTTTGTTTTACTCTGCACGGAACTGATAGCCTCTGATGGACACTGCAGCTCTGCCTTCACTCGCTGTTCTTCTCTCCACGCTGTCACCCCCTCCGATTCTTCAATCTTATGTCGGCAACATGTCACAATTTCAGTGACTTTATGATGACTGTTGGCATAAGGCATGCGAACCTAACCGTAGTGTGAATAATGTTTACAACAGGGAACGTAATGACCAACAGACACACAGGAGCTGCTCAGATACTTCCGTCACATAAAGAGCGAGATACAATGGAAAATGTTTTGAGTCAATTATTGCGAGGTTGTAGTAAAGTGAAGCCCAGGAATAGTCCTAAGCAGGGGTCAACTTGACGAGAACCCTCAGAGGGTTGTGGTCCACGATGGGCTTTTAGCCACTTTTTTTTTCCTTTTAGCTAGATTCGTGCAAATGTAATGCGCACAAAGCTCATTGCGTAAATGACACATCTCACTTTTTTCTTTAGTCACTTGGGACTCGTCGAATATAAAAGTGGCGCTAGAAGTCTAGCACTTAAACATGCTGAACAAAAAACTACAAAATGCTGGAAAAGCACGTGCAAGTTCGTAAGATTCATTAATCAGGACTGGAGAAGACTTCATTTTACTTTCGTCTGGAAACCTGGACCAAATGGACACTTAATCACCACCACCACCACCACCACCAGCCTACCAACACACAAAACTTGCAGTCTGTCTGCCAAGCATACCGCCCACTGCTTTGGGAACACTGCCGTTTGGCAGGACCCATTTATCAAGGAGGTACTTTGACTAGGATTTGACAGTTTCTGAATATGTTGTTTGAGCTTGACAGAGCCGACCGGGAAAAGATCGCGGAAAGACTAGGAATCACGAATTAAGGAACGGAGCACGAACCCTAAACTGTATGATAATCGTATGCCAGACATGTTACTTGCGATATCTTGATTGAATCCCTTGGCCTCTACACTGAGGCAACTCGTGCACCACACATGAAGATCTACTGTTCACACAGGAATGCGTTCATGCACATTCTTGACGCTGTATTTCACCTGATCCAGTCTGCCAATTATGGTTGGCGAGGTCGGGTCGAATCCACTTGAGTATAAAGTTTGTGTGTCGCCGTACTATACTGAGTGTACTGAGAGAGTTGGTTCGGACCTATCCATTCCCAACGCAGCTGGTTGTATTCCAGCTTTCGAAAACGAAAGCTTGTGTGATCCCCTTGAGCCCAGAATAATGTTTTCCTCTATAACAAAGTTTATATCATTCAAGAAACCGGCGATATTAGGTCAACCGGTGATAATATGGAAACTGCTATTGTTCTTTATGGAAGAGGAGACTATTCCCACTGAATAAGAAATTCTGAGAGTTATGACGACCCTTTGACTGCAAGTTTACAGGTAATTTTCTAATTTTAAAAGGTCAGGATCAACAGAGTTTTTGGTATTTTTTCAAGGCGGGGGAACGCGGGTAAGAGAGGGAGGGGGTGTTCTTCCAATTTGGTAAGAGTGGGGGAATGGGGGAGGGGGGTATCCAGGTTTTTTTGTTTTTTTGTTTTTTTTTGTTTCTTTTTTACAAATTAGAGGAGAGAGGATGGGGGTTTCATCCACCCGTCGTTGCCGTTTCAACATTTTTTCAGCAGTGGGGTGATGCAGCGCAGTTTGTTCCAACGCGTGTTCCAGGACATATTCAGCAATATGGAAGGAAGGAAGTGGAGCAGCTTGGATGACTGTGTGCCAGAAAGTGTGTACGCGCTGCAATGTAAAGCGACAACTTGGGTCAATTGTACAAAAGAAAATTGTAACAAATTGCCGCAGCCGGTGCGGCAATTAGTACCATTGGAACAAATTGCCGCGTTGGAACAAATTGCGCTGCATCAGTGGGGTTTACTGACAGAAGCTGTGAGTACAGGTTGACTCGCCTCAACGGTAATTTTGTCTCCCGCAGACTCGTTCGACCGTGCCTTTGTTCTCGGAGCCTCTGTGGAGGCGATATGTGGCACAAGACTGCGTGTGCGTGCGCCCATAAGCACAGAAGGAAATGACTCTGGCTTTTTCCTGTCATGTCGTCTGGTACGTTTACTGCAATGCGGTATCACTAAACAGCCCAGTACATTCAATTTGAAAAGCATGATATGCGTCAAAATAAGCATAGATCAATATTTTATTTCGTCAGATGTCAACTTCTGTGCGCCATTTACTTACAGCTATTTAGGTACGCTGAACTTCCCCCTGCTTCATTTACTTAGGTATCAGGGTCTTTGACAGACAATGCTAAGTGAAATCATCCATGGAAAACAGGTATCATCAAAGTTTTCTTGAAGGATAGTAATATTTTGTCTGTCATAACAGCAAAAACAGTTTGTTATGGGCATTATGAAGCTTGTATATTTCAAACACTCGAGCCTGGAATTTTTTCTTCTGTGGCCTAAAATTTGAAAATTGTTACTGACATTCGCTGATAACAGTAGCGAAAACAGCACGACTACAGCGAGAACAACATGTCTGACGTGTGAGCTTGGATCGGCATCCCAAACCGTATGGCTAAAACGGCTCGGATTGCACATCTGTACCCACACGCTTGACATGTTCAAGAAACAAACGAAACAAAACAAACAAACAAAACGGCTTCTGTCTGTCTGAAAAAAAAAAAAAACAAACAAACAAACGCTGAATAGTCTTATAATGGCACGATGGCACTTGGTACTGCAGCATTTCAGCATGGAAAGTCCTGCGCGTGGTTAGCTGTTAACAGCATAAACATTATTCTCAGGCCTAGACCTTCGATCTCATCTAAGTAATTAAGATCGACACCCGGTCTGCTAATGATGGCGAAAACAACGTGCTCAGCGCGAGAGCACAGCGCCAGAGAAAAAGCTCGATATGATGAGCATTATTTCAGTAATATACCAGGAAGAAAGTAAGTAAAAACGAAAAGAAAAACAACAATAACAACAACACACGAGAGAGAGAGAGAGAGAGAGACAGACAGACAGACAGACAGACAGACACAGAGACACAGAGAGAAGGAGAGAGAGAGAGAGAGAGACTCAGAAAGCGAAAGGCAGAAATGAACAGAACGGCAGACATACTGGTAAAATGAGTATTAGACATCTTACTAAGCTATGAAAAATTAATCGCTGCACAGGTTAAAATTTGTACACTTCTCATATAATCATAACACCACTAAAAGGTACGAATCAGCACCTTTGCAAACTCAAGTGACAGAGAAAAAAAGAATTAGAAAATAACAGCACGAGCGCAGGAAAAACCCCCTCACGCCAGCCTTCCCACCCACCTACCCACCCTCACAAACATACATACGCACACTTTTGCCCACGCCTATCCGATCATCATTCCGCCTGCACCCACCCCACACAAACACACACACACCTCCTGCGCGCGCAGGCGCAGACACCCTCATTTTGCACGGAAAAACACCACACTGACATTCACGATCACTCATTCACACATACAGCAGAGAAGGTGGCATTAAAAGTATTAAGAATGTAATGAATGAACTGAAATCTGAATAAACGTTTTCTGCGCCCTGGATGTCACCATTGTCCTAAAACGGCGTCCTGATGGTGGTTGACAGATCATATAGTATTTGGCTGAAACACGGCTATCATCGCTTGCAGTTGCTCTCGCCTTTATATGTATAAACTCGTTTCTCCTACA
>JADBJO010001466.1:82500-95000 GCA_016801955.1 Conus betulinus | reverse complement strand
AACTTGGACTTTGAATAATCAATTGATGTTGAGAGTAAAAAGATAGGCTTATGAGTTTGATTTGAAAGCTGGAAGAGATTATAATTAACAATGCTGAAGAGAATTCGAAGTTCTAGGAGCAAGAAAAGAGAAGGAGCAATCACCCTTTGTTCTGCATTTGCATTTTGGAACGACTAGGGGCAACGAGTCAGCAGAACAGCGAAGGGTCCTAGCAGGTCAGTTGGGACGTAGCAAGTCTGAAAGACAGGCTAGCATGCCAAACTTGATGGCACTGAAACAGAGACGGGAGATCTTATATGAAATGAACTGTCCCTGATTCTTTTAAGTCTGCCATTGTCCGCCCTCTCCTCAAGAAGCACAACCTTGATCCAAACGAACTGAAACACTACCGACCTATCTCTACCCCTCTTTCCTGTCAAAACTCTTAGAAAAAGTCGTTCTCAATGCGCGGAACTCTCACCTCTCCGACAACAATCTCCTCAATCCTTTTCAGTCAGCCTATCGCCAGTTCCATAGTACCGAAACAGCCCTGCTCCACATTCTCAATGACCTCTTCCTTGCAACCGAGTCTGCTAAAGTCTCGCTTCTTACTGTCCTTGACCTGTCTGCAGCTTTTGATACCATTGACCACACTACTCTCCTCACCAGACTCCAGCACACTTTTAGTATCTCTGACACGGTCCTCTCTTGGTTCACCTCTTACCTCTCAGACAGAAAACAGACTGCGCATCAATGGCACTAGGCTGCAAAATCTGACCTGTGGTGTCTCACAAGGATCTGTCCTTGGCCCTGTTCTCTTCACTCTTTACACCTCTCCGCTGTCAACTATCATCAAAGCTCACTCCTGTAAACACCACTTCTGCGCTGACGACACCCAACTTCATGATAGTGACTCACCCAACAATGTTCAGACCCTCTTGACTCGCACATCTGACTGTTACTCTGACATTAAGAACTGGATGACAAACAATAAACTTCAGCTCAATGATGGACACACAGAGATTAACATCGTGGTATCCGACCTAAGTCCACATCACAGATGGACAGTCCACTGCGCATGCTAAAATCTCTCTTCAGAACTATATTTGCAAAGGGAAAAGTGGTAACTTCACCTGTGAACGTTCTACACACTGTCTTGTAAAACAGTGCCCATTTGCCATTTGCGAACACGTGCAGTTGAACCTCACGAATCCAAATCACGGTTACTGCTTTGCCTTTCAAAAATGTTCGTAGGTCAGTATCGCTGCTGGTAGATCAACTTTTCCAGGTAAACCAACCACTGTCACTGAAGAGCCTACAGCACGTGTTGGTTCTATTCCAACTGAGTTGGGTTTTTTTTTTTGTTTGTTTGTTTGTTTTTTTTTTTTTTAAAGAACTCAGGGATAGGCTGAATGACTGTTTTTTTGAATGGCAGGAACTTCAGATGAAATGCCTACCTTTGGCACTGGAAGATTCTGTTTCAACTGAATGTTTTGTGTATAAAAACAGAGGGAGGCTGAGTGACTGGGTTTCATTGGCAGTGACTCAAGATGAAATTCCTACCCTCGGCACTAGTATATTCTGCTCCAACTGAATGTTCTGTGTATAGAACTCAGAGGTAGACTGAATGACTGGATTTTCTACAGTTGGAACTCCAGATGAAATGTCTACCTTTGGCACTGGTAGATTCTATTCCAACTGAATGTTTTGTGTATAGAACTCAGAGGTAGGCTGAATGACTGGATTTTTAGTGGTAAGAAGTGCAGAAGAAATGCTAAAACTAGCAGATCGAATACGACCTCTTTTTTTCTGGACATATTTGGATATGATGGTATAGCATGGCACACCGATAACATTTGGTTCAGATTTAACTTTTCCGGGATTGAATTTTGAATCCTATAGAGCTTGTGAAACCCAGGTGTCACCCTACTCTGTTCAGATTCTTGTCCAGAGTAAACCACACAATGACCTTTGACTGAATTCTTTGAAAGAACATCTGTTACTTTGCTGTCTGGAGTTCGACGGAACTGATTGAGAATGTTCATCATTAGCATCCCCACACTCAGAGATATACTTTCTTTCTTTTGTTGCGAGAGTTACAGAACGATCTGCACATGTGAAGCACTCTGCTGCCTCTAGAAGTCTGATCATGTCATCAAAGAAGCTCGTTTCAAAAATGTCACCAAAGGACTAGACCTCGCCAAATAAAGATGCTCACGCAATATCAAATCTACCAGTTCTCATTTTTTTCTCTCTATCCACTCAAGTTCAGTCCCGCAAGAAAGCATATGTCTGAGACGAGCGAAAACCATTTTCTCCCTGTGACCACTTGGATACATTACCACACATTGGCTGGCATTCTGGTGGTAATTCTAGAACGTATAAAACAGCCTTTCCTCAGAAACAACTCCTGCATACAGACTGCCCATTCTACTTTTCGCCATCTATGAGCAGACTCATGAAGTTCAAATCTCCTGAGGTAATCATCAATGTGAATTTTTTTCTTCCTGTCTTCCTTCTCCTACTTTGTTTCGAGTCTATCCAGTCTTTTACAGGCTTAGTTCCTCTTCAATTTTCTTTTCTCTCTCTCTCTCTCTCTCTACCTGCTGTCTCTCTTTCATAAATCTTCGTTGTTGATCTACTGCTCTATAATCTGGCTTTCCATGCCGGTTCCTTTTCTAACTTTTCAAATTCAATTTTTTTTCTTGAACCTAAGGCTCCTGACAGCGTCTGTCTCAGCCATTCGACTACTATGCCATTTGTCCTGCACACCGGCACCTAGAAACCTATGGCTCCACCATCTTCAGTGAACTTCGCAGTAAGTTCTGTACTGGCGGGGAAGGTGTGTGTGTGTGTGTGTGTGTGTGTGTGTGTGTGTGTGTGTGTGTGTGTGTGTGTGTGTGTATGTTGGGGGGGGGGGGGGATAAAAACCAACATCTTCGTCCCCTCTAGCTGCCGCAGCTGGCAATAAAACACCACAACCGCTGAAAACTCGCCACTAAAAAGTATGCCAGGATCTGACCGCAAAAACCTAATACTGGTCAATTCTCAATACTTGTTCATACCACTTGGCAAACCATACAAGGAAATGATTACTGAATGTTTAAGAACGTTTTTTTTTTTCTCGAAACAGTCAATGCTTAAAGCAGACACTTTCATAACGGTCAGTCTTTAAGTGCACGCAATACTGAAACCAAAAAAAAAAAAATGTAAGAAAAGAAAAGAAAGAGAAAAATGACTCGCCAACTGCCAATACTCATTTCTCATAACACTCAAATCTTAAAGACAGACTCAGTAATTGTCACAACTTTTCATCGTAGTAACACTCAAAGGTCACGTCACAGTACCGAAAGGCAAGCTCGTTAATCGTCACAACACCCTCAAAAATTAAATAAACTGTTGTTGTTGTTGTTGTTGTTGTTGTTGTGTGTGTGTGTGTGTGTGTGTGTGTGTGTGTGTGTGTGTGTGTGTGTGTGTGTGTGTCTTTAACTCTTTGTGTGTGTGTGTGTGTGTGTGTGTGTGTGTGTGTGTGTGTGTGTGCGTGCGTGCGTGCGAGCGTGCGTGCGTGCGTGCGTGCGTGCGTGCGTGCGTGCGTGCGTGCGTGCGTGCGTGCGTGCGTGTGTGTGTGTGTGTGTGTTTTAAGTTCAACGACACCTCATACTAAGAGACTCACATGTATATACACCAAAACAAACTCATAAAGTACGTTGTGTGTTAAACATACTTTACGATTCAAACACATTCGACATAAAAGAATATAATTGTCGCATGTGATGACACCATCAAAATGAAAAGACGCCAGAAATGATACCAAACAGCAAATGTTACACTTATGTTAATATGTTTTTCGGACAGGCAAAACGGAAAATGTCATAAATGTAGCGGTTCACGGTGGAAGTTGTCACGTTTAATAAACTGGATGAGGACCGGTATAAACTGAAAATCGCACTGCTGGAGGAAAACAAAAAGAGGGCGAAGTATACGAATAAGAAAGAAAGGTTAATCTTGCTTAATGAACGATGTTGGACAGGTTTGCCACATTAAAAACGAAGAACGAGATACCACTTATCTTCTCATTCGGCGCGCATGACCAAAATGCTTCGTTTTCACTGTGCCAAATGCTATTTGTTTCTCCCTGAAGATCCAAGAGGTCGAAATGCATTGTCTTGTCCTGTACTTTGTCTATGTCCTTGGGGATAACTAACCCACTCTGTTTCTAAATGTTGCTTCATTTTCCGCCCTCAATCACTCCGTTTTGAACCTTGTCCATATTTGTTTACATTTTTGAAAACAGTAAGTTATGCAACACAATGTGGAACTAAACACAAATGTGACACTACGGCATACGGTAAGGTAGTTGAATCACCGGCAAGTCGATGGTGGACGATGAACAGAAGAAGAATATACTAAAAGTAACTCATACGATGCAGTCAGTCTTTACAGAAACAATCAAAAGAAGCTGCTTCACCTCGAAGGAAAAACGAGACCAGCTTCACCCCCTAGGCTTTATTAACGGGAAATACACACATTCAAACCACCCGCCCTAGCTGTACGATCCCTTCTTTACGATTCACAATCACAGTTCCGGGACACAAAATTTGACTGATACAATTCTTCCAAGCAGCTGTTTAATCCAATTGCTGCTACTTTTCATATTTAAAACAAAATGACGTCTTTCTTGAAGCTAACACCAGACACTCACTGTAAACACTCTCATAGTTAGTACCAACATTACTGTCTAGCCAGTTATCTCGACAAGCAACTCAGACAGTCCCAAGCATTCTGAAACAAACTAACGTTTTTTTTAAGATGACTATGAGGCAGCGAATGTCTGCCAACCAGCTCACTGATTCATGTTGATGTTTACAAGCACGATCGACAGTCTGGAGATTAAAAGCATTCAACTTTCCATCTTAAATATGTCATCTGTGACAGTGAGACAGAAGTGAACAGTTAGTAAAAGTTCCCATCAGAAAATACGCACAGGTAGTGCTTCGCTCGCCCGAACGAACTTGTCGGGTTTGTCACTGGGTGGCAAGCCCCCAGTCTAATCTTAATTTTGATCCTTTCGATAAGGCTTCTCAACTCCAACAGGCTGTCTGAAGTCTATCAACATTCCATATCTTGACTTTGATCCTTTTAATAAGGCTTCTCAACACCGACTGATTCTCTAAATCTGTCAACATCCATAATCTTTCTAAGGTTTGGTCAGAACTGGCGGATTGTGAGCACGATCCAGACTTACAAAAAGGCTCAATAAACAAGCCAAGAGAGGCTAACCTAATGCAATGATCTGGCGATGCGCCTGAAGAGCTCACAACAGCGTCTTGGCTGAAAGCTAAAGCTTTAATTTGAAGCCATGAAGGGTGACCTTGTGAATTAGGTGAAAATAAGGGGTGTTGGGGAGGGGGGGGGGGAGGAGGAGGGGGGGGGTTTAACAGAACAAATCTTCCATCCATGTGAATTTCCCCATTTCTAACATTTCCTCATAAATTCAAAAAAAGCTATCTACGGACTTCAGTCTGACCCATCACACACACACACACACACACACACACACACACACACACACACACACACACAGTGAGAGAGAGAGAGAGAGAGAGAGAGAGAGAGAGAGAGAGAGAGAGAGAGAGATTGTGTGTTGATTCAAAATCTGTCTTGCAGTCTCTGGAACATTGGAATGGTAAGGCTCGGAAAGATTTACTTTTTGATATCATCACCTCATATACTGTTTAAGGATTCATGGAATATTTTGTTGGGTTTCCCTCTCATAGTGGGTTGAAATGGAATGAAGCAACAGACAAACTTGCTAAAACTGGAGGTAAACATTGTCTCGATCGTAATTTATTATCTTCACTGAAAACATCTTCGTCAGAAATGTTGCTAAAGTTAGAAAATTGTGTTTATAATAGAAATTGTGGAGAAAATCTCAAATATGTAAATACTTGTCCTCGTCACATTTTCAAAATAGTAACAAAACTCAAGTTTAATGCATGGAACACAAAAATATTCTTGCCATTTTTTTGTACTTGTGGTAATCCTATTTCAGTGCATCATTTGTTGCGAGAATGTTCTGTCTTAACTCCAATTTATAAAGAAAATTCTATTGATATCAACGTCAAAGACATCAGTCAAATATTGTCCAGCCCTTCTATCACAAACATTGCTGCTATTATCGCACAATCTAAAATTGCCAAGCTGCTTTGATGCGGGTTTTTTTTTTACCACTAATTCAAAAAGTTGTTGTTATTTTTTTCTCTTTGAGGTTAAGCTTTGTTAGTTAGAGATGACGTTTTAAATTATTTTACGTCTAATATCATCAATGGTGAACAGACGTTAAATAAACCACTGAACTGAACTGAACTGAACTGAGAGAGAGAGAGAGAGAGAGAGAGAGAGAGAGAGAGAGAGAGAGAGAGAGAGAGAGAGAGAGAGAGAGAGAGAGAGACAGACAGAGAGACAGACGAGAGAGAGGGGGGGGGGGGGGCATTGTCGTAAACAGTACGTTTGCACTGTGTGGTTCTTCTGTATTAATAATAAAAAAAAAAAAGCCAGAGTAAATCATGAAAAAAAGATAAGATCGAATGAAGTGTGTGTGTGTGTGTGTGTGTGTGTGTGTGTGTGTGTAAGCGAATTAAGACATGTGTAGGAGAGACGCGAATACTCGTGTGGGCATTTTGTTGTGGTGAATTACAAGTGACGTATTTGAAGAAAATCGTAACCAGGAATGCAGGGATCGGTCGCACTGGTTTGGAGTCAATGATGGAAACTCTTAGGGGGTTGGGAGAAAAGGTGGTGTGGAGGTGGGATGAAAATGCTGTTTCTGATCTTTGTGATTTGATCGAACCGTAAAAGTGGGAGAGCATCTTGCTGGCGTGGGTATGTGGTTATGAACGTGCAATGAAATATGAGCGGGCAGAGCTCACTTCGATTGTTCGCGCAGTTCTTAAAACCAGTTTGTCTCCCTCCTACAAATATTTCCGGACGTTATATGTTCTTGTTTTTTCTGTTGTTGCTCGATGAATATTTCCGAACGTCATACTTTCGTGTTTTTGAGTTGTTGTCTACTGTGAGCAGCGTTACGGTGCAAAATGTCACCTCGCTATAAAACACACCCTGGTGATATAATTTTTTCCGACGTCGGGGCACAAAATATCATCCCGCTTTTGGGGTAACCTTTTGGACTGACAGATTACAGAATCATGTCCTCTGTTGAAGAAATGGTTGCCGTATGCGAAAGTACAGTTTCGAACTGCATCTGACCCGTTGAATGTTTGATATAGGTATGCCACATGAAGTATGGAGATAATAGTTATCATTAGGGCCTTTCCTAATGCCACTGACAGTTTTCACGACAGTAATGGTGCATTCTGGCGATAGTTGAGGCAGTGGTGTCAGAAAGCATACTCTTTAACATACCTGTATTCTGACAATGAAGTATTGACAACCTTCTCTACGAAATCACAACAATGACGATAATAATGATAAAAATGATAATGATGCTTCTGAATGACGTTACCTTAGGCCTGAGTTACACAATGTAACGAAGCTTTAATGCAATGTTATTCAGTAGCGTTAAACACTGTTTACAGGCCTGTGTCCCTGCTGTTTCCTGGGACGAGTGGTCTAAGAAGAAGGCCCATGCTAGCCTTGCAATACTATTGTCCAAAGATTGAATTACTTGATTCCGGCAGTTTCGTTTGAATCCAAATCCGCCAGTGATTGACATTTAGACATACATGTTTCCGCTTCTCTCTGCCTTGTGTTTAAGGATCAGGTGATACACATGACCAGACAGACCCACCCCCAAACCGTGCATTCACAAATGTTCCGAAGGAGACGTGAATGCGTGACCTGTCGGTACAAAATGTCACCCAGGGTGACATTCAGCACCACAGCGCCAATGTAAAATGTTACCTGGCCTGACATTCTGTATCATGGTGACATTTGGTACAGTAACGTGGGAATTTGACCGGGTGACAGCCTGTCCCTCAACTGGTTCAGCGTACTCAGAAAGACAAATGACTGCGCCCTTACGCGTACACACACACACACACACACACACACACACACACACACACACACACACCACACACACACACACACACACACACACACACACCCCCAGAGAGAGAGAGAGAGAGAGAGAGAGAGAGAGAGAGAGAGAGAGAGAGAGAGATTTAATTGTCAATAACCAATTTTACTTCGAAGGCAATCAACAATAGCCTTGCGAATGGCATGCAAGAAAACAAAATGCACACACAAATATACAAAGGTTATTAACAGAAATAAAAATGCACTGCTCTACAACCAACCACATTCTAAATGCCGGCCGACATTTACAAAATCGTCAGACATAATGATACTATAATCGTGTGTATTTATAATTTTAGTATTGTCAACTGATTGTTATTTATGGTCAAGAGACTGCTTCACAAACTTTTTTTTTTTGCCAAGGTTCAAATGTTTCGGCAATAAACTTTACAAGTGATTTGGTAACATCTGTATTTGCTAATGAAATCATACATACTATGTTATGCCTATGCATGTTATACTTCTTTGAAATTTAAGTCGCATGTCAAACATAAACCATCATTTTCCTTACAGTCAAACAAAAACTGGCCTTTCGTCTTCTAGTAGACCCCCTGAACATAAGTTAACTCAATTCATGTGTTTATAGCCCCGCCGACCGCAAAGGGCCAGGTCAGGGCTATCACCTTGTCGTCGAAGAAAACTCTGTCTGTCTGTCTGTCTGTCTGTCTGACTCTCTTTCTCTCTCTCTCTCTCTCTCTCTCTCTCTCTCTCTCTCTCTCTCTCTCTCTCTCACACACACACACACACACACACATTTCAAAACACAATTTTTCTAAAATCACGCTATGATGGCTTAAAATATCATTCTTCCGTAAAACCTTTGATCAGCTCATGTTCATCTCTTTAAACACACACACACACACACACACACACACACACACACACACACACACACACACACACACACACACACACACACACACAACTAGAAACATCAGATCAGCTGATATATCCCTGAACAAGGTTTTCATTGAGTCTGTTGCAAACCATCTATGTCTGATATCACTGCAAGTTCCAGCTCTATCAAAAACAGGTTTTAAAGTGAGTGGCACATCGCATGGAATGCACCACAGAGCTTCTTCACTTAAAAAAAAATAAACGAGGGGCCACTGAAGTATACATTACATCGACAGAAACATTTGTATGAAACCAGTTCCAGTCTGAATAAAATCCAACAGTTCTTTTCTAAACCTGTCCCACATGATCATGGTGCCGGTGTAATGAAAAAAAACTGAACTCCGCCATTAACTCCCAGGGAGTTAAACTGTTCACATGTAAATTTTACTCCCCGGAAGTTAATCTAGAATATAAAACAAAAAAAAACCTCACTCCCGCTGTTTTTCAGTTTGACTCCAGGGGAGTTATTCTGACATACCCACCAGAATGACTCCCACCCACCACCCACTCCCCCACACCTCGCTACCATCCATGCATCCTATATATACATATGTATATATTTTCGAAACCTGTGTGTGTGTGTGTGTGTGTGTGTGTGTGTGTGTGTGTGTGTGTGTGTGTGTGTGTGTGTGTGTGTGTATATTCCTTATGCACGGCCACACTTCTCAACCGATCGCCACCAAATTTGGTATCAAGCATCCTTGGCACCCCGGAAGGTCATGGACTATTTAGTTTGGGGCGGCATTGTTTCTAGGGCGCAGAAAAAATAAAAATATTCCAAACATCGGAGCCATAGTTCTCATCCGATCGACATCAAATTTGGCACAAAGCATCCTTGACACCCTGAAAGTGTCATGGATTATTTAGTTTTGGGCGACCCTGTTTCTAGGGCGCAGGAAAATTAAAAAAAAAAAAAAATTGGAGAGCTCCACTCTACCAACTGAACTGAGTTCTCAACCGATCAACACCAAATATGGCGAATTCGAATCTGCTGCATAGGCTGTAGGGGTAAAGGGCCAAAGGCATCCGGCAAATCTGGAGGAAATCGGTTGAGAAACGCGGCTGTGGTTGGCGAGTGAAGATTTACTTCTCTCCCAAGGTAAAAGTCACACTCGTGACCTGACTTTTGACCTTGGAATTTGAAAGTCATAATGTTGGTGGACCTTATACCAGTGCACATTTGTGTGAAATTTCATTGATATTGGTTAACAAAGACGTGAGTTATCAACACTTTTGTGTTGACCTTTCGGGGTCCCTGTGACCTTGACCTTTGCCTTTGACGATTTCCATCTGCTGGATAAGCTGTAGGGGATAACCCAAAGACTACCAGCGAATACGAAGGAACTCGGTCGAGAAAACACGGCCGTGGCTGTCGATCAAACATTTCCTTCTCTCTCCTGACTTCCAGTTTTGCGTCTGTCGATGCAAATTGCGTCAAGACGCAATGCGTCACGTGACGGCCGACCAGCCCATGACTTTCCCAGGGTGCCAAGAATGCTTGATTCCAAATTTGGTGGCGATCGGCTGAAAAGTGTTGTTTGTATAAGCATCACACACACACACACACACACACACACACACACACGCACGCACGCACGCACGCACGCACGCACGCACGCACGCGCGCACACACACACACACACACACACACACACACACACACACACACACACACACACACACACACACACACACACACACACACACACACACACACACACACACACACACATAACGAGTTTTCTATATACAAGATAATGACGACGACGACACCGACAACGACCATGATGGCTAAGAGGTTGTTGCTGTTGCTGTTCTGCTGCTGTGGTTGTTGTTGTGTTGTTGTTGTCGTTGTTGTTGTTGTTGTTGTTGATGATGATGATGATGATGATGATGATGATGATGATGATGATGATGATGAACATTAAATCCCTTTCCCCGTTCTCGTAGAGAAAGACATCTGGGTGTAGGTGGGTGGGGAGTCATCTTAGTCATGATCAGATTAACCCCCCTTCTGTTACAAAGTTACTCCCCTGGAGTCGTTTCATGTCCGAAAAAAAAAACGTGTACAGATTAACTCCCAGGGGAGTTATTCTCAACTGTGGAAAACTGACCCCACTTAGTGGGCAGAGGAGTTAAACTTTTACACACCTGTAATAACTCCTGGGAGTTAATTTGGAGATAGTACTAACTAACTCCCAGGGGGATCATCCTGTTACAGGGTGGGAGTTAAGTCTGATACATGTACAAAATGCGTCCCCCCCCCCCCCCCCCCCCCCCCCCCATTAATGTTTTCAAGAATTGGTTGAGACTTGTACAAACAAAGAGTTTAGAACATTTTGAAGTTTTACTGAGTGGCGTTATTTTGGCACAGAATGGGAGTCATTCTAGTTTAACTCCCGGGGAGTCAAGATTTACATATCAACAATTTAACTCCCTGGGAGTTAAACCATTCGGGTAGTTCAAATTTTTCGTTACACCGGTGTCTTCCCTGTGGTATTTCTCCGCTTAAAATGTAGTTGTACAATGTATTTTTTTTTTTCGGTCCCGTGCTATGACAGCATGCTAGTTTTGTTGAAAACGACCGTTAACACAGTCTGAATTCTGATTAAAAAAAAAAAAAAAAAAACCTTTCATTTGCTATGTCTTGAACAATCCAAAATACACCAAACACCTATTCATGTAAAAACGTTCTTTATGTCTGGTACCCAGTTACGATTTCCTATTCCATCCTGTCTGTCTACATTGGCGTGTTGCAGGCAGTCGAATTAATTATCCAAAGTATCTTATGCATTTGTAAATAAACTAAGGATACCTGCCTTATTTCCACAGCTCATTTTATTTGAAGAGTGAAGCCACTGAAGGGATAACTAAAGCAAAAGCATGCACAGATCATTTTCGCTAGTTTTCACAGGTTCCCCAAACTTCTGTGCTGTGTGTCTTAGAATCATTCCAAAACAAAGAAGGGTCAATACAGCCTGATCTTCTAATTGTCGAAAGAATCTCGATCACTCCCCTTCTGGTCTATCCAGCTATGTCTGATTAACTAGCCCTTTAACTCAGTTTTGTTGCGAAGACAATGCCCAGACATATCATTTTTTTACAGTTGCCTCTTCATTACCATACCACCAGATTTCACTTACTGCAAGATAACCTCGTGTACGGAAAACTATGTTAGTTTCATCCAAATTTAAGGTTGATGTTTAGCCGATAAGGTCCAGTTTTTGATACATGAAATAATCTTTTTAATCCATGAACTGTGTCTGATAATAAAACCCCGTCATCAGCAAACATTAACATGATCAGTTTTACACCTCGTGCAACTAAGTATATACTACATCTTCCGCGTTTGGACAGCTTTTGTGCAAGTACGTCATTGAAAAATGAAAACAGGCGTGGGCTTAGCGCACAGCCTTGCTTAACTCCTCTTGGGCGTTCAAACACGCATTAGGCCAAGGCAGTCGTAACAATTCGGCTTAGTACTTAATCCAAGTTCCTCTCAATCCTTCATTTCCTCAAAATATTCC
>JADBJO010001466.1:70000-77500 GCA_016801955.1 Conus betulinus | reverse complement strand
TTGTTTGGTTCGTGATCTAAATGTGTCTCTTAGATTTTGATTGGAAAACATAAATCGCGTGTTCCATGTGCTGAAAGATGCGTCCCAAAAAATGGGACGCTAGGCACGAGAGGGTAGGGGTTTTTTTTGCTAACACGACTCATGTAGTTATTGTGTTTGTTTAAGGAATTTCACGGTATATGAAGTAATGCGCACACTAGAAGATGAATTCGCATTTGAAACAGCAAGCATATATGTAAACCACCGTTAAATGATGATCTGACAAATGAGGATAGGGCGGATGAGAACAAAGAAGGAACGGTCGACAACCTAAACCGTGCCAGAGGGCAAGGGCACAAGCTGTGGTGGCAAGGGGAGGAATGTGCACTACGTTCACAGGTAATGAGGAAGAGAGGAGGACTTGCCACCAACTGTAAATGTTACAGGAATATAAGTCAATTACCAAGAAATGAATGGTTTCCAACTGACTGGTTCATTGAGATAGGTCCTCTCCGCAAAGGGATGTTGGTCACAGTATAGTGACAGTTCATAAGGGTTTCATTTAGGATCCTGCTGGATCGATATAGAGTCCAGTTACTGAACTGGAAGATTGATTTGCAGTGATTTCTAATGAACAAACCCCACAGAGGATTAGCAAGTGTGGATCATACATGTAATAAAGATACGTAGTGGTTTCATTGCTCACAAGGTTCATTCTTAGACTTTATTTTATTTCACTATATTTTTGTGCACAGGCACTTGGAGAGGCTGACCCTGAGGGACCTTCTACTTCAACATGTGGTTCCACATCTTCCGGATGTGCAGCTAAGAGGCAGGGGTCTTCAACTTAGAAGCAAGGGTCTTCACTAACAGAAGCACTTCCGGCAAAAAAAGGGACGAAGATGTCGAAGACCAGAGACTGAAGAAGCACAGAACTCGGCCAAAGGCAAAAGGACAGGTTCCAATGGGATGTTCCCCACGTCATGTGTCTGGACTTCCATTCACACCCATGGAGCTCTTTGAAGACTTTTATGATGATGAAGTCATCCAGATGATGGTTGACATGTCAGAGAAGTATGGACGCTCAAAAGAAAACGAAACTCAAAACAAGCCAATGTGCAATGAAGGCCTTCCTAGAGATTGGGATACCTGAGCCTCACATCATCAAGCACTATAAGCAGACCATGGGGGGGCGTAGACCGTATGGCTCAAACTGTTGATCAGTGCCCTACAGCTATCAGATAAAAAAAGTGGTGGTGGCCCATTCTGGCATACTGCTTTGATGTGAGCAAGTAGCAGACTAGGCACCTGTACAAGGAAACACCTACAAGCCAGGCAAAGCCTCTTGATCTACTGGCAGCACGTTGTTCTATTGCTTGGACCTACCTGACCTGTGCACCAAGGACCAAGGGAGCTGGGCAGCCCAAGTGCCAAGAGAAAAAAAAAAAAACTCATCCATGACAAGAGAGTGTCCACTACAGTCCAATTTGATGGAATCAACCATCTTGTAAAGCCTTGGCCTACCCAGCTTCGCCGTGCTGTTTTTTGGCATGTAAACCGATAGATGTTAGAAGTGTAGAGTGGGACTACATGACAAATGCTTTGCGGTTTTTCATACTCAGTGACTGCAGCGTCCAGGACGGAAGGACCATACTCAATAGTAATGACAATCAGCATTTGCCATATGGAAAGACTGTCCGTTTTTTTGAATGATTTTTCTCCACCATTCTACTCTCTCCACTTCCACTTTTCTATTGTAGATAGCAAGGGACGTGTGTGTAGAACAGATTCATTGCATGTTTTCATATACATTTTTGGTAATAATTGTTATTTTGTATGATCCTGTTCCCTATTTTTTTCATCATTTTTCCATCACAGTGTGTTTTCCTCCATGGCCCATTGTCACAGAATCATAGAAGCCAATAAAAGTTAGCCATCACTGGCAGTGGAGATTATTGTCATGAGTATGAACAACCCCTACCCCCTCGCGCCTAGCATCTCATTTTTGGGACAGCACTATCATCCACCACAGCTTCATTGCAAATACATATTTGCCAAAAATACAATTGATAACCTTCAAACTACACTAAATCTGACACATTTTTCGCTATTTTAGTCAAAAATAAAAATCCAGGCATTAATGGGTTAACCACTTACAACTCAGCACTTTTTGCCATCAGTTACAAGGAAAGTTTGGTGTCCAAAAAACTATGATCAGTCCTGTCCACAACTAAACGTGGATATGTTAACGCCCAATTATTGGCAGGGGGTGGGGGGGGTGGGGTGAGGGGGATTGGGGGGGGGGGGGGGGAGCGAAAACTGTCAGACTACGCACTATGCAACTGTCACAGTAGTCTGACGATGCCAAGAAAAGCTGCATTCAGATCCATACTATGTGTGTTGTATCAAAATCACGATTCACATTTTCAGATGTACGAGTACACTACCATGTGGTAAATATCCCTATTCGGGTTTCACCTGTGGATGTGTTGTGATGTGTATCTGAACTCTGATCTGGTCTTAGAAACAAAAAATATTTTAATTAACCGCGTGGTCTGATCTTCCAGGACGAAAATAGTCTGTTTCGCACTGCCGCGTGTATTCCAATTCTTATTTAGTTCTTTATAAGACAAGAAAAGTTTTTGATGCGCCATATGATCAGCCAGTCAGAAATAGTGTGTAGTAAAAGAACTCTGACCAAGTCGCATTTTGACGTGAAGAATTTTCAAAGGCTGTCCACTCTTACGTAATTCCTCGACAATCTGCCCCAACCAGGTGCTCCATGCCTGTCATGCCCCCCCCCCCCCCCCCCCGCACCCCCCCTCTCTCTTCACCCCCCTCTCTCTCTTCACCCCCTCCCTCCTCCCCCTCCCCCCGACACCCCGCCTGCCTGCCTCGTCGCCTTAATATCGATCCGACTGTCTCTGTTCTGTTTTTGTTATCTGACAAGTTTTTTCATCTATCTATGCAATGATATGGTTTTTTTTTTTTTTTTTTTTTGAGCGTTTTTTATTTACTGCTTTTGTTGTCTTTGTCAAGAGGGTTGGATTAAACTGAAAGAGTACTCATGGTTAATTGATACCCTTTTGCTATAAAGTCTCTCTCTCTCTCTCTCTCTCTCTCTCTCTCTCTCTCTCTCTCTCTCTCTCTCTCTCTCTCTCTCCCCGCCCCCCCTCTCTATCCCTCTCTCTCTCTCGTGTTCCCAGAACCGAAAAAAATGTTCAACCATTCGAATTTGCGTGAGCATACATTGCAACTTAGAAAAAAAAATTGGACTGTGTAATAAACTGTGCACGTGCACACTCTTTGCTCAGAGTATTTTCCACTGTACATCCACCACCACCCACCATCACCACCCCAGTCACCCCAATTCCCTCGGTGTTCACGACGACAAAGACAAATCAATTTTAGGAGTAGAGTTACCATTTCTTCCTCCAATCTTCTGCTCTCGAGATTAATATTTGCACGCACGCACGCACACACGCACGTACGCACACACGCACGCACGCACGCACACAGAGACACGCACACACGAGTGCCTGCGCCTGCGAAGACGCGCACATACACAAGGTAAGGTGTGTGTGTGTGTGTGTGTGTGTGTGTGTGTGTGTGTGTGTCTGTGTCTGTGTGTCTGTGTGTGTGTGTGATATGAAATTGATATTTGAACTGCTGATGCACTTCAAGTTCTAAAATATGATTTCCATGGTACCTTCCTTCGCGTCCCCCCTTCCTCTCCTTGTGTCACCACTCCACCCATCCTCCCGAAAAAAATTAAATCAATCTATACACATAAAAAAGTTTCTTTGATCGTTTACTCTTCAGATTATTCATTGGGCACACACACACACACACACACACACACACACACACACACACACACACACACACAAGAAGCAAGCGCGCACACGGCATTCGCGTACGGAAATACACCCGCTTAGGCATACATTAACAAACCCATACTTCAATGCTTGCGCTCTTTGCAAACACACACTCTAACGTACTAACACTCACACATTATCACAAATACACACGCATCTACACTGAACTGCGTACACTCACGCAGACGCACCTTTATCCTATCAGGAAAGGCAGCAAGCAACAAATAAACCATAGATTATCAGAGCTAATGACAAAATATATCACAGACTCCAAGATAGACTGTCTTCTGCAACTGTATCTTATGTATGCATCTTGTAATCATCTCTTATTGTTGAAAACAGACGGGCACAGAAACCTTTTTTTTTCTTTTTCTTTTTAGCTAAAAGGGAATGACAACAGAGGGGAGGGGGGGGGAGAACACGAAAAAAAAAAAAAAGAAATCGCGTCAATGTAAAACCTATAGGTCGTAGCTGTGTTGCGACGGACTCACATGCCACTTGAACTGATCCAGGAGTATGAGCGGAACAAAACTGTCCTCCGCTATGAGAAATAACAATAGGTTTGCACAGAAAGAGTTATCTCCCATGTACTTTTTTTCACTGGACGCGGAAAAACTGACCTAATGTCCACGTGTACAGCATTGGAAAGTTTTAAAATTCCACAAAAATGTATTACTTTATAAATAGTTATGAACTTGAAACTGTTTATCGTAAGATCGTAACGGTACTTTCACAGCGCTCATTCTCAATGGCAAATGTGTAATAATAATGCTGAATATATTCTGGATTCGCACCGAAAACTAATGGCTTTGCCCATAGATCACATTTTATTCTTCCTCAAAATTTGATTTAAAATCGGTTGATAGATACTGCTTTTTTGTTTTGTTTTGTTTTTTGTTTTTTTTTTTTTTTTTAATAATCTTACCGACAGACAAAGAAACAAACGCCAGTGAAAAGAAGGGAGGTAACTACAGGGGTGGTCGGGAGAGTACAGTCTTCTGTTGCGGTCGAATCTCTACACTTTTTAATCCAAATCCCTTCGGCCACATTTCATCTTTCCACAAAAAAAGTTTTGTTGAAATCGGTTCAGATGTTTTCGCCTAATCTTGCCGACAGAGGGACAGTCAAACAATAGATATGGATTCAACACAACCTTCTTGATGGAGGTGAATTAACTTCACGACACCCAGTAACTTTCGGCGCGGATCAAGATAAAAGAGCAGACCCAGGATCGGTTCGATTTTCGTGAAGGTCTGGTTTCAACGACAACTTTCTATCTTTAAGTTGAAAACACATCCTTACAGTGAGCAATTCGCGGAGACTTCAGTCGAACATCGAATACGAAAATACGGCAAAGAATGTCAATCAGTCGAGGATATTTCTAATTAGAATTTACCTGAAGAAGAGTAGAAAAGCAGTTCTCGAAAAGATTTCTCTTCCCTTAACCCTTTCGCGGACAGTTTATTCCCAGCATCGGCTGCCCTTGGTCACACTCTTCCATGGCCTGCTGACTTTAACACTTCTGAAACTCATCTCACTCACTCTACCGCGTGGAATAAATGGGACCATACCATGTTGAAGTTTTAAGTTTTAATGGATCTGCTACGATTCCAACATCTTCCAGGCTCTGTTAGGTTAAAAAAAAAAAACTTATGTCGCTCGAAATAGTAAATGTCTTGCTGGTTTGTTGCTGCTGTCGTTGTCGTTGTTACACTTGCGCTGAAAGAGCCTAAGACAACATGTATCATGTTTCCATCGACGTTTAATGTTAAAGTGAATGTCAAACTAAAGTACTTAAATCAGAGTCTGGATTATGTCGTCTTTGTTTTTCATCTCTCCCTTTTGTTTACACCTATATAGGTCGGGCTTCGCCGTTTGCCGAAAACTGCAAACTGACCAAACTGACTTGCGATTGATGCTCACGTGACGCTCCGTTTGTCATCGCTTTTTTTTTTTTTTTTTTTTTTTTTTTTTTTTTTACTGCGCCCCGAACGTCCCAAGCACTGAAGGAATGGAAACAAGCTCAAAACGTCTGTCGTGTCTCCTGTTTTTACACATCCTCCTCTTCCTCTTTTCCACATTCACTGGCACTGTCGGTTCATGCACACGCCTCCTGTTTTTTCTGTTTCCTTGCTGCTGCTATACTGAGCATGCCAAGAACAAGGAAATGAGCAGAGCTATCAGGCAGCATGCAAGTCACTATGAAGACCTGATGACCAAAGTGAAGGAAAAAGCAATTCTTCCGCTGGACACAGCGGCAAAAATGCAGTTTAGTTGAACAGCAACCTACACTCCCGTCCCGCACCTTTGTTGACTCTCTCTCTCTCTCTCTCTCTCTCTCTCTCTCTCTCTCACACACACACACACACACACACACACACACACACACACACACACACACACACACACACACACACATCCCCGCTATCACCGTCCCCTTCCGTCTGCTGATCAACGTTAACTAAGACTTCACTTCAGTCTCCTACAAAGGAAACAACATTCTCAAATGATCCAAAAGAAGGCAGTAGCAGAATCCATTCACTCACCGATCCCAGCGCTCACCAGGGCTGTCGGGACACTGTGTTCAGGAACGCTACACCAGTTGCTCCCACCTCTAACTCCAAAGGGCAAAGGCTGCGGTGGTAGAATTCAAAAGCCAACATAAATAACATGGGGAAACAGTTCAGACAAATTATTTCAATATAGTACAACACATGAGAACACGACTAAAAGAACAGAACGACACCAGGAGAATACATTTTAATGAAAACTAAAGACATCATCTGCTGAAGAACGTAGTAGTTAATACAGAACGATTCGAGAGGAGAGCATTTGAAGGACGAAAGATGCAGACTACAGATGCAGGAATCTAAATGCGGTGCTCACAGCTTACTAACTAGAAATACAGTGCACAGCAAGGACATCGCTCATCATCTTATAGGTTCATGGATCATTTCAAAGAAATGATTACACCCACGTAGGCACGCACACAGACGCACACATACATAAACAGATACACACGCGTATCCGCGCGCTCGTCCACGCATATTGTAATTGTGTGTATGTTGATAAAAGCTACATTCTTTTAAGATTTGAAATGCGCGAAAGTTATACCAATATACAAAACAGACGACCTCGCTCATCCCCGAAACTATAGATAGTCGAAGCTACCCGAGAGATATGTTTTAAAAACACTTGTATTCTCATCTAAAATATCACAATCTTATTCATGAAAATCTGCGAGAAGATTTTCGAAAAAAAAAACTCTTGGCATACTTCTCTTGTACAACTTACCGACAACTTATCGACAGATGTCTTACAAACATTAACAAGAATGATCTTACTGGAATCCTTTCTTGTATATTATGAAAAAGCATTTGGCGTTATCGAACACACCCTTCAATAAAAAAAAGGTTATGTGTTATAAAAATACTACTGACCGGAGCCTTAAGATTCATTAACCCTTTTGTCACTGATCGTCAACAGCTTTTGAAAGCAAAATGTCAAATTTACTCCTTTTAAATGTGTTGTTTAGGAACGGTCAGTACAAGGGCCCCTGCTCTTTTCTATTTGGATGACTGGCTTTCCATTATAATGACCAGTGTTGTTGTGAAATGCTTGCTGATGATACTTTAGTACAGTT
>JADBJO010001466.1:25000-30000 GCA_016801955.1 Conus betulinus | reverse complement strand
ACAGCGTAGGTGTCTCCTGACTTGAAAGGTTATATATTTTTTACATTTATAACTGTTACAGCGTAGTTGTCTCCTGACTTAGAAGGTTACTTTTTACACTTATAACTGTTACAGCGTAGTTGTTTCCTGACTTGAAAGGTTATTTTTTATATTTATTACTATCACAACTCTGTCGTCTCCTGACTGAAAAGAATACCTTTACATTTAAGGCTATTCAAGCTGAAGTCTCCAGGTCTGAAAGGGCTGTCTTTACATCCATAACTATACAGCTCCGGTCTCCAGGTTTGAAAAGGTTTTCTTTACATTTATAACTAATACAGCACTATCGTTTCCTGATCTGAAAAGCTGTCTTTACATTTAAAACAGCTATGACAGCTCCGTCCTTACATTTATAACAGTCGCCTGACCTGAAAAAATATCCTTACATTTATAACAGTCTCCATGATAACAGTAACCGTTACTTTTATACTATATACTATGGTATGGTAGCACTGTCGTTGCCTGACGTGAAACGTTACCGTTACTTTTATACTGTGATAGTACTGTCGTCGCCTGATGTGAAACGTTATCTTTACTTTTATACTATGATAGTACTGTCGTCGCCTGACGTGAAACGTTATCCTGACGTGAAACGTTTTATCTTTACTTTTATACTATGATAGCACTGTGTCGTTGCCCAACTTTACTTTTATACTATGATATACTGTCATTGAAACGTTATCTTTACTTTTATACTAATAGTAATGACGTGATTTTTATTATGACGCTTAATCTTACATCATAAGCTCTAAGCGCTTACAAACCGTACATAAAAGGTTAAAGAAAACTATGATAAATGAAATCAATGAGAATATGAATATTGCAGTAGGTACTATGCATCTACAAGCAAGGATGCGTATTGACACACACACACCACACACACACACACACACACACACACACACACACACACACACACACACACACACACACACACACACACACACGTATGGCAGCTCTGTCGTCTGACTTAAAAACATCTCTGTACATCTATAACTATTACAGCTCTGACATGAAAGGTTACCTTTACATTGATAATTATGACACCTCTGTCATCTTCCGACTTATTCTATCTTTATATTTGTAACTATTACATCTCTGTTGTCTCCTGATCTGAAAGGTTATCTCTACATTTGTAACTATCACAGCTTTATCGTCTCAAAACCCTTATGATTACCGAATGATTACCTTTACGTTAGTGTTACAGCCTGTCGTCTTCTGATTTGAAAGGTTATCTTTGCACTTATTAGTGTAACATTTTTGTGTATATCCGATTTTCCGCATGTTTTTTTTTTTTAATCTAGTGCCGGCACACAGGCACGCTGTACCAAATTAAAAGCATCGCCTTGCCCATCAACATCATTTTTGTCAGGGCTTCTAAGTTCCACCTGTTTTCCACTTCCAAATGTTCGGAAACTATGGCGGCGATCGCGAAAGTATCCCTCACTCACATGAATAAAGTGCATCCGCGTCGTGACTGCTGACCAACCGAAACAGCGTTCACATGGCGACTGAACATGGCGCCTAAGGAAGTCCGGTTTGGCAAAAACCTGGATCGGGCATGAACGGAATGTTCAGGACTACTTCAGCCACATGTTGAAAAAAAAAAAAAAAAAGAAAAAGAAAAAAAAAAAAAAAGTCGCCTTCCGGATCTCCGGAAATATAAAGTCAAGTTTTCGGCGTTCCGAACGTGTGGTTTCATCCATGCCGGAATTTGTGTCACAACTGAATGCATGGATGGATGAAAGAGAGTTTTATGTTCCATGAGCGTGAGGCTCAGATGACGAACACATTGTCCTGTCACAACCGCGTCGTCTGCTCTTAATAAACCCCTCCCTTCGGCGGCGCTTGCTATGCTACACAGCTTTGTTCAGCTTTGGAAACGTACGGGATGCAATCTTCATGACCGTCAATGTAAAACGGTCACAGGTCATAGGTCAGCAGAAAATGTTCAAACGTAGTAGAGGATTTCTCTCGGGACAAAATCGTCGAAACATGAGCATAAGACCGCGAGCTTCAGGGTGACAGATTCAAGACCTACACGATCATGAAATTGTAAGTCAAACCGTTCAGCCGTTCAAGAGATAAGCATTTTATATCACTGTCGCTTGTTCTGTCTATATAATAATAATGACAATGATAATAATAGTAATAATAGTACCACTATAAATTATCTAGTTATTTATCAATTGTTAATGAATCATATACTGGCAGAATACTTGATTTCCAATTTAAAACCAGTCCTGATAAGTTCAAATCGATATTCAATTGTTTAAGTTACATACCTATAGTCTCACTGGTTTGGTTTTTCTCCCCTCCCTTTTCTTTTCATATATAGGCACCGTCTCAGACTCCCTCATATGTATTCAAGTATGTTCATATTCTCTCTCTCTCTCTCTCTCTCTCTCTCTCTCTCTCTCTCTCTCTCTCTCTCTCTCTCTCTCTCTCTCTCTCTCTCTCTCTCTCCTTTTTTTTTTTCCCACAGTTGAGATTTCTAAAGAAATATATGAATCATTTCAGTTTCATCTAGGAGGCATTGTCCCTATTCGTCTACTAATCCTTGAGGCTGTCTTTAAGCAACTGTTGTTGTAGGAGGGACACAGAGGGGAAGACAGAAAAAGGAACTTGTACAGGATGTGGAAGAATAAAAGAAACAAATCAGGACAGGAACAACATATACATTTCTTTGTGTGTTGACATGCACATACTATATCCAAAAGTGACCACTCCTTAAAAGATAAAACAAGGGCTGAACATTATACAACTTTACCCCTTTAAGGAATTGCAAACTTAAACTCTAGATATCATTTTACGGAGGGCACTAACTGACCTCTTTTTTCCATACCCAACGAGAAGGCAAATGCTGTTTTCGTACCACAGTTATCATATTTTATGCACTCAATCATAACCGTCACATAATTATTACATTTTGGCACTCAACCATAAAATGGTATTCAGATCATCAGTAATGATATCCGTACTGCTGTTTTTACAAAGCCGTTCATGTCTTTCATTTCAGTAATATAATTATTTTCTTTCTGTCTGAATAGGAAGTTTGTGAATACATTTCCAGTGAGAGAGTTTATATCAGAGTCGTCCTTGAAATGAATATTTATATTGTGGGTGATAGTGCCATTGCCACTTTCTTTTGTTGTTAAACTTCTCATTATAACCGTTGGCATTTATCTTGCAATGATTCTCGAATATGTCTACAAGTGTGCTTCCCTATGAACAAAAGACCGCCATGTCCAGACGCGGTCATATCACTTTCATTTAGTATCTGCTCCATAACTTCATTCCAAGAGGAGTGCCAGATTCCTTCGACATGAGAATCACACACAAACTGTACTTTTGAGCAGAGAATTTATATTGGGACATCACTGCAGAATGGACTGGGAAGCCAGCTGCAGAGACTGGTTCTCGGCGCACGACCAATAGACAGAAGGGACCTGGTGAACAGGGGTGCCATGTTACCGCACAAAACGGGCACCACTGCACAAAATGTCACAATGACATTTTGTGCAGTTATTCACTGCACTTTTGTGCAGTTATTCACTGCACAAATTGTCACAATTTGACAAATTTGCACAAAATGTCACAATTGTGACAATCTGTGCACTGTATGCCTTTTTGAAATCACTGCTGCACAAATTGTCACAACTCTCTCTCTTATCTGTGTGGGTGTGAGTGTGGGTGGGCGAGTGGGTGGATGGGTGGATGGCTGGGTGGATATACTCTATGGTGTCCACGTACTTTTTTACGTTTTTCAATTTGGCTTACAATTTGTAGTTTCCAATTTTTATATACAATATATACTTTTAGTCTGTATTCACTGCACGTGTTTACGAGATGACAGCCCAGACGAGATGGCCCATATGGGTGATGAGGCTGATAGAAACAGCATGATTTATCTTGATTCGCATGCTCATCTCTTTGCACTTTGTTAGTCTTGAGCAATTGTTCTCATAAAATTCCGCACTATGCATAGTATGTATGTAATTTTCACATGTGTATAAACTGTCCATTTTTTTCTTACACAAGTTTTAGATAACGTTTTGCTGTTTTCTCCCATTTAGAGAGCACGGAATTTTTCTTTATTCTTCTGGTAGGGGAGCAGGTCCTTCTTCTTCTTCTCTTCCTCCTCCTCCTCCTCCTCCTTCTTTTTTCTTCTTCTTCTTCTTCTTCTTCTTCATACACACTCTCTCCCCCCCCCCTCTCTCTCTCTCTCAGAGGTGACATTTTGTGCAAGAGTGAATACGAAAATGGGCCATAGGTGCACAAATTGTCACAACTGCGTGTTGTGACATTTTGTGCAGTCCTTCACTGCACAAAATGTCACAACTGGCACAAGATGTCACAATTGTGACATTCTGTGCAGTGGTGACATTTTGTGCCAACAGTGCCACTTTGAAGAAGAATGTGTGTGTGTGTGTGTGTGTGTGTGTGTGTGTGTGTGTGTGTGTGTGTGTGTGTGTGTGTGCGAGTGCACACACGCGCGCGAGCGCTCGTGTCAAATTTTCAACCTGTTTACAATCTGAATGATTCTTGTACTTCGCGGTGATGTATTGTAAACCATGGGAAACCTCATAAGTTTTACGTGTAATTTGTTATCACATCATTTTTCACAAACACACACACACACACACACCCCCCCCCCCCCCCCCTAAGTTTTACGTGTAATTTGTTATCACATCATTTTTCACACACACACACACACACACACACACACACACACACACACACACACACACACACACACACACACACACACACACACACACATGCCTGCGAGTGATGGAGTTTTGATAAAGATTGTTGTTCTTCTTTCACGCCCTGTAGAACGCGGAGGGTCACGAACATGACATTAATAAATCCAAAGCTGAGACGTCCATTTCAACAACTGACACATCGACCATTTTGAAATCAAAGCACGGCGGGCTTACACAAGCTTTATCAAGAGC
>JADBJO010001466.1:17500-20000 GCA_016801955.1 Conus betulinus | reverse complement strand
GTTTACACGGGTCGTGGTTATATGCTTTTTTGTTTACATGGGTCGTGTTTATCTGTTTTTTCATGGGGCGCATGTATCTGTTTTCATGGGTCGTGGTTATCTGCTTTCATGAGCCACAGGCGTCCACTTTCATGGTCATCCCGTCTGGTCGCCATCTCAGGCCAAAATGCCAGAAAAGGAGTGGCTGCGAAGCAAAGACGTCGGTAATGATGAGTGTTTTTTTTTTTGTTTTTTTTTTTGTCTGGAATTGTAACCGTCAGTGTTTTCTTTAACAAAATCACTGTTTCAATAAGAAGCTGGTTATTATAGGTTTCGATACGTGGCATGCTCCGTATATTGTGTTGTATTTATTACCTACATAAAGTTGGGGAAAGGTACTGGTCATTGTTGCCTTTCTCTCGGTTTCAGCAACACAGTTATATACCCCCTCCCACCTCCTCACCCGCACACAAACCCCCTTTCCCAGCTTCCACCCTATCCTAGGTCATCTTCTGTCACGTTTCTCGTGAACAGACGCTAAACGGAACAGCCAGTATAGGTTACACCAAGTCTGTAGAGAGAGAGAGCTGTGGTTGGGAGCCGTTTCAGGTTTACAACAATGAAGCTTTCGTGTAAGTACGTGGGTATCACTATTCTTTCTTTCTTTTTTTTTTCCCCCTTTTTTTCTGGGGTGAGGGTGCGGCGTTAGGTAGGGTAAGGGGCTTGTAGAAGAAGGGGGGGGGGGGGGGGGGGGGGGGAAGCAGAGTTGTAGGATGTTGGATGACTCAATTACAGACTCTCCACTGAGCGCCTTATTCAAGAACATTCAGTATGGCCTAGTATCTATATATTGCACTGTATCTGAACCTCTATAAGTGGACTTTCAATCGCTTTTATGCAAAACAAACTTTGGGTAGAGATATGTTTATGACTCTCAGAACAAGCTTTTTTCGGGCTGGGCGGTTCTTTAGAAGCACTAACTGGGGACGTAATTCATTGTTGGGAGGGTCAAACAGTGGAAGAAAAGGGTTGACGGGGGGGGGGGGGGGGGGGGGCGTGCCGTGTGGCAGGATGAACCCTTTAATTGGGGGTCATACATGTTTTAGGAAAAGGAAGTACAGAAATATTTTACTGAGTGTTTACATTTTTTTCCGTGACAACATATTAACGCATGGGGGGGGTCATAGACGACCAGAAACTGAAATAAACAAAAACACCTTGTTGTTTTTCAAATGGGGGGGAAGCAGAGTTGTAGGTGTTGGGAAAACTCATTACAGAAGAACACTGAGCGCGTTATTCAAGAACATTCGGAGTATGGCCTATGCATCTATATGATTGGACTGTAGTATTCGACAACTACCGAAACTGGTCAGGACTGAGTATAAGTGGACTTTCAATCGCTTTTTTATGCAAAACAAACTTTGGGTAGAGATATGTTTACGAGACTCTCAGAACAAGCTGTTTTCGACGCTGGGCGGTTCTTTAGAAGCACTAACTGGCTACGTAATTCAGTTGTGGGAGGGTCAAAACAGTGGAAGAAAAGAGTTGAAACTCCCCTCTTCCATACTGCCGTGCCGTGTACAGGATGAACCCTTTAACTGTTCATGCATGTTTTAGGAAAGGAAGTACAGAAATATTTTACCGAGTGTTTACATTTTTTTCCCGTTACAACATATTAACGCAATAGTCATAGACGACCAGAAACTCAAATAAACAAAAACACCTTGTTGTTTCAAATAGTTTTGAACACAAAAGAAAGGTGGGGGAAAACGCACAACATGAAGAACAACTGTCGTCAGAAGTATGAAAGAAGCAGGAATATTCAGACCTATGTAAAAGGAGAAGCTGGAGTAGAAGTCAAGAGGAAAGTGGCTAAGAAAAGTGGAAAAAACCGACCATAAGTAGACGAATTCTACATCTGCAGACTATCCCAAAATGACATCGGCTGAATACGTACACAAGTCTTGAATGTTGCCGCTCCTCTCCTGGCGTAGTTCTGATGGCTTCTTGGTAATAGTTTCAGAGACACATGGCGATGTGGCCTTCAAATACTGAGAGCATGCTTCAAGAGCGGAAAAAAAACCCCCTGGCTGAACCCACTTGTGTGGAAGACTTAATACCAGAACTTCTGCTTTTTCTTTGCAATTAATATTATCAATACAGGAAAGTGGGGTATTTCATCACCTTAAGCATATTGTATTAAGTAGTCAGTGACTATGTGACACCTGTCGGTGTAAGGTTACAGATTCAGAATACGTAGATCGATGATTCAGACAGGATGTGCCCCTGGTTACAGTAATATATCAGATAAAGCGTCCCCACTGTTAGCAACAAACATTTATGTTTAAATGTGACTAATCATGCGAACATCCGGTTCAGCAAACGAGAGAGCAAAATCATAGTCAGGACCAAATAGATATTGTTTAAACACAACAAAAACACAACAAATGAGCATGGTGTTTTTACTGCGATAACAAGTGATGCTATTTGTGTATACCGTGATAAATGAGGAACAAAAACA
>JADBJO010001466.1:0-12500 GCA_016801955.1 Conus betulinus | reverse complement strand
GAGAGAGAGAGAGAGAGAGAGAGGCTATGGGAGTGCATTTAATTAAGGCGTCCTTCAGATTCCTGATTCTGCTTCTGTCAATGGGAAGGCGGTACCAATCATAAATTAAATTGAAAGATAATGAACCATTAAAGTAATAACGATAATGATGATGATAATAATAAAATCATGAGAATAATGATAACTATAATGAAATAACAACAACGCCGAATTAAAATTCGTTCCTGGTTATTCAATGAAAGACACCCTTGGGGACCCTTCACCTCTTATCTCGTCCTACGTTTCCCTTAACCCCCTAGCTTTGCTTCCGATTATCTTACTTCGCACTTTGTCCCAACTTAACCTACTTTCTGCATGTCATACTTAGGCCTACATTCACTACTGTGGCCTACATTCACTACTGTGGCCTACCTTCATACTGTGGCCTACATTCACTACTGTGGCCTACATTCACTACTGTGGCCTACATTCACTACTTTTTCACACTGTGGCGTCCATTCACCCATGTGTTTTTCATATGTTAGCCACCCTTTACTTCTTGCCCACATGTGTCTTTCTTCCGCTACTTCTTTTCTATCCCTAGCCTAATATTAACTCCTGTTTCCCACGATTACCTCCCTTTATCGATTGTTTCTTCTCTTGGGCTAATTTACCTTTTTTTTACATACCTTTGTCCAAACTTGACCTATTTTTTCATATCTTGGTCTATCCTCACCTACTTTTTCGTACTTTGGCGCATCTTTATCTTGATGCCCTTGGCCTACCTTTATCTGCTTTGGTCTTGCCATGACCTGCTTTTCACATCTCTGCCAATCTTTGTCGCACACCTTGTTCACATCTTCGCCTGCCTTTACCTACTCTTTTCCTCCTGGACCTACATTCACCTACTTTTTTATACCTTGGTCTACCTTTACCTCCTGTTTGCTCCCCTGGTCTTTTGCTTCCCTTCTTAATTAAACCTTATTCTACCCTTTAACTGCTTTCTCATACCTTGGTCTACCTTTACCTACTTTTTTTTTTCCTACCTTGGTCTGGTTTTACTTCCCTTCTTAATACCTGGGTCTTCCTTTCCCTACTTTTTTCTACCTTGACCCACTTTTTCTCACCTTGACCAACCTGTACCTATGTTTTCATACTTTGTCTTATCTTTGAAAACTTTCTTCATTGCTTCACCTACCTTCACCTACTTTTTTATTTTTTACCTTTACCTACGATTTATAACACTCATCTACTTTTCTCGATCTTACCGTGTCGTTGCCCACCTTTACGTAGTGTTTCATAACTTGCGTCTAGGTTTACATCTTCTCGCATCTGCACAGTTTTACCCTTCTTGACACTATTGCCATTTTAAACCCTGCTTTTGTATACCGTGTGCTACTTGTATCTTCTTTTTCAAGCGTTTCCCTATCTTTACCATTTTTTTTATAACGTTATGCACCTGTTCATACAGCTAACCTTCCTACACTATTTTTTTCTACCGTTCCCTACCTTTGCCTATTTCCTTTCTTACCCTACTTTAACGTTTTTAATCTCCTGGGTTGTGTTTACCTACCTTATTAATACCTTGGCCTTCCGTAACCTACTTTTCCTTATCTTGGCCAACCTCTGCCTACTTATTCCTACCTTTTCTCACCTTCACTCACTTTTTTTCATCTTTTCGCACACTTTACTTTCTCATATCTAGGCTTCTCTTTGCCCTCTTTCCAGCACAAGTCTACCCTTACTCCCCTTTTTGCTACCGTGGCATACCTTTACATATACCGTGGCCTACTTTTTCATACCTCGATCCAGCTTTATCTTGGTTTTCTTTCATTTACTTTTTCATACCTTGACCTACATCGACCTACTTGTTTCCTACCCTGGCCCACATTTAACTACTGTTTCGTATTTTTTGCTTACCTATACCTGTCTTCTATTTTTCACTCCTTCATTACTTTGTCATTCCTCTGCCAACCTTTACCAATTTTTCTTACTTTTGCCCCATTTTTCCTGCCTTTGCCCTTTTCCTACCTAACTCTACCCACTTATTCTAGGCTTTGTTTCGGCCCACTTTTTCCTGCATTTGATTGCTGCATTTTTTTTCCCCAAGCTTTACAAACTGTGTCCACCTTTGCCTTTCTTTAAACACTGTTTGACTAATTTTACCTGCCTTTGTCCTTTTTGTCTTTTCTTATATTACCTTTGGGTAGATGTATCTTCTCTTGTCATACCTTGGCCTTTTTTTTTTTTTTTTTCCCCCTACAATTTCGTACTTTTTCCTAACTTGTCCTGTCCTTACCTTTTTTCTTTCATACCTCGGCTTCACTATGCATACACCCTACACTGCTAACCTTTACCCGTTTTTACTTCCACTGACTACATTCCCATATTTTTTTTTCTCCCTTCACCTACGTTTTTCATAACTTTATCTACCATTCTTCTTTTTTTAGCTTTGCCTATCTTCCTCCGCTCTTTGTCGACTTTTTTTGACGCTTTGGTCTACCTTCATGTATTTTTTCTCACACACTGACCCACCTTCACCTCACTTTCTTCCTTCGCTTGCCTTCTTTTGTCTACTTTGTCCATTCCACTAATCCCTGTTCACCTGCCTCTACCTAGCTTACAGACTTACTCTACTTCTTTCCCATGGTTTTTTTTCCCCCTGATTGCCTTTTCCCTATCTTTACCTACCTTTCCCCGCCTCTAGAATGTAGTGAGTTTGGTGATGCATGTGCAGCATACTATTTGCCAGACGGAATCCCCCACCCCCCCCCCCACCCCCCCCAACCCCACCTCACGACATAACTTTTCTGTATATGACAGCTGCAGTACACTGCATCACAGCAACGATGATTCACAACACAAATGGACAGCACCAACCCATCTGCAGCCGATCGAGTCGAGATGACAGCCTTGATATGGCCCTTCGTGGTCGGCATGGCTGTAAATAATATGAACTGAACTGGACTGCACTGCATCCGATCGATGCGCCACACTCCATTCTGCCCAAGCCGATCTCCAGCCATGACAGGAGCCGTGAAAGACAACGTTGGCACAAATCAAATTTGCGAACACTTCTCCTCTCCGCATTGCGCTGTCCGACCTTTTCTGTTGTTAAGTCTTTCCATTTGTTCGATTCGAAGGTCGTAGTGAATTGTTTCACTGATGTCTTTTAATCTGTTGGAAGCTGTTTGTGCGAGTGTTTCCGCGGCGATTGTTGAACAATCGTGAAACTAGTATTTTCTTGAAAAAAAAAAAATCATTTTATAGCCTGGATCTCATAAAAACACAAAATTGACCGAGTTTACATCGAAGATTTAGAGGATTCTAAACCGGCACAAGGTGTAAAGAAAGATGGCGTTTTATTTTTTTTTCTTTTTCTTGTCTTTCTTCTTTTTTTTTCAACCTTTCTTCATTTTTTTTAAAAACACACACACACACACACACACACACACACACACACACACACACACCCTCTCTCTCTCTCTCTCTCTCTCTCTCTCTCTCTCTCTCTCATATATATTTTGTATCCGTGCGAGCACGCGCGCGGGCACGCGTATGTGTGTCTAAGTGTGTGCGCACGCCTGCGTGCATATGTACGTGCGTGTGCGTGTGAGCGTGCGCGTGAGCATACATGCGTGCCCCCGCGTGCGTGTGTGTGTGTGTGTGTGTGTGTGTGTGTGTGTGTGTGTTGTTCGCGTGTGTGTGTGTGCGCGCGCGCGCGCGAGTGCGTGCGCGCGCACCCATGGGTGTGTGTGTCTTGGGCTAGGGGATTCGCCGCGTACCATCGACCTTCTTGCCATTAACGCGGCGTTTACCGGCAGGCAGGATGACGCATGGAGTAAAAGAAAACTAATAAATCATAAAGGTTCTGGACGAGTTCTTTCCCCCCCTTCCCCTTCCTCACCCCCCCTTCCCCCCCCCCCCCCCCCCCCCCCCCCCCCCCCCCCCCCTTTTTTTTTTTCCGTTCTCCTCTCTCAGTGCTTACAAAATGTTAGGAACTGGTGAAGAGGCGACTTTCGCTCAGTCTTTGCCCATTTTCGGGTTGGTGATGGTGTGCGGTTGTTGTTGTTCTTCAGATAGTCGATCAATATATGACTGCTTCAGCCGCTGCTGTCTTCCGCCGAGACTGACTGACTGACTGACTGACTGGGTGGGCGATCAAGACGTCTAGACTGGTTACTTGGCAACCTCTCTGAACCTGGTTTCTGTTCTCTGAGCTGGTTGTCTGAACACTTCATTTTCTGCCAGCAGAGACGTTCAACAACAAAACTAAAGCATGAAAACGAAGTGTATCAAGTTCCGTATTCTCTCTCTCTCTCTCTCTCTCTCTCTCTCTCTCTCTCTCTCTCTCTCTCTGTGTGTGTGTGTGTGTGTGTGTGTGTGTGTGTGTGTGTGTGTGTGTGTGCACTCAATCTCTCTCTCTCTCTCTCTCTCTCTCTCTCTCTCTCTCTCTCTCTCTCTCTCTCTCTCTCTCTCTTTCTTCTTCTCTGCCTTTTTTTCATCTGGACTGTGGATAGTTTGGTGGAGGAAGAAAGAATGAAAAGAAAGGAAAGAAAGAAGGAAGTGTGCGACAATGTAGAATGGGTGTGGAAGGCATTGTGGAGACTTGTAAAAATGCGCACGCTGCATGCGACTCGGACTTTATCGCCAGACCCCTAAAGGGTCTTTAAACATAACTTCTTAACAACACACATACTGAGACAGATCGTAGCTGATACTTAATTCATGATTTAAATGGGCCTGGTGTTTGGCTGCCATTTGTGCACGAGCGAGCGCGCGCGCGCGCGCGCGTGTGTGTGCGTGTGTGTGTGTGTGCGCGCGCGCGTGCGTTGTGTGCTGTACCCTCGAGCTAGTGCCTTGCGACTAATGATGGATCAGGAAAAAATAATGAACGCGGAGACAATGGCCATCAAGCTCTAAGGCCTACTAAACACACTAACATAAAACTTCAAAGACCTCTGTCCCGAAACACGCCTCACCCACTCTCTATCCATCACTCCCGTCACCTCTCCCCAGCATTCTCTCCACGACCACCCTCCTTCCTCCCCCCCCCCCCCCCCCCCCCCCCCCCCCCCCCCCCCCCTGCGTTCCAATTTCCGAAGTCACTTTTGATGACCTGGACTAAAGATGAGTAGTCTCTGATCCATGCACCACTGCGGCAGTCTGCACTGATGTCGCACCAACACTCGCATACGCCCGGGTGTTAGTGCAGCGTTTCCCATTAAAACTCTGCACTCATTCTTCTCGCATAGGAAAAAGCCATCAGATTTATCATCTTTCTGCAAAGTCGCAGCACTTTGTCCAGGAGACAAGGAGGTGGGTGGGGAAAGGGGATAGGGGAGGGGGGAGGTCACAAGCAAAGGGGTAGAGGGGGTGTGTTCATTTTCCGTTTCATAATAGTCCAACCGACTATCTAATATCCTTTCAGAGCCTTCACCACAGAATTGAGAGAAGTCCAGCCTTGTAAAACACACAAGAAAGACAAGTGTCTATAAATTCACAACATGGTAGCTAGACTATCGGCATCCTTCGAGCGGACAAAATCATGCCAAACTGAAGGCGCCACCCATTCTGCTCATGTCTTTTTTTACCCTCACTTTGCTGAATTTAATCACAAAAAGAAAGAAATGAATACATAAATAACTACATAAATAAATGAAACAACGACTGTTAGATGAAAATCACACAAAAAAACAAACACCTCATGGGCAGACACCGAAGAATGGAAAGCTACTGTCCACTCCGGATAGTGTCCACAGTCTTCTGGCCCAGACTTACAAAAAAAAAAAAAAAAAAAAAGGACATACTGTCAACTGTAACAATACTAAACAAAATGGAAAGGTTTTCCGGGGGGGGGGGGGGGGGGGGGAAAAGACAAGGTGAAGAACCGGACGACATTATAGAAAGATAAATATTTTTCGAAAACGGTAGAGTCAGAGAGTGGCAGAAAGAGGAATTTACTTGCACATAATTTCTAAAAAGGCATGAGTTACAATCCACGATGAAATAGCCTTCGGGAAGAAGACGGAAAGTTTACATACAAAGAACCAAAAATTACTGCTTCATTTCATTTTTGAACAATGTGGGAAATAAGGACGCTGGGACATAATTTACGTCCCAATTTGCCCCACAGGTTTGAACGGAAACAACAGTTTTTACTGGCGCGGCTAGAAATGCTCGAGTCATGAAACGTACGACAGTTTCTAATCAGGCTCTCCCATGTACGCTACCCACATGTGACTGTAGCGAAGGTCTCTGGATGGTAGGACCAACGAACCGTTAACTGTCACGGCCACCCGTGAAATACTCTTTGTGTACAAGCGTCGGACGACTTATTAATGCTCAAACGCTGAAACCTTACGAGGCTTACCCAGCGAAAAAATGTCACTGATATCCATCGTATAATTCAACCGTGGGGTGACTGTTATCGCTTCTGATCTGTGTGGGGGGAAAAAGCGGCGACTCAGTATTCCTCAACTTTTCTTGACAAAAAAAAAAGAGAGAGAGAGAGAGAGAGAGAGAGAGAGAGAGAGAGAGAGAGAGAGAGAGAGAGAGAGAATACCAATTTCAAAAGAGAAAAAATGAATAAGCAATACAGCAACAGTGACCCGGATCGATGTTATAGGATAACGACCAAACCGGATCATATGACCCAAATCGAGCTTTAAGTTCGACCAACCAAGCACAGTCATTGAGGGATGATGACCCCCATATCCTGAGCGCTGTGTGTGGTCGGATGAACTAAAACAGAACTGAACCCGATACTGGCTCAGGTTGTGAATACGAATGACATTTGAATATGGTTATCCGCATGGAGATTAAAGATCCAGAGATTTACAACAAAAACAAGGACACAAGGAAAGGACGTGGTTGAGGAGAGGAAGGAGGGAGGGGGAGATGATGGGAGCGGGGGCAGACAGAGAGAGAGAGACAGAAAAACAGACAGACAGACAGACAGACAGAGCGACAGACGGCAGACGGACGGACAGACTGTGTGTCAAGTGACCACTCCCTTCACACTCGTACATAGGCAGAGAGAGAGAGAGAGAGAGAGAGAGAGAGAGAGAGAAGAGAGAAGAGAGAGAGAGAGACAGACAGACAGACAGACAGACAGAACAGACAGACAGGCAGATAGAGAGAGACAGAGAGAGAAGAGAGACAGACAGACAGACAGAGAGAGAGAGAGCGAGAGAGAGAGAGAGAGAGAGAGAGAGAGAGACAGAGAGAGACAGAAGAAGAGATGAATAGACAGAGAGGACAGAGCGAGACAGAGAGAAATTCAGATTTTTCGGATTCGGAAAAAAATTATTCATGATAGGCCATGGCCCCTAATGAAGGGTTCTGTGAACATCATATAATCAATTGTAATAAAAAAAAAAAAAAAAAAATAAGAAAGACTAAGAATTCATTATATGTATTTCTTTTAACAAGCGTCAGTATCTATATGCAGAAAGAAAACAAAAACAAATGAGTAAATATCTCTATGATGTTATATATTTCTCTAAACGTAAATGCTTTATACAGGTACAGACCGAAGTTTCGTATATCGTGAGACCTGTGTGAGGACATCAGTGAGCTGAGCTTGAATGACGAGGGATGTTGATAACATTTAGGGTTTATAAAACTTCTCTCGAATACCTCTTAGTTCTAGGGAACATAAAACAAAATGTACTTCGTTTTCTTCTGCTTCTTTGCACAAAAGACCAATCAAAACACCTCTGTCAACAGCTCTATCTAAAGCTATGCACTGTCAAATTTGATATTCCAAATCTGAATCGTGTTGTGACATATTTCAAATGTGGGTTCAAATCCAGTAATTAGTAAAGCCTCAGAGAAAGGTACATCACGAAAGGTTCTAAACATGTCAGATCTATCACTGTCTGAATATGTCCAGTCCATCTTTGCCAATTACAATTAATCGTTGACGAAACGTACGAATGAAATTGTTAAAATTTCCAACACCCTGATTATACAAGACAAATCCAAAACAATATTCAAACAGCTACGCACTTGTGACACCTAATTTATCTTACCTTTGACATCTAAATCACATAATAAATTATATGCTTTGCGTGGTATTCTTTATTCTTCGTTCGTTACAACTTTAAACCGACAGCAAGTGCATTTGACAGCAGGTTTTATGTATATAGGATATCTATTAGTTTCACCCGCGTATACGGTCATTTGGTGTCCTAATATCTACATCTAAGAATTTCTTTAAAGCATAAGAACGAACTGTTTCACACTCAGTAGCTGTCTTATCTAATCCCCATAACCGTTGAATTTGTGAGTCAAATCATTTTATGAATAAGACTAACGAGTTGTGTTATCGAGGATATACAATTTCTTCGTGATACAGATCAACGCATTTTTTCGACCGACTTGCAAGATTTTTGCATGAAAACAACAAAACTTGGTCAGGTGGAGAAAAATACTCCCAAATACTTATAAAACATTGACAACAGGTATCAAACAACCGTCATAGAACCATCTTTCTCTTACACTTAAATGACCACCTTTTCGGAACACTATGATATTACTTTGACTCATGCTGACATTTAATTGAAGTGAAGCAGAGGTTCGTAGTAAATCATTTAATTGTGTTTGTAGTCCTACTACAGTCTCAAACAATAACACTACTACGTCATCAGGTTATAAAAGAATGAATAGCTTCTAAAGCATCCGGAGGAATTATAGCACCATGTCTTCTATTTTTGATTATTCCAACTGCCAGTTCGTTAATAAACACAGAAAATGATATAGACATAATACATAATAAAATGGATCACCCTGTCTTAACCCAGCTGTACAGTCAGTGCAATCTGTCAAATTTGCACCACATCGAACTCTTGCTTTAACTACATCATACATACTTCTACCGCATTTGTACACTTTTTCTTTCACACTATTTAAAAAAAAAAATGGCCAAAGAAGAGGTCTGTTAATAGAATCAAACGCTTTTTCAAAATCTATGAAAACTACGTACAATTTGCGACTGTAAGCAAAGTGTTTCTGAACAAGAGCTAACAAGGTGAACATATGATCCACAGTTGAATATGAGAGAGAGAGAGAGAGAGAGAGAGAGAGAGAGAGAGAGAGAGAGAGAGAGAGAGAGAGAGAGAGAGAAAATCAGTCAAGGGGTGGAGACAAGTTACCAACCCCTTCACATTCGCACACAAGCTGATAGATAATTATAACAATAACAATAACAATGTTTATTCAAAGAGGTAAAAGCCCATTTGAAAAGGAATATGCAAACTAGAACAAAGATTATTTGACGCACTTTGATGCACGGAAGAAATATCCACGTACGCCTCATGTTTATATGAATTACAATAACTTCATATCGTAGTGCTTCGCCGTTTGAAAAAAATACCATATATACGGACCGATCATTTAGAACTGCTTTGCTTTTCGAGGATAACAGTGATATCAATCTAAATATTGCTGGTCTGTTATCATACTTGGTAGGAATGTACTTTACTAGTAAAGCATTAAGCAATGGGCAACACAGAACAAAGTGAACTTTGACCTGTACGTCAGATCTACACATAAGACACGACATATTCCTTTTATCTTTATTATACCTTTGACCATGCGCTGCGATGTCAAAAACACTAAATCTGAACTTTGCTAAAGTACATTTTATAAATCTGTTAATAACTATTCCACTGTAGGGTTCATCAAAATTATTCACTTCAACTGTCTGTACAGAGAAAACCTATCACTACTATGGATGTGATTGTCGCAGTCTTGCTGCCTGCAGTCTGTCATGCGCTGCTTAAAACAAGCAAAGAAACTGGAATTACGACCCACACCCTGGTTAAGCCATACAAATGAAAAAATCAGAGCGACACAAACATATTCGAATAGTCGTAACCTACGTCACTTTACCTCTAGCGTCCAGCTCGTACAATGATTTGTATGCTTTAGCAGACAGTCTGATAACATTCATTTGAATCACTCTATGACAATCTTTAATGCATTTGAAAACGAATTGATATAAACTGGAACCTTTCCCCATACACCACACCATTTGGGGTTCGTCTGTCGACACATAAAAATCTGTTCATGGCAAAGCAGTGTAATTTGTCAAGTTCTTGTCCTATTTCAATTGCCCAAGTTTCAGCACCATACTGGACAGTTGAACTTCTGCATCAAACAATTTGAAAAAAAAAGTGAGCTGAACTAATATCAAACTTGTACAAAAAGGTGAGAGAGAGAGAGAGAGAGAGAGAGAGAGAGAGAGAGAGAGAGAGAGAGAGAGAGAGAGAGAGTGAGTGAGTGAGGGGAGAGAGAGAGAGACAGAGAGGGGGGGGATTTCAAAGTCGTTTACTCGTATTTGGGCCATAGGCCTGTATACAACGAAATAATAATGATAATAACTGCAACGATAATAATAGTGAATTGGAAAAAAGGGGTGGGGCAAAGGCATGGGGATGTGGTGGAGTGGATGCTAACTGGGACTTTGGGCGAGAGAGAGAGAGAGAGAGAGAGAGAGAGAGAGAGAGAGAGAGAGAGAGAGGGAGAGAGAGAGAGAGTCTGAGTTAAGATAGGACATTGGTCTGAGTGTGTCTGTGTGTTTAAAGTGACCGTCTCGTAACACTCACACACAGGCATTGAGAGAGAAGAGGGTGGGTAGGGGCGGTCGGGGACAGAGAAAGACAGAGAGAGAGAGGAGGCCCGGGAACGAGGAAAGGGGGGAGGGGGGGGGGGGGGGAAAGGGGGAAGGGGGGGGCAGAGAGAGAGACAGAGACAGAGAGACAGACAGACCAGCACAATCTGTATGATATAAACCCAGTCTGCATACAGACAGAATCACAGTACCGAAACAGCGTTGCGTTGCTTTGTGTGACTGACAGTCTCCTTCGGTCCGCTGACAACAAAAAAAGCATCGCTCCTGACTTTGGTTAGATCTCAGTGCCGCATTTGACACTATCGGCCACAGTATTCTTTTAAAAAGACTGTCGGTGTCTACCGGTATCACAGACATGGTTTCGGTCATACCTGACTGGCAGAACACAATCTGTGTCTGTTGGTGGCAAGGTCTCCTGTCCCCTTCCCCTGGACTTTGATGTGCCCCAAGGCTCCGTTTGGGGTCCCCCTTCTCTTCTCTCTGAATATTCAACACCTCTATCTATGGTCATTGAGGAACACGGGATTCCTCATCAGAAATTTGCCGATGACACCCAGCTGCACGACGCTGCTGAGCCTGCTGCATTCCATCATTTGGTATTGGAATTTGAACTGTGTTTCCCAATCTGTTAAATCGTGGATGCTTAAAAATAAGCTCAAGCTAAATGATGAAAAAACCGAGGCTCTGTTGGCAGCACCTCGTTCTGTTTTGGATCGCATTTCTGAAAAATCTATACAAGCTGGAACCAATAAAATTCCCTTTGAAGACAATGTGAGGGATCTGGGTGTCCATTTGGATAGTACGCTATCCATGAATGTCCAGATCGATCACCTGCGTCGTTCAGCCTATTTGGCTTTAGAAAGATCGTGTCAATTCGCTCATATCTTACACGGAAAGGGACTGCCCAGCTTATCTGTTCCCCTCATCATGTCAAAACTCAATTACTGTAACAGCATTCTTGCTGGTCTTCCCACTGTCGATATAAACCGACTTAAACGTATACAAAACAACGCAGCCAGACTTGTTTCCCAAAAGTCCAAAAGAACCCACACTATACCTCTGTTAGTTAGGCTACATTGGCTTCCCATTCATGGCGCATTCAATATAAACTAGCAACACTTGCCTTCCAACACTTTGATGAAACATTGCCTGCTTATCTTTCCAACACACTTGTCACTTATCAACCCTCTCGCACTCTCCGCTCTAGCAGTGATAAACTTCTCAAGCTTCCCCGCATGAAACTGAAATCCTTTGGCCAACGTTCTTTCAGTTATCAAGCCCCCCTTGTCTGGAACTCCCTCCCCTCCCAGCTCTGCTCTTCACAGACTCTCTCTGCGTTCAAATCTGGTCTTAAAAAACGCATCTCTTTCAGAAGTTCTTTGTCTTTCTTCATAGCTTACGAGTTCATGCGTGTTTCCCATGCATTCTCCATCCCTTCAACTCTTGTATGTGCACGTGCGCTTCCGAGTCTGGATGCTTTTGTGCTTTTGCGTGTGTGCGTTCGTGTGTGTGCGTTTACGCGCGTGGGTTTTTGTTGCTTCGTATCGAGTTTGCCCTTTGTGTATGTGTGTGTGTGTGTGTGGTGGGGGGGGGGGGGGGGGGGGTGCTCCCTTCTGCATGTTTTAAATTGTACCCCGTGCAGTGTTCACGAAATTGGAGGCGGGTGGTGGGGGTGGGGGTGGGGATGGGGATGGGGATTGGTTCTTTTTCTATTCTATTCCCAAATTCTTGTCGCGCGTTGTTCATAAAATGTCATGTGTGTGGTGTGTGTGGGGTGGCGGTGGGGAGGGAGGGAGGTGGGGGGAGGATAGAGTGGGGGAGGGGGTGTGGCTTGTGCATCTGTTTTTAGTGCTTGTTTTGTGACCTTTTGTTTTGATACCTT
>JADBJO010001465.1:420757-424393 GCA_016801955.1 Conus betulinus | reverse complement strand
GAGAGAGAGGGCTGAGGCTGGGGGGGGGGGGAATTCTATCGTTGTGATAGTGAGGCAAGAGCCCCGGTCGCGAGCAAAATGATTGCCAGTTACACGGTCCCCCCTCCGGGCCCTTCCTCCCCCTTTTGCCTGTGCTATTTGCTAATCCCGGCCTTGGTCTGGTTGGCGGTGACGGGGAGATCGCGGCGATGCAGAACGAGAGAGAGCGCGCGGTTCGGGGGGGAGGAAGGAGAGAGCGCGTTCCGCCAAAGGGACAAGGGAGAGCGCGCAGCACCCCCGCATGCAAGGCCCGGGTCGTCTGGGCCAACAAAATAATGCGGAGCGGGACCTTGATGCCGAGAGAGAGAGCGGCGCGGAGCGCACATGGAGAAGGAGCGGGGCGGGGGAGGAGAGGAGCGAGAAGGAAGCGGCTGGAGTGGTCGCCAGGCCGGGGCGGCAAAGAGTGGAGAGAGAAAGAGAGAGAGAGAGAGGACAAATAGCATGGAACAGAATGAGGGTGACGGAAGTTGAGAGAGAGGGCGAGAGAGAGATTAGGAGAAGGGGAGGACGACAGAACAGAGCAGATACAGACGAGAGTCAGTGTCAAGTACGGCAGAGGCATCAGGTAAAGCAGAAAAGAGTGCACGAGGGATGACAGAGACGCAGGACAGAGAGAAACAAACATCGGGAACGAGGCACGACGGCAGTTCAGAGAGGAGAGAGAGAGGAGGAGAGAGAGAGGGAGGAGAGAGAGAGAGAAGGAGAGAGCCCGCACCCCGGTAAGAGAGAAGGAAGAGAAGAGAAGAGAGAAAAAAGAAGAAAGGGAAGGGAGGAGGAAAAGAAAGACGAGAGGAAGAAGAGGGAGAAGGAGAAGAAGTTGAGAAGGGGAGAGTGAGAGAAGAGAACAGAAGAAAAAGAAGGAGACGAGATAAGAGAAAAGAAAGGCTGAGAGAAAGAAAGAGGAGAGAGAAAGAGAAAAAACAGAAGAAAAACTGTCGGGGGCACAATTTATGATGCCAGAGTAAGTTGAGAGAGAGACAGAGGCAGACAGACAGACAGACGACGACAGAAACAAACAAACTATCGGGCACAATATGAGGCAGACGGAAGTTGAGCGAGCGAGAGAGAGAGAGTGAGAGAGACGGAGAGATATGGAGAGAGAGGGGAGAGGAGAAAGGGAAGACGGAGGAGGAGAAAAGAGAGAGAGAGAGGAGAAGGAGAAGAGCGATAGAGAGTGTGGTGTGGGTGTGTTGTGTTGTGTGTGTGTGAGAGAGGAAGAGAGGAGAGAGAGAGAGATGGAGAGGGAGAGAGGAGAGACGAGACATACAGATGATACAGACAGGACAGACCGAGGCAAGCTTTCGTTGGCAGTGGGTCAGAAGTAACAAAAGGGAGAAAAGAAAATCAATGCGAGGAGGAAAGGAAAAAGAAGTGGAATAAGAGGGGAGGGTGGGGGGGGGGTGGTAAAAAACCCATGGGGAGGAACTGGGGATGGGGGGTAAAATGGCATGGAAGGGGGATGGGAAGAGGTGGAGAGAGGGGGGGGGGGTAAAGTCATTCCGTTAGCAGTCGGTCGGAAGAATGTTCAGGGAAGAAACAAATCGGGAGAGGGGGAGAGAGAGGGGGACTGGGAGTGGAAGGGTGGGGGTGCGGAGGGGGCAGGGGATCGTCATTTACTCTGTACAGACGGGGAACGGGCGTGGTCCCTTCCAAAACCCCCCCCCCCCCCCTATCCCTCTCCACCCACCCCCATCTCCGTCACCCTTCCGGAAGCCCCCACCCCCCCCCCACACCCAACCCCGGCTGTGATGCCGTCTTTCATTCTGCGAAAATGTCAGAATGGGTAATCATCATCATCAAACCACCGACACCAATCATCACGAACATCAGCATGGGCGTTAGAGCCTGCTCTTCTCTCTCTCTCTCGCTCTCGCACGCACGCACGCGCGCGCGCGCACACCAACACACACACACACAACCACACACACAACACACGAGTGTCCGCACGTATAATAACTACAAAGACATACGCATAGCAAAGGCACATACGCGCACTGTGCACTAACATACACTCAACAACATACATGCCGCTCATATTACACGCATGCGTGTGTGCGGACGCACGCGCGCACAAGCACACACACACACACACGCACGCACGCACGCACGCGCGCGCACGCACACACACACACACACACACATGCGCGCACACTCACACACGCTTTACTGCCCCTTCCCCCATCCTCCGCCATCACCACCCCCCTCTTCTTCATCCCTCAACCACTACCCCAAGCTCCAGCCCCACCCCTCCCTCCCTTTACACTACGTGTGACAACTTCATGCCTCCATCCAGACATCCTCTGCTGAACGAGGGGGTGGGAGGGGGGTGGGAGTGGGTTTAAAAGTGGAGTGCTGGCAGAGGGAGGAGTGTGGGGGGGGGGGGGATGGGAAGGGAGGGGAAGCCACATTCATGTCTGTGCTTTCAACTTTGCTCACACTTTGGCCACGTGCAGCTCATAGTGTGCAGCTCATAATGTGCAGCTCGTAATGTGCAGCTCATGATGTGCAGCTCATAGTGTGCAGCTCATGATGTGCAGCTCATAGTGTGCAGCTCATGATGTGCAGCTCATAGTGTGCAGCTCATGATGTGCAGCTCATAGTGTGCAGCTCATGATGTGCAGCTCATAATGTGCAGCTCATGATGTGCAGCTCATAGTGTGCAGCTCATGATGTGCAGCTCATAGTGTGCAGCTCATGATGTGCAGCTCATAATGTGCAGCTCATGATGTGCAGCTCATAGTGTGCAGCTCATGATGTGCAGCTCGTAATGTGCAGCTCATGATGTGCAGCTCATAATGTGTCAGCTCATGATGTGCAGCTCATAGTGTGCAGCTTATAATGTGCAGCTCATAGTGTTCAGCTCATAATGTGCAGCTCATAGTGTGCAGCTCATAATGTGCAGCTCATAGTGTGCAGCTCATGATGTGCAGCTCGTAATGTGCAGCTCATGATGTGCAGCTCATAGTGTGCAGCTCATGATGTGCAGCTCATAGTGTGCAGCTCATGATGTGCAGCTCATAATGTGCAGCTCATGATGTGCAGCTCATAGTGTGCAGCTCATGATGTGCAGCTCATAGTGTGCAGCTCATGATGTGCAGCTCATAATGTGCAGCTCATGATGTGCAGCTCATAGTGTGCAGCTCATGATGTGCAGCTCGTAATGTGCAGCTCATGATGTGCAGCTCATAATGTGCAGCTCATGATGTGCAGCTCATAGTGTGCAGCTTATAATGTGCAGCTCATAGTGTTCAGCTCATAATGTGCCAGCTCATAGTGTGCAGCTCATAATGTGCAGCTCATAGTGTGCAGCTCATGATGTGCAGCTCGTAATGTGCAGCTCATGATGTGCAGCTCATAATGTGCAGCTCATGATGTGCAGCTCATAGTGTGCAGCTTATAATGTGCAGCTCATAGTGTTCAGCTCATGATGTGCAGCTCATAGTGTGCAGCTCATAATGTGCAGCTCATAGTGTGCAGCTCCTGATGTGCAGCTCATGATGTGCAGCTCATGGTGTGAAGCTCATAGTGTGCAGCTCATGATGTGCAGCTCATGATGTGCAGCTCATAGTCAAGGCTACCATGTGCTTGGAGACAATC
>JADBJO010001465.1:403257-408257 GCA_016801955.1 Conus betulinus | reverse complement strand
GGAAAAAAAAAAGGGAAATCAACAATCAGCAAAAACCTTGTCGTCTGCAAAATTTCTACGCTCTCGAATAACGCTTTAGCGATCTGTCCACGTGACACCACACACGACGATGACGCACAGACTGAAGGAAAGAAAGAAAGAAAGAAAGAAGAAAAGGAGAGCACCAACCGATACCGTGCCATTTCGATTGGATGAAAATCAGTCGGGAGAACCGAGGAGGCCGTCTTGCTTGCTACGCGACAGCAAGCAGGCAGGCAGCATATAAAAAAATAAATAAATAATAAAAAAAAAATAAAATAAAAAAAAAGGCCAGGCCTACGCACACACACAGAGGTCGATGTGCAGCGAGCTGCGTCCACCATATTATCATCACCCAGTGGAGAGCCGAGACAGCAAGCAGGTAATGTACGTCGTCACAGTGTCAGGCCAGACAGCAAAATGGCAGCAGCAACACAGCAGCAGCTTGTACCGGGACTGTCTCCTTTAGCTTCGTCTTAACTGGCGCTTTTTTTTTTTTTTTTTTTTTTTTTTTTTGAGTGGCCACGAAGTACGTTTCGATTGGCTGAGTGTGTGTTGGTTGGCTACGGGCTGCCGCCAAAGGGTAGAAAAAATAAAATAAAATAAAATGAAATAAGTTATAATGGGAAAAGAAGGAGATGAAGAAAGTGTGGGAAGAAGCTGCGATTATCATCTATAAAGCCTCAGCGTGTGCTGCGTGCGCGCGCGCGCACGCACGGACACACACACACACACACACACACACACACACACAGACGCAAAGACAGAGAGCATTCAGCGGAGCACACCATCACACATTTTGCTGTTGGAGGGGGGGGGGGGGGGGGGGGGGGAATGACCTGGGGCTTGGTGGTAGCCTACCGCTAGTCACGTTGGTCATTCTGGTTCCAGTCAGGCAGTAAACAGTTGAAGTCCACTGAAGTCGTATCGAAAACTGAGAGACAAACAGCTAGCAGACTCAACGCCTTGCTATTATGAGAAACAAACAAAGAACAAGGTAACACGCAACAACTTAATCCAGTTTTTTCTTCCGTATTTTTTTTTTTCCCCGTATCAATTCTTTTTTCTTGTGAAGTGACGCTCTGTGTGTGTGTGTGTGTGTGTGTGTGTGTGTGTGTGTGTGTGTGTGTGGTGTGTGTGTGTGTGTGTGTGTGTGTGTGTGTGCGTGTGTGCGCACGCGCGAGCAAGCGAGCGAGCACGTGAAGGAGAGAGAGAGAGAGAGAGAAGAGAGAGAGAGAACTGTCTAAATTATTTCGCCGGAACCCTTTAGCTCTACACTTCCAAAGAGACGCGAAACTCAGAGAGGAGGATAGAAAGGATGGGGATGGGAGGGGGGGGGGGGGGGGGTATTCCGAGGAGTCCGCAGGAAGAAGAGAGAAGGAAGAGGGAGGGGGAGGGGTAATTCATACCCCCCTACACCGGCATACATGACGTGCGTGTGGCAACTTCACGATGTGACCGCTGATTTAACAACCCCCTCGACACCTCTCCGCGTTCGTCGTCCACGCCGCCGCTGCTGCTGTTGCTGCTGTTGTTGCTGCTGCTGCTACAGTTGCTGCTGCTGCTGCTGATGCTGATGATGCTGCTGCTGCTACTACTTACTACTGATGATGCTGCTGCTGTTTAATTACATTCAGATCACCCCTCCACATTCACCAGCGGTCATTATGACAGATGGAAGTGACCACCCCCAAGAGAGCGAGAGGCAAATGACCTAACACTACACCGATACCACCAGAATGATAACAACACGTTGAAATGGACAGTGAACACTTCTTCTTTTTATTTTTTAGTAGTTTCTTTAGTAGTAGTAGTAGTAGTAGTAGTAGTAGTAGTAGTCGTAGTAGTAGTCGTAGTAGTAGTGGTAGGGGTTTCTTGTTGTAGTAGTAGTAGTAGTAGTAGTAGTAGTAGTAGTAGTAGTAGTAGTAGTAGCAGCAGTTGAAGTAGGAGGGGGAGAAGGAGTTGTGATAGTAGAGTAGTAGTAGTAGTAGTAGTAGTAGGAAGAAGGGGGGGGGAGGAGGAGGAGTAGTAGGAATAGTAGTAGCAGCAGTTGTCGTAGGAGGAGGAGGAAGGAGTTGTAAAGTAGAGAAGGAGGAGCAGAAGTAGTGGTAGTAGGAGTCGGGGAAGTAGGAGGAGTAGAGTAGGAAAGAAGCAGTAGTAGGGAAAGTAAGTCGGAGAAGTAGTAGGAGGAGTAGAAGCAGTAGTAGTAGTAGTCTTTACCGACAACTTTATCCCACTTCAGAATCCACGCCTAAGCTGTATGGATCACCCAAGACTCAAGAAGGATGCCCCCTCCGCCCCATTGTGTCCAGCTGTGGCAGTGTCATGTACAATGCCTACAAATTCCTGACAAAGTATTGGGACCTTCAGTGGGCAGACCAAGCACCACACAGTCAACAGTACAGACTTTGTACAGAAGATGGAAAACCAGCAACTGGCTCCAGGGGAGAAACTTGTCTCCTACGATGTATATGCACTCTCCCTGTACCCAAGGCTCTCCAAGTCATTCGGGATAAGATTAAGGATGACTACCACCTTCGTCACCGGTGTGAACTCACTACAGAACAGGTGCTAGAACTGTTGGAACTATGCCTCACTACACCTCCTTTTCGTTCAAGCCATGAGTTCTACCAGCAGAAACAAGGAGCTGCCATGGGTTCGCCAGTATCTCCCCCTCCAGCACAAGAGATCTGTTGTCAACACCCTCATGCACAGAGCCTCTGTACTGTGTTCCACTAAGGAGGAAGAGCTGAAAGAAGAAGAACACATCAAGACTGCCCTTTCCGCTAATGGATACCCTGCATGGATGTGGGACAACCCTCGAGTTCGCTACCCTTCTTCTACAGATACGGACAGTGTGAAAGTGGGGATCCCTTACATTAAAGCAGTCTCAGAGTGTCTAGCCAGGACCTTCCAACAACGTGGATGCAAAGTGTTCCACAAACCCACCAACTCCCTACGCCAGCAACTGACCCATGTCAAAGACAAAACGGACCCCCTCAAGCAGTGTGGTGTAGTGTACCAGGTAGGGTGTCAAGACTGTACCCATACCTACATTGGCGAGACAGCAAGACCACTCACCACCCGTCTACAGGAACACCAAAACCGATCTACTTCTGCCATACACGAACCTACAAGCCACAGGCCACAGTTTCAGCCCCCAAGAAACCAAGATCTTATCTACAGAGCCCTTCCTCACAAAAAGAAAAGTTAAAGAAGCCATCGAAATCAAGACCAGACGCCCCAGCCTGAACAGAGATCAAGGCTTTGAACTTCCCCCCATCTACAACAATCGGATCCTGACAACCGTTCACCCCACACAACAGTCGTCCCACCAGGCCTCGAGAAGGAGGAGAAGTAGTGGTCATGTGGGATACCAGCGGGCATCTCCCCACTGGATAAAGGGCGCTGCAGGTCACACCATCCTCAGTCGGCTGAACAGGACGCCGTCAGCTCCTCTCGCGTCACGACTCTTCAGACTGAAGAACCTCTCACACCAGATGACAGTGTCCACGTGGAGGCAACGCTCCACGGGCAGCAGCCTACGCTGTCCAGTCCCGGCCCACCTCTGACACCCTGGCCACAGGACACTGTGGTCCAAGGCAGCGGACCTTGAGGGAGACACTGTGGGCCCCACCCCGGAGAGACAGACGGGTGGACTTCGCCAACAACACTGAGCTACTCACGGCCTTGGAGCGCTGAAGAAGGAGGAGGAGGAGGAGGAGGAGATGAGAAGAATGAGGAGGAGGAGGAGGAGAGAAGAAGGAGAGGACGAGAAGAAGAAAGAAAGAAGAAGAAAGAAGAGAAGGAGAAGAAGAAGAAGAAGAAAAAGGATGCCGCCAGGATTGGAACTCGTAATGTCCGACCGCCAAAACTCGATGCTCTCCCCACAAGGCCCGCCAGATATACCCGAATCTTCCTGCTACTGCTGCTGCTGCCCCTCCACCCCCACCCCTCCCCCCCTTCACCCCCCGCCTTATCCCCGCTCTCCACCACCCCCATCCAGCACCATCACCCCCCCACCCCACATTTCCAGCTAGCCCCCCCCCTCCTCTCCAGAGCTCTCACAGCTCTGATGTGGCAATTCGTTGCGGTGTCATCACTCGGACAACCTCCACTCTGCCACCTTCCTCATTAACATCATCAAGCTTGTTGCCACTGCATCTGCGTCCGGCAACCCCTCTCCAACTCCCACCCCCCCCTCCCCCAACCCCCCTCCTCCTCCCTCACAACCCCCCCCCCCCCCCCCCCCCCTTTCGTGTTTATCGCGGACAGAGTAATCCATCCCTATTGTCACTTTTTCTTAAAGATGAAATTTATTCTGGTTATCGAACAACAAGTGAAACAGAATACAGAGCCCTTTTTTTCGCTGCTAGCGGTGCTTGCTGCTGCTGCTGCTGCTGTTGCTGCTGCTATCGTGTTGCTGCTGCTGTTGCTGCGCTGTTTTCGACACCACAGTGCACTTATTCCCCCTCACCCCTCACCCTCCTGCCCCCACTCCCCTCCTTCGCCCCGCACTTCACCCTCTCTTCCCTCCACCCCATTCCCCCCCCCCTCCCGCAGCGTAATGGCAGCTTCATCAATAACAAAAAAAAAAAAAAAAAAAAAAAAAAAAATTACGCTGACAGCACACATGTTGAGACATTGAGGGTGTTTCGATGACACCGTTGTGAATGTGTGTGCGTGCGTGCGTGCGTGTGTGTGTGATGTGTGTGTGTGTGTGCGTGCGTGCGTGCGTGCGTGTGTATATGTGTGTGCGTGCGTGCGTGCGTGCGTGTGTGCGTGTGTTAGTGTGCGCACGCGCGTCAGGTCGGTCGATTATGTTGGGGAGAAGACGCGCATCAATATCATCATAATAATTATGCCGAGAGCGAGCGAACAAACACCGTCTGAATCACATGCCGCAAGGTATGCATGACCGTCACGATCCGTGGGCAAGCTATTGACACTTCTCTTTTAGGGGAAAAAAAATGTTTATTTGC
>JADBJO010001465.1:385757-395757 GCA_016801955.1 Conus betulinus | reverse complement strand
CACACACAACACACACACACACACACACACACACACATACACACACACACACGCATGCACGCACGCACACACCAAAGGAGGGACACACACAACCTCGTCACCCGCACACACCTCTCTTTTCTCATACACTACTCCCCCACTCTCCCCCACACTGACTTCCCTAAAGCACCTTATATCCATGCCTACTACATACCGAAGGCCATCAACACAACACCGATTTGGTCTCCCCCGCTTGAGATCTATTAACACCAACAAGAGACAGCTGGTGGTGACAGTGCCCCCTAATCGGGCTATATAGCCATATGCCCCCCCACCCCCCCCCCACCCCCACCCCACCAGCCCCACCACCCCCAAACTTCACCCCTCAGGCTGACTGCAGGGGACAGAGCGTGCGGGTGAACTGGTAGTTCAAGACATCGAGGAGCCAGCTGGAAAGTTTGTCGAAGGCGTCTACTGTTTAAACTCTCGGCACATGCAAGGGAAGGTGTCTTTTACCTTTTATATGTCAAACGCTGTGTGAGTGAGTGGTGTGTGTGTGTGTGTGTGTGTGTGTGTGTGTGTGTGTGTGTGAGCGAGAGAGAGAGAGAGAGAGAGAGAGAGAGAGAGAGAGACAAAGACAAAGACACAGTGTGTGTGAGTTTGTGTGTGTCTGTGTGTGCGTGTGTGAGCACGCGCGCGCACGTGTGTGTGTGTGTGTGTGTGTGTGTGTGTGTGTGTGTGTGTGTGTGTGTGTGTGTGTTTGTGTGAGTGTGTGGTGTGTGTGTGTGTGTGTGTGTGTGTGTGTGTGTGTGTGTGTGTGTGTGTGTGTGTGTGTGTGCGAGTGTGTGTGCGCGCGCTTTTGTGTGTGTGTGTGTGTGTGTGGTGTGTGTGTGTGTGTGTGTGTGTGTGTGTGTGTGTGCGTGCGCGCCGCGCGCGCACGTATGAATTTGAGTGTGTGTGTGTGTGTGTGTGTGTGCACGTGTGTGTGTGTGTGTGTGCGTGCGTGTGTGTGTGTGTGCGCGCGCGCGCGCGCGCGAGTGGTGTGCGCGCGCTGTGTGTGTGTGTGGTGTGTGTGTGTGTGTGTGTGTGCGTGCTTGTGTGTGCTGTGTGTGCTGTGTCCGTCCCAAACACGTAAAGATAAAGAGAGAGTGTGTGTGTGTGTGTGGGGGGGGGGGGGGGGGGGGGGGGGGGGGGGAGAACAAGGGTTGGGTGAAGGGAAGGATAGAAGAGAGGGGGAAATCGAGGGTGAGGGAGGGAAAGGGGTGGATGGATGTAAGAGAGAGAGAGAGAGAAAGAGAGAGAGACAGAGACAGAGAGACAGACAGACAGACAGGGATAAGAGAGCACAAGGGACGGGGCTGGAGGGAGAGAAAGAGAGAGAGGGAGAGAAGGAGAGAAGGAGAGAGAGAAGGAGAGAGAGAGAGAGAGAGAGAGAGAGCGGAACATAGGCAGGGCAGACGTGGACGATCTGACAGACACCTGAAGAGAAGTAGAGACAGACAGACAGACAGACAACAAACAGGATGCAAGTTTCCGGTTTCTCCTCTCCCCCCCCCCCCCCTCCACCCCCCCCCCCCCCCGCCCCTCCCCCTACCTCCTCAATCTGAGTAAACACTCAGCTCACTCAAAATCTGATATGACCAGGAGTAAAGCTGACAAAACCGAAAACAACGTTTCCCCTAGGATATATGGGGTGGAAACGGGTCAAGACAGCACCGGATTAACCTCCCAAAAAACAACAACATAAATCTACTAAAGTCTCTGGGGTTTTGTTCGTTTGTTTTTGTTTGTTTTTAAGACCATTTGCTCCTGATGTTCTAGGTGTTTTGTGTTTGTTTTGTTTTTGTTTTGTTTTTTTTGGGGGGAGGGGGGGGGGGTCTCTACGTCATCTACCACGCAAATGAAGATATCCCTTCTTGCAAATTAATTACACCTCCCCCCCCGCCCCATCTCGTCGTCCCCAACCGCTTACTTCATTTTCTTTGTGTGTGTGTGTGGGGGGGGGGGGTGGGGGGGGGGGGGGATTCCCGAAGGTCTTCACTAAGGACTGACACTGTAATGATGATGATGATGATGATTTATATATGTCACTTACTATAATTATTTGCAGAGGAGAGGCCGTGACCTCGGCATGACCTCTCTCTGACGACTGACCTTTGGCACTGGGACAGTGTGAGTGGTCGGCACCCGCCTGACAGCAGTGCTCACGTGAGCAGGACGTGCAGTGTGTGTGTTTGTGTGCGTGTGTGTGTGTGTGTGTGGTGTGTGTGTGTGTGTGTTGTGTGTGTGCGCGCGCGCGCCCGCCTCTTTCTCTCTGTCCTCCGTCTCTCTCTCTCTCTCTCTCTCTCTCCCTCTCCTCCCTCATCTCTCTCTCTCCTCTCGTTCTCTCACACCCACACACACACTGCCATTAACACAAAACAAAAACAAGCAAAACAAAGAGCAATCCCCCCCCCCCCCACACACACACACACACATCACTCCTCCCCACACAGCGCCTAATGACGCGGATACTTCTGCCCCCCCCCCCCCGCCCCTTCTCTCTCTCTCTCTCTCCCTCTCTCTCTCTCTCTTCTCCTCGCACAAATCTCTCTCTCTCTCTCCGTCTCTCTCTCTCTCTCCATTTGACAGAATATTCCTCTCTTCCCTCTCGCCCCCTCCCTCCGACAGTATACCACTCTCTTCTCTCTCTCAATTCTCGTCTCTTCCTCACGTCTCTCTCTCCGTCTCTCTCCTCTCTCTCCATTTGACAGCCTATCTCCTCTCTTCCCCATCTCGCTCCCCTCACCTCCGACAGTATAACAGTCTCTCTCCTCTCTCTCCAGTCTCTCCTCCGACGCGATCTCTCTCTACCCCTCTCCTCTCATCTCTCTCTCTCTCTCCTCTCTCTCTCTCTCTCTCCTCTTCCCCCCCCCCCCCCCCCCCACACAATATGCATCTCTGTCTCTCTCTATTTCTCTGTCTGACCTTCTTCTGTCTGTCCTTATCTGTCCCTCTCTATCTCCCCATCACACTAGCACTCTCTCTCTCTCTCTCTCTCTCACTCTCCCATCTCCTCTCTCTCTCCTCCCCCTCTCTCTCCTCATCTATCTCCTCTCGTCTCTCTCCACCACAATATGCATCTCTCTCTCTGTGTCTCTGTCTGTCCTGTCTCTCTCCCATCTCTCTCGCTCTCTCCTCTCGGGTCTCTCTCTCTCTTCTCCTCCACCCCCCCCCCCCCCCCTCACCTCACTCCAGAACGTTTGACCTTGCTGCGAACGATGGAACTATGGATCTCCCCCATCAGCCAGCGAAGCGACCCACCCCGCAGCAGCAGGATAAAGGTCAGAGGTCAGGTCATCCATACCTAACGAACGTCTGTCTATACTACGGGAGACATATACTAACAGGCCTGCGTTGATGAATCTTCTACATCATAAATGTACTATAGTTGATAAAAGGGAGCAACCAAAACGCGGCGTCTCAATTATCCACGTGGGACAATTCTCTCTCTCTCTCGGTCTCTCTCATCTCTCTCTCATCCTCTCGTCGCTCTCTCCTCTCTCTCTCTCTCCCCACCCACACACACACACCACACACACACACATCCCACCCATTCCCCCATCTCTCATCTTCTCTCCTCTCCCCTCGCTCTCTCCATCCACCACCCTCCCCTCCCTCCGTTGCCCTCTCCAACCCCTCACCCCCTCCCTCTGCCTTCATGAAGTCTACATCATAAATGTATCCTAGCTGATGAAAGGAGCTATCAACGAGGTGTCTCAATTATCCACGTGGACCTCTCTCTCTCTCTCTCTCCTCTCTCATCTCTCTCTAGCTCTCTACCCATTCACCACCAACCCTCCCTCCGTCTCCCTCTCTCTCCCCCTCTTCCCCAGTTATCCCTCTCTGTTTCTCCCACTACTCTCCCTCCATCTCCCTCTCCCCTCCTCTTCCCCCTTCGTCCTGTGTTGCTGTCTGTCTGTCTGTCTGTCCCACCACCCACCACCCTCCTTCCCTCCTTCTCTCCCCCCCCCCCCCCCCCCCCATTACACTATCTCCCTTTCTCTCTCTCCACCTCCCCTCCTCCGCCCCACCCCTCCCTTCCCCCTCTCCCGTGCGTTGACCTCTCTTCGGGACGGAACAATATAACTCCCCTTGGGTGACCCCCAGCTGCAGGCCAAAGGTAAAAGTGGAGGTCAAGTGCCCTTGATGATGATGAATGATGATGATGCACGAGCGTGTGTGGCGAATTGCTAGCAGCCTCCAAAAAGCCTCGATCACAGAGACAGTGTACAAAGTAAGTACACGTTGCCCCTTCATTAAAAAAACAGCGTAATCACACGCACTATCACCGGTACAACACGCAGTGTTTCAGAACGGCAACCTTTGTTCCGTGGGGAAAAAAAAACACTTTCACAACGGACTCCTCTCTCTCCTCTCTCTCTATCTCTCCTGCGCTCTCGTCTCTCTTCTCTCTCTCACACCACACACACAACACAACACACCCAACACACAAACAACACACTCACTCTCCTCTCTCATAAGCTCACCACACACAACATGGCACCATATGCCCGGTTCCTTATCCCTCATATCACGCACAGCGCGTGCACGCGCACACCATACATACGCCACACACATACACATGCACCCACAGTCTTCATCTCCTCTCTCCTCCCGCTCCTCTCTCCTCTCCTCCTTCTCCCCTCTCTCTCTCCTCTCTCACACACACACACCACACCCACACAGGCACACCACACACCGACACGACACACAGCACTGGGAAAGCGGGACATATCTAAAACCGCGCACGGAAAGAAGCTCTATAGCCACAGGAATTGGTAGGTGGCCACCTAATTGTAAATTCCCATTCCCCACTTAAGTTATAAAAAAAAAAAAAAAAAAAAAAAAAAAAAAAAAATACGAGAGAGGGCGGACAGACAAGTATGAAGACCACTTCACAACACGAGCACAAAAGAAAGAAAAAGGAAAGAAGTTTTTCGTTCGCGTTCACACACGCGCGCGCGCAGCGCACGCAACGGCACTCACTCACGCACGCACGCAGCGCACGTCACGCAAGCACGCACGCACACACACACACACACACACACACACCCACACACGTACAGACCACACACACCACACACACAGGACGCACGCACGCACTCACGCACCCGCACGCACGCACGCGCGCACACCCCACATTGGACAACCCACAACACCCACACACACCCACACACGCACACATACACACACGCAATCACACATATCCAACACCCACACACTCGGCGCACGCACACACACACGTGCGCGCGCGCGCACGCACACACACACCCACACACACACACACCACACACACACAGAGGGAGGTATAGAAAGTGACAGAAAAAACGACGGGGCGACAGACAGACAGACAGACAAACAGGCAGACAGACCGCCCAACACACAGACAACGTCGAAAATTACCAGAGAGGCAAAAGGCGTTGGCTCTAAGAATGATGTTCCTAGAAGCAAACCCGTTCAGACAGAATACCAGACAGCAGACAGACAGACTCAAAGACAGGGGACAGGCGGGGAAGTGAAACGGGACAGGAACAAAAACGACGCAGGTGAAAAGAGAGGGGAGAGAGGAGAGAGAGAGAGAGAGAGAGAATGAGAGACGAAGGAGGAGGGAGAGAGAGAGAGGAGGGGAGGAGAGAGAATCAGGCAGCAGATGATTAAAAAGGAACTCCCTTTATACAGGGACAGGCAAAAAAAAACAACTGCAGGTGAAGAGAGAGAGAGACAGGACAATTCAGGCAGGGTTAAAAGGAAAGTGCTCCCTTTACACAGGGACAGACAACAAACAACTGCAGGTAAAGAGAGGAGAGAGAGACAAACAGGCAGTTTAAGAGGGGGACTCCCTTTGAGGACGAAGCCCTTCTTACAAAACAATGAAAGAGACAAGAGACACACAACGACAAAGAGAGGAGAGGAGAGACAGAGAGGACAGAGAGTAGAGAGAGGTGGGGGGGGGGGGTGAGGAGAGAGGAGAGAGGAGAGAGAAGAGACAGAGAGAAAATGAGAGACAGAGGATGAGAAGAGAGGGAGAGAGGAGGGAACAAGAGAGGAGAGGAGGGGGGCGGGGAGACAGCAAACAGAGGAGGAGAGGGGAGACAGGGACAGAGAGAGAGAGTCAACACACACGACACACACACACACACACACACACACACACCACCACACGCACAGAGAGAGAGAGAGAGAGAGAGAGAGAGAGGGCGCCGAGAGAGAGAGAGAGGACGCAGACATAGGTGGAAGAGGCAGACAGACAGAAAGAGACGGGGGTGAGAGGAGACATACACATGCTCACCGCACCCGCCAAGCCGCACCACACACACACACACCACACACAACTCCACTCCACACGAACACGCACCAACACACACACACCACACCACACACACCACCACCACACACACACACACCACCACTCACCACTACCACCACCCAACACCACCGACCACATCGCTCACACGCTTACAACACTCACATACTCCACAATCGACTGAAAGACAGAAACCGATCCGAACCACACAATCGAACAAACAAACAAATCAAACAAACTTTCCAAAACCCCAACCCAAACCCTGACCCCCCCTTCCTTCGATTTCAAACCTTACTCACTTCATCCCCTTCGTGCTCGTGTCCCGGCATCTGACCACTCGCTCGCGCCCTTTCCCTTGACCTTGCCTGTTCTTGAGGTCGGCGGCGGCTGGGGACCATCTCTGCACCTCCCGTGAGGGGTGCGCTTTATGCTGACCTTGAGGTCGTCCCGAACACGGGCCTTCTTCAGCTTATCTTGGGCCCTACGTCTTGTCTGCAGCCACCCACAGACGGACTTGACAGTTAGACATACAGACAACCAGACAGACGACCGAACATTTAGACAGAGAGACAGGCAGTCAGACAGACAGACAGATAGATTGAATTAGTGGGGTGGGGGGTTGGTTGGTGTATTGGTGGAGAATCGACAGATGAGAAAAACCGAATGACGAATGACTCACTCAACGAAAGAAACTAGTTTAACTGACGGGACTGGTTGCCTGACTTGACGACTGACTGTGAACCTGATTGACTGGCTGGCTGAGTCGGAGTTTGTGGTGTGTGTGTGTGCGTGTGTGTGTGGTGTGTTGTGTGTGTGTGTGTGTTGTTGTGTTGTTTGTGTGTGTCGGATAGAGAAAGAGAGAGAGAGAGCGATAATGGTTGTGTGTTAATGTGATAGTGAGAGACAGTGTGTTGTGTGTTTGTGAGAGAGAGAAATAGAGAAAGAGATAGAGAGAGAGAGAGAGTGTTGCATGTATGGTGTGTTGTGTGTGTGTTTGTGGTGTGTGTTGTGTGTGTGTGTGTGTGTTGTGTTGTGTGTGTTGTGTGTGGTGTGTGTGTGTTTGAGCGCGCGCGCGGCTAGAGATAGAGCGAGAGAGAGAGAGGAGAGAGAGAGAGAGAGAGAGAGAAACATCTCTGAACTCGGAAATTTTTAATTGTAAGGCCAAACCGAACCTGTATACCATTGGGTACAGGCACGTTTGCCGAGAATAAAAAAAAAAAAAAAAAAAAAAATGAGTACAGGTCATTCAGCAAAGGAAGTAAATTGTTTTCAGAAACACTAAGCAAACACTTACAAGGGGAAATATTCAAGGAAAACAAACCAAAATAAACAACAATATTTTCACTTGCGTTTGAAACCAATCACAACACATATTCGCGTATCTAGCTTCCGTTCATAAGTTCAGGTCTAGTTTTCAGTGCATAAAAGCTATATATATTGCCAAATTTCTTCTAAGGATCATTGTGTTTTCAGACTGCATCAAATAGTTAAACACTCGCCATTTGGATAGGAACACAATCTTGATCAATATTTTTCTCGCAAACATGAGTACTTTGGACACTCAAAACACGAAATGAAATTCGTTTTCAATTTTATTACAAAATGGACAGTGTGTTGGTTGTTCGCCATATCTGTTAAAATCCATTTTAAATCGCATATCCCAAACGAAAGAGCGTACCAAATTTACTAAGTGTGATCACTGAGAGAGAGAGAGAGAGAGAGAGAGAGAGAGAGAGAGAGAGGAGAGAGAGGAGAGAGAGAGAGAGGAGGGAGGGAGGGAGGAGGGAGGGAGGGGAGAGAGATAGAGGGTTGACCGACTAAACTAATGAAGAGATCGTTTCATCGGCAGTTTGGTTGTGCCGCTTTGATTGATTGATTGGCCAGCTGATTGGCTAATTGATCAAATGACAGATGATTGATTGGCTAATTGATCAAATGACAGATGATTGACCCACTGACTGACTGACCGATTGATTGATCGATCAATGAACTGATTGATCGATTAAACAGAGATTAAGTACTTGGCTGACTGACTTGACAGACTGATTGATCTTGATGACTGATCAACTGATCGCAATCGATTGATAGATCGATCGATCGACTGACTTAATATAATAATAATATAAATAATAAAACCGTTGTTAGACTCACCTTTTATACTTTTAGGTCATTCTACAACCATGAATCTGTCGCACGTCTTCGAATCCGTTTTGTCTACCCTATAAAACCCCCCCCGCCCCCCCCCCCCCCCCTCTCTCTCTCTGTCCCCCCCCACCCCCCCCCCCCCCTTCCTCTCTCTCTGTCCGTCGTCTGTCCAACTGACCTTTGGTGAGCGCGAGTGCATGCAGAGCCCTCCAGTTTAGCCAGCCCAGTCAGCCAGCCGGTCAATCCATCCGCCAGTCAGTACAGGTAATACCATTACATCCAAATAAACGGATCGCCTGAAGCGCACGTCATCGTGACTGCCAAGCGTGTGGGGGTGGGGGGGGGGGGGGGGGGGGGGGGGGGGGGGGGGGGGGGGGGGGGGGTGGGGGGGGGGGGGGGGGGGGGGGGGGGGGGTGGGGGAATCTGCCTCACTGTTTGTACTGGAGATTAGCGCTCTTGTGAAGAGTGTCCACCCCCTCCCCCCCCCCCCCCCCCCCCCCCCCCCCCGTCATGATAGAGAGCAGCAGGCATGCTAGATCTAAAGTGTATGGTGTGCGTGCGTTGTGTGTGTGTGTGTGTGTTGGGGGGTGGGGGGGGGGGGCGCGAGCGGGGTGTATGTGAAGTGCTTCGGGGATGGAGGAAGGGTGCAGAAGGATATTGCATAACAATTTGCTTTCTCTCATAATGTCTATTATTTACTTCATAAGAACTATTGCTTTCATAGCTGGTAGTACGCTCCTGTGTAATTTCGTGCACGTGGTGTGTGTGTGTGTGTGTGTGTGTGTGTGTGTGTGTGTAATGTGTGTTGTGTGTGCGTGCGCGTGAGTGCGTGCGTGCGTGCCTGCGTGCGTGCGTGCCTGCGTGCTGGCGACTTCATCCTTTCCGTTCGAAAATAATTTCCACAAATCAGGAAACAAACACTAAAACAGACAAACAAACAAAGAAAAGAAAAGAAAAGTGAGAATTGTGCTGAGAAATCCTGTGACATTTTGACAATGGGCTATAATGAATCGTCTCTCTCTCTCTCTCTCTCTCTCTCTCTCTCTCTCTCCTCTCTCTCTCTCTCGCTCTCTCTCTCCCCATGTGTTTAATCCGTCCCCCTTCGTAAGGAGCCATGGGCTATAATGACCCCCCACCCCCACCCCCACCCCTCTCTGTCTGTCTGTCTCTCTGTCTCTCTCCCACTCTCTTTCTCTCAATCTCTCTCTCCCTCTCTCTCTCTCTCCCCTCTCTCTCTCTCTCTCTCTTTCTTCCCCCCCTCGCTTTCTCTCTCCTCTCGCTCTCCCTCTCTCTCTGTCTCTCTCTCTCTCTCTCCCTCTCTCTCTCTCTCTCCCCCTTCTCTCTCCAGTCTCTCCCTCCCCTCTCTCTCTCTCCCTCCCATCCGCCCTCTCTCTTCTCCCCTCTCTGTCCTCTCTCTCTCTCCCTCCTCTCTCTCTCTCTCCCTCTCTCGCCTCTCTCTTTCTCCTCTCTCTCTCTCTCTCGTCCCTGTCTCTCTCCTCTCTCCGCTCTCTCCCTCCCTCCCTCTCTCCC
>JADBJO010001465.1:369686-379297 GCA_016801955.1 Conus betulinus | reverse complement strand
TTGGTCTAAACGCCTATAAAAGATGGTTCTACACTGAGTCATCTACAGCGTCACCTTGTCCTTTGTGTGGCTCCCCTGGGGAGGATGAGTCGCGTTTTTTTTGTTTCATTGTAAAAATTACTGTGCTGCACGTGATAAGTGTGTAGTTTTTCAAAAGAATGTTGCCATAAATCAGGAAATGTTGAGAGTTTTAAAACTGAATTATGACGATAATTCAGTGAAATCACTTGCCAGATATATTGCAGAGGCATTGAAAATACGACGAGAGGTTATCATAAACTAGAATTTACGAAGTTCAAATGAAAAATGAATGTCACAGGAAGTAGTAAAATATTTTGGCTATCGTATTTACATATTTTCTTCTATGAATAATATTAAACTGGATGGTCGAGATACTCGCCTATTTTGGTTGTTTTCAAGCTTTGAATTGATTGATGTTTATTTTATGTTTGTTACTTCCGTTTTCGATATGATTATTTTGTGATTTACCCCCACATGTCACTAAGGCTGTATAGCTAATAACATTAAACATGTTCAGTGTTCAGTGTTCTCTGTGTCTGTCTGTCTGTCTGTCTGTCTGTCTGTCTGTCTGTCTCCGTCTGTCTGTGTCTCTGTCTCTCTCTCTGTCTCTGTCTGTCAGTCAGCCTCTCTCTCTCTCTCTCTCTCTCTCTCTCTCTCTCTCTCTCTCTCTCTCTCTCTCTAATGCAAAAGTGCAGTCTGACAAGCAGGCGACAGAAGGAGACAACCGCTGAAAGACACCGGTGTTTTTCCCTCAGAGTAGATGGCGATTCGTCGCAGGTTCTGTCCCCTAGCTCTCGTGGGTGGGACGATTGGGGAATCTTCAACTTCGTTTTGCTTCGCTTCCCCGCAAATCTTGTCAAAGAACATATATTCAACAACTAGTTACCTCTACACGACAGTTATGCGTCAACTTGTGTTCGCACTCGTAACATGTGCGCGTGACAACATGTGCTCGTGTCAAACTCTTCCGATTGAATTCACTGAGCCGATTATTTTCTGCTACTGCGGCAAACGGAGATCGCAGTCATGGGGTTTTTGCTCATTCGTCCTTCATATCCTGTGATGAAATGTGTCAGACAAATTCAAATACAGATTTTGGTGCCTATTCACACGCACACTTTAACACAGAGTATCACAATCGAGCACAAGAGGACACACGAACAAATCAGAATCGAAGGAAACAAGGCAAATTCACACGCTACCCCCCTCCCCCCCCTCCCCACACACACATACACACACACTCTCTCTTCTCTCTCTCTCTCTCTCACACACACACACACACACACACACACACACACACACGCACGCACGCACGCACGCACGCACGCACGCACACACACACACCACACACACACACACACACACACACACACACACACACACACACACGCATGCACACACAAATGGGGCAATAGCTCAAAACTATCATCAAAATCAATACGATTGCTTAATTAAGGAATCGTCACGAAGCACTCCTTCCAAATCGCTTTGCCAGTTCACTGGAAAACAACACTGACCTACAGCGGCTGAACTACAGGGCCGGCTCACTGTGGCGTGAAGGGCAGATAATGCGTGACTTTTGAAATGGAGCATGGCTTGCATGTAATGGCTACACACACACACACACACACACACACACACGCATGCTGCTCGCACGCAGAGACACACACGTACACACACACACACGCGCGCGAGCGCGCGCGCATGCACGCACGCACGCAAGCACACACACACACACACACACACGCACACACACACACACGCGCGCGCGCGCGGGCGCATGCACGCACGCACACACACACACACACACACACACACACACACACACACACACACACACACACAGAGTACAATCAGGCTGTTATTTCGTTCTCCAAAAATGTTTTGTTTTAGTTTTGTTGGATATTTTTCATGTCAATGATCGCCATGTTTGCTCCGTTTCCATTGAAACGGAATGATAGAATGGGGGCTTACCATGTCTACAAATTGCTATTGGACTTCGCAACGTTTGCTGAAAACGATCGCTAACAGCTAAATAGCTAACAACGAGTTCGTGCAGGCCGTTGGTCGACCGGATTGGATTAGAATGTTTACTTTGAAGCTCAGATATGCATTCGCTTGGCATTCAATGTGTCCCTTTTGATGACGGTAGAAATGCTTAGTACGTTTGAGACAGTGGCAATGTTTTTACATTTTGAATGGAATATAGTTTTGGCGTATGTAGTAGAGAGAGAGAGAGAGAAAGAAAGAAAGAAAGAAAGAAAGAAAGGCACATACAGCAACAAACAGAAAGATGTCCTGCTATCTGCCGGCTTGTGGGGACGTGGAGTCCAATCCTGGGCCTGGTCCAACCACTGAAGATGACCGGCAGGCAGAAGACATCATGCAGACTGGAGTGAGGGGGGAGGGGAGAGAGAGCGAGATGGCTGACCTGTCCAAGCAGCAGGCATCGCCGGACCTAGAGGAGTTCATGAGAGGGATGCTGGACATGCAAGCCTGCGTAAGAATAGAGGAAAGGCAGGATAAGCAATCTGAACAGATTAGCTCAGCTATGGATAACCTGAAGACATCAATAACGGACCAGATTGCCAGCATAGACCAGAAACTCAGGCAGCTCCAAGAAGAAGTTATTGACCTCAGATTTAGGTGCGACAGGATTCAAGAGGAAAATGAGTGTTTACATGAATAGATGAAGGTCATGTGTGAAAAGTTTGACTCTCTTGAAAACGACAGTAGGCGAAATAACCTGCTCTTCTTCAGGCTAGAGAAACCACAGGACAGGGAGAGCTGGGACGAGTGTGAACGGCAGGTCAAGGCAATGGTCAGTTAGGGGATGGGGAACACAGAAGGCATCCACATTGAAAGAGCCCAAAGAACTCACAATGACAACGCTGTTGTGGTTAAGCTGCTGTCATACAAACAAAATCCTTAATCCTGAAAAGTGCCCGTAGTCTGAAGTCATCTGGAAAATTCAGCAACGTGTATGTCAGGGGAGACTTTTCTGCCATGGTGCGCCCAGAAACGCCAAGGACTGAGAAGCAAAGCCAAAGAGTTGTATGAGGCTGGAGAGAAGCCCAAGCTCAGATTTGATAAGCTTTTTCATCAGAGATGGCATCTTCACCTTCGACCTGGATGAAAAGAAGGTAAAGTGCTGAAGAACATCTCTGCCTGGCATCTTGAGGAGGAAGACAGTGGTGAAGGAAATCCCAGCCAGAAGATGGCTACAAACATACGAGCGGACGCAGCATCACATGATGATCCCGAGCCGGAAGGATTCAGTGGATCGCAGACGGACTTCCTACCGTTGCCTCCACCCGACCGCACGGACGAAGATTTCGGCATTGCCACATCTTAGCAGCCAAGTTATTTGCTGAACACGTCGGAGTACCCACATATGAATTGTACCAGTGGAAGGCAACCGAGCCGTGACGGCGCGAGCGGGTCAGAGGCCGACCCCGATCCGTCACAATGCAGTGCGCGGGGCGCACGGAGGAACAGCACTGCTCTCGTGACGTCAGCAGCAAGGAGCCCTGTGACCACGCGGAAAAAAAAATCATGTGCCACTTCAGTGAGCCGGCTTGAACAATCGGCACAGACACACATACTGCAGCAGTGGGTCAGATCGGGAAACAGGAGGCAGGCACACAGCAGAGAGGGGGGGAGGGGGGGGTTAGCCAATTTAGAGGGGGGGGGGGGGGACACAAACATAATGAAATAGGGGTGTGGCCAAAGTCCCAACGAACTAAAGATATGCACGTGGAACTGCAACGGGTGGTTTCAGAAACTTGGTGCTAAAGATGTGGTTCAATCACTTCTAACATTTGACGTATTTTCAATAAATGAGATATTTGTGGCTATGGACAAACTACGATTATGCTGCGTTCCAAGGTTATGATGTGTACGTTTCTAAAGCCATGAAAATATCAGCGAATTCTAGAAATTCGGGTGGTGTGATGGTGTTTGTACGTAAGATTTTGTCAAAACTCGTTCGAAGAATTGATAAGTATGAACATATGGTGGTTTTGGAACTAGACAAATCGTTGTTTTGCGTGAATAAAAACGTGCTTTTGGTTTGTCAATATATTCACCCGTATGACAGTAAATACTGGAACATTGCAGAACACGGTAATGGTATTGATGTGTTAGAGCAGTGCATTTTTGATTTATATGACTGGTCGGAAGATTTCTCTCTTATTATCATTGGGGACTTGAATGAAAGGACTGGTAGTGAGAATGCTCTTTGTGTGCTCAATGTGTACGTGGAACACAAATATTGGGATCGTATGGACACGAGTGAAGATGATGATCATTTATTGAATGTAAATCTGATGATAAAGAAATTAATGCTTTCAGTAAACAACTCTTGGGTATGTGTTCAGCATTTGATTGTGTTATCATCAATGGACTGTGCTGATTTCACTGTGATGACTCATTGACGTTTGTTTCTAATACTGGTGGAAATACAACTGACTATGCTGTAATGTCCAAAGATATGTGCAGTGAAGATGTGGTTAGCTCTTTGAATGTCCTTTCCTTCATTGATTCACCACATTTCCCTATGGCATTGACTCTTTGTACAAAGGAAAACACTGGGTGGTGGTAATAATGCATCAAAGATAAGGCACATTGAAAAAATAGTTTGGGATCCCACCAAGGAAGCCAATTTTATGGAAAACTTTCATTCAAATGAAGTTCAAGAGATTTGTAATGATGCATTTCGTCTCCCAGATAATAATGTTGACCAGGCACTGGAGCAATTTTACGGCTGCATTATTAAAGGCAAGCAAGTGTATGAAAAGATGCATTTGTACTAATAGTGACAAGAAAGAGCCTCAGTGGTTTGATGTGGTTTGATGCGGATTGTAGCTTCGCAAAACTTTTTGCCAGACAATTTCTAGACAGGTTCAGACAAACGAAGAAATCTAATGATCGACTGCTCTACGTTACAGCTCGCAAAGAATATAAAGATCTAAGTAGGTCAAAGCAAACGAGTTATAAACACAATAAAGCTAGGCAGCTGGCTTCTATGAGCAACAACAGCAAACAGTTCTGGAAAGAACTTAAAACAATTTCACGAAGAACTAAAAAAACGGCTGTTTAACGAGAACGAAGTCACAACTGGTCAGGATCCAACGCACGATCAAATACAGGCTGAGCAAACTAATAACGGTATCTACAAACTTAGCAGATCCATTTCAGAGCAGGAAGTCTACAGCGCTGTTCAAAAATTGAAAAAAGGGAAAGCCTGTGTGCCAGATAAAATCTTTGCGGAAATGTTGAAATCAGCAGACAGCACTGTAGTGAAGTTTCTTACAAAGTTGTTTAACATACTGTTTGATAAAGGAATATTCCTGGAACAACGGGCTAAGGCAATTATTGTGCCTATCTTTTAGAAAGGAGATAATAGCTTACCAGATAAGTACAGGGGGTGTTTTTTTATTGAGTTTAGTAAGTAGATGTTATACGTCTGTATTGAATCAGAGATTGGTCCAATGGGTTGAAGAAAACAAAAAGTTGACTGAGTCACAAGCTGGGTTTAGACGTGGCTACTGCACAACAGATAATATTTTTACACTTAACGCTGTCGTTGAAAAGTGTCTGTCTAAGAAAGGAGGTAAACTCTATGCTTGTTTTGTAGATCTGAAGAAAGCATTTGATTCAGTTCAACGCCAACTTTTGTTCGATGTTTTATTGCAAAATGGAATACGTGAAAAAATTATGGATACTGTAACTGCTATGTATAAATGTGTCACTTCTTGTGTGCGTATCGAAGATAAATTTACTAAGTATTTTCATTGTCCAGTTGGTGTAAGGCAGGGTTGTATTTTGAATCCAATATTGTTTTCTTTACTCATAAATGAAATTGCATCAACTGTATGTAAACAATAGTGGGATGCATAGAATTCAGTTTCTGGCTGGTCTGGTAGATCTGTGTCTGTTTTCGTTTGCAAATGATGTTGTTCTAATGTCTAACACTGCAGTTGGTATGCAAAATCAAATCAGTTTGTTGAATAATGCGTGCAAAAGATTATTTCTGAATGTTAACACTGACAAGACTAAGGTACTGGTTTTTTGAAAGTTTTTTTTTACATGAAAAGTGGAAATATTTTGGTTTTGTTTTTGTTTTTTTGTTTGTTTTTTGTTGCTGTTTTTGTTTGTTTGTTTGTTTTTTGCTGTCCCAACCTCTGCGCCACCTCAGAGGCAGTGCACCCACACCGGTCATTCCAACACCCCGTCCACAGCCACAGCCTGGTCGGCCCCACCGCAGCCCCCCAGCACCGGCAATCCACAGGTAGTAGTCAATGTCAAGTCGTCAAGAGGCAACCCACCGGAGGAGACACTGCACTGCTGCCGAGTCACTTCGGTGGTGTTCAGTGGCACCTGTTCTGATCTAACATACGCAGGACACCACCTACTAAGCCCCCTACTGACGACAATAATTGCTTAGTCGCGGAGTCGGCGTGAGTGAGCTCTCCCCCGGAGGGCGCCACCACGTCCGTCCAACGACAGCCCCATGGACTCGCCGATACCAGTGACCCCGACGGAACCAAACCAAGGCCACAGACGTGGAGAGGGACATCGAAATTGAGGTCACCATGAGAGCAGGGCATGAAGGGCCACAGAATTTGAGACTTTTTTTTTAGTGCTGATCGATGAGAATGAGGATGATTAAGATGATGCTACGGATTTCCATTTCGGTCTGAGACTACATGACAGGGCTGTACTCTACGCTTCCTTTCATAATATATCCCGGCGTCAACCAGGCCGAGAGATACAGGCACCTGCAGTGTTGGTCAGGAAATTTGAGCAACACTCTCAGAAACGCATCCATTTAGTGGATGAAACTCGACTGTGTGGTCCCAGTCTTCCCAACTGAGTCCGCAGCTACTCAACTCTGGGTAGGAGCCGGTCGGGGCAGAAAAACCCACATGACTTCTAATGGGATTCGAACCCACGACCTCCCAGCCGGGAGTCCGTAACGCTAACCACTTCGCCAATGCCTCTGAAATGTGGGGACTCCATAGACTTGATTCTACAGGAAAAAAAATACACTCATTGGCTTGTAAGCACTTTTTAAGTATACCCCTCAGAGTACCAAACAAGTTTGTCTTTGGCGAACTGGGCTGCTATCCTTTGTACGTAAATAGTACAGTAAGATGCATTCGTTACTGGCTGAGGCTGACAAAGATGGAAGGGTATAGATTACCCAGACAAGCATATTTAATGCTACGAAACCTACACGAGAACGGTAAAAGAATGTTGGGTGTCTTTAGTAAAGAACATCCTTTTCACATCTGGGTTTGGAACAAGGAGTAGGTTGTGAACAAACTTTTATAGCAGTGTTTAAACAGAGACTGAAGGATGTTTATATGCAGCAGTGGAATGGGTCTGTAACAAGTAAATATACGTACCGAAGATACCGACTGTTCAAGACAAACTTTGCTTGTGAACCGTATTTCGAATATATGGATGTAAATGCTTCAGGAACTGCTTGACAAAGCTCTGGCTGGGTTTGCGGCCAATGAATGGTTCATTTTTCCCACAGAACATTTAAGACCAATGGAAATTTTCTGTGCAAAATGTGTAAAGTATTAGAAGACGAGGAGCATGTTATAAACCATTGTATTTCATACACAAGATTAAGGCAGAAATAATTGACTCTTAATGATCAGCCATTCATTAATGTATACAAAATGACTCTGTTTGGAAAATCCATCGGCCGTGCATGTTCCTTTTTAATGCTTTGAAGATAAGACAGGGTTTTATGGAAAGTTTAAGAGAGAAATCAGTGAGAATGCGACAATGCATTACATATGACACAAGTAAGGTCAACTTCATACTTTGGTTGGTTGTTTTTTTTTTTCACGATCACTGAGATATGTGATTTGTTTGACCCCATTCTAGGGGCAGATTGCCTGAAGAATTAAAATTTGTACTTGTTCTTGTTCTTGTATGTCTGTCTATTTGTCTGTCTGTCTGTGTCTATCTATCTATCCATCTGTCTATTCTATCTACCTATTCATCTATCTATCTTTCTATCTATCTATCTATCTATCTATCTATCTATCTATCTATCTATCTATCTATCTTTCTACCTATCCATCTATGCGCGCGCGTGCGTACGTGTGTGTGTGTGTGTTTCGTGCGCGCACGCGCGCGTGTGTGTGTGTGTGTGCGTGCGTGTGTGTGTGTGTGTGTGTGTGTGTAGTGTGTGTATGCGTGTGCGTGTGTGTGTGTGTGTGTGTGTGTGTGCGCGCGCGCGCGCGCGCGCGTGTGTGTGTGTGTGTGTATGTGTGCGCGCGCGCGCGCGCGCGCGCGCGTGTGTGTGTATGTGTGTGTGTGCGTGTGTTCGTGTGTATGTGTGTGTGTGTGTGTGTGTGTGTGTAATAAAGAAAGCGAAACATCACCAGTTCCCCACAACAAACTGACACGGGGCTTTAAGCGCTAGACGTTGCACATAGCTGATGACACTTCAGAACCCTGAAACATCACCGTGCCTTGGACTTCCCTCTGTTCTTGTCTTGTCCAATGCCAGTGTCAGCATGGGGCAGTCAGACAGTGGGTGGGTGGTGGTATGGAGAGAACTAAACACGGAAACCGTCACCATAAAATAAATTCTACCCAGCTCAACTCCTCTAGTGCGTCACCAGCTACGGCTCCAGGTAGCCATAGTGGAGCAGGGCCGACCCAGAATTTTCAAGGCGTCGTTCCGCGTCGGTGTAGACCTTCGCGGTTCTCCAGGTAAGGGAAAAAAACTGCGCTCTTGACTTTTCATTGAGGTATTCTCTCTTGGCAACATGGACGACGAGAGAAAAAGTTTTTTTTTCAAATAAGGTGAAATTGCCTTACAGAAATTTGTTGAAGTTTCTTGAAGATCAGATGCAAAGAGATAAAGAAGATGGTCGAAAGACCGAGGTGTCATTCATAAGGACTAATGAACTTTCTCATGGTCTCTGCACAGTTGGTGCATCAGATGGTGATATTCTCCATGGATGCGTAGCAATGTGTTTATTGGGTGAACAGCGAAACGTCTTACAGTTCGTCTTCTTCTCTTCCTCCACCCCACCACCACCGCCAACCGCCACCACCACCACAACCTTTTCTGCCTCATCCACGCCGTTTTGAAAGGGACGGCTTTCTGCTACAGCACGGATTATCTATGGCCACTTTCACGGATACGTTCTGCCAGGAGGGACACGACCGTCAAACCCAGGGCCCACTACGGCCCCCAACGCTAACAGTAGCACTGTATCCTTACAGAAGTCCCAAACAGATCGTTTCGGCACTTCAGTTGCCTGATAGCAGAGATGTGTATGGTGATGAATGCACTGAGTACGGGATCCACCACCGCAGGGAAAGGATATTTGAAAAGAAAATATGATTTCTGTAAAGAAACTCAGTAATACATACACCTCTCCCACTTGATGAATGAATACATACCATAGTATTGTCTGCTTTATTTGCATCATGTGAGACCCGAGTCAAAGCCTCTGCATCTCTGTCGCAGAGAGAGAGAGAGAGAGAGAGAGAGAGAGAGAGAGAGAGAGAGAGAGCCCACATGCTGATAAAGTACTATGAACAGCATCTCT
>JADBJO010001465.1:354686-364686 GCA_016801955.1 Conus betulinus | reverse complement strand
AGAACAACGGGGTGCTCAGAGACATGCTTCTGAAGAATGGCTATTTGTCAGCAGACATTATGATTTCTGCTTTTTTTTTTTTTTGCCACTTTTGCACGCGCGCGCGTGTGTATGTATTTGTGTGTGTGTGTGTGTGTGTGTGTGTGTGTGTGTGTGTGTGTGTGTGTGTGTGTGTGTGTGTGTGTGTGTGTGTGTGTGTGTGTGTGTGTGTGTGTGTGTTTGCATAGAAACAGAGGATCATAACCAACAAAAAGACCAACACACAATTCATTAAAAAAAAAGTGAAATTTATGCCATGGATACGAGGCCACGGATATCAAATTCATTATACGAGACTGCATCAAATCGTCTCAAAAAGCCCGAATTCGCTTCGCCACTTAACTGGGGAAAAAAATACAGACACTAACAAACTTTGAAAAAACAACAACGAAAAAAAGCACTGACCTGCAACGGTTGGGGAAATGTGCTACCTACTCATTGCATTTCAGTCTCCGGATTCATTGTTAGGTGCATTTGAAGACCGTGTCTTATGGTCAAGGGCAGAACAAGTGCGAGTTTTTTAAATGAGTTACAAGGACCGCTTGTACCTGGTGTACCAGGCCAGACTGTGCCCCGTCCTGAGAGGGTAAGGGTAGGGTTAAAGTTGCTTATAGCCCCAGCCGACCGCAAAGGGCTATACAAGGACTGTCACTGCTTGAAGTCAACTCGCAAGTCATTAAAGAAAGAATGGGAAGAAAAACCAACTTATTCACGCAACCCTTTCAAAAAACCCTTCTAAAAGACACCATAAATTTTGTTGAAAATGTTTCCTCGGTAAAAATGCTAGATCAGATGAAAAAAAAAATGTCACTCTCTTTCAGAAATTCAAACACCCATAAATTTTGTTGAAAATGTTTCCTCTGTAAAAATGCTAGATCAGATGAAAAAAAAAAGTCACTCTCTTTCAGAAATTCAAAGGTCACATCAGATGGGACGTCTCTGATGAAGGCTTTTATTGAGTCTGTTGTAAGATGTTTATGCCTCACATCATCCAAGTCCAAAAACTCTAAAAGAATATATTTCACTGCGAGTGGTACACGACATGGAATGCACCACGGAGCTTCTTCACCTTTTAAAAGATAAGAATGGACGTAAAAGGAGTGGCCAGTATGCAAACGGCAAAACATTTTCTTTTTACGGCCGCCTCGAGAATATGGTCAAAAACTCATTCAGGTTAGGAGGGATTTTGATATTTGTTACCTGTCTACAAGTACCATTCGTCTTGCCAGAGGTCTTTGACGTAAGCCTGGACTTTGGGTTTCAGATCAGTGTGATCGATACGCAATCTGCTTGTGGCACTCTTGGCAAGTTGATCAACCACCTCGTTGCCTCGAATGCCCACATGGCTGGGACCCATCTGATTTCAGGGACGTATACAGTTCGACCCGTCCTGAGAAGGCCCACGTATAAAGTGACCTAGTCCAGACATAAAAGTGGCCTAGTACGGAATAAAGTGGCCTAGTCCGGAATATAAGGTGGCCTAGTCCGGAATATAAGGTGGCGTAGTCCGGAATATAAAGTGGCCTAGTCTGGAATATAAGTGGCCAAGGCCAGAGTCTACCCCAGACAAAAACTAGCCCAGGCTACAATACCCGTGGTATAGTTTGATCTAGGCTAGTTTAAATCCCCTAGGCCATTTAACAACCCTCATTACACCCCCCCCCCCCCCCTCCTTTTGGTTGTTCCCTGAAATGCAGTGATATTTGATGGACGTGAATACTGCTAAAGAAGCATAATCCTAAAAAAAAAAAAAAAAAAGGCCAAGCGCACTGCGAGGATTTTGTTTTTTTTTACATAGCATTACCCTGTGAATGAAACTATTCGAAATAGGAAAAGTTCAAAGCATGCATCCAGTGTACATACAATGTGGATATGAAATGATTGTCTTACTGTCAATACGACTTGTGTATTGAACACTTTCTTTATGGAACATCTGTTGGAACCCATGTCATGGTCGACCCTGAGGTGTTTGTTAGTAGAGACACCCCAAGTTACTCTGATGTACTTTCATTGCTTTTGATGAAAATATCTTTTGACTGGTTTTATTGGAAATGGTGAAATACAAGGAAGAAAAATGAACAGGAAGAAGAAGGAAGAAAAACGCAAACAAAATGTTTGGCATTGAGGAGTACTAGGTTCCCACTAACAATAACAGGAACAAAGAGAAGGGGAAAAAGAGAGAAAGGAGAGGGAAAAAAAAGGGGGGGGGAGAGTACGTCACAATTGTATACACGTACGCACGCACGCACGCACCCACCCACCCATCCACACACACACACACACACACACACACACACACACACACACACACACACACACACACACACATATAAACACGCATGCGCGCACGCACGTATACACACACGCACACGCACACTCACACACACACACACACACACTCTTCATGGAATGATTATTAAATGATTTTATTTTACAGAGAATTTTGGATAAATCTAACTTAACCACTGGTCAGAACAGTTACCCAATGTTCAGAGCACAGACTACTCTCGACCCATAAAAACATGTTTACGCTTATACATAATGGGAAAAATAGAGCAAGTAACTTATCCAGTTACAGACTGACTACCCACCACTGATTCGGTACTGATTCGAAAATCATAACATAGGCACTAGCAACTAGGCCCAGAAATGGATTGAAAATAAAATATTGTAAACGTTGCATGTATACTGGGCGCTTTGAACTGTTTCTATTTCGAATACAAAATCATTGTAGAGTAAAGCTATGTAGAAAAGAAAATATCCTTGCAGTGCACTTGGCCTATTTTCTAGGGTTTCTGGGGGTTGGAAACCACTCAGTTGGTAGAGACCGCCGGACTCGTAATCTTGGTGATCCTGGGGTTGCGGGTTCGAATCTCCGCCGACCGTTTCGGTACCGGGTGATTTTTCCTTCAGAGTTAACATGGGTTCTGACTCCATTTCCAATACAGTCCCGCCAATGAGACTATAAACAGATGCTCCGTGTGTGAACGCACGCATAGCATCTTGCATACTCGTAAAATCCATCACCAGCTTTCGGAAGAGAAAGCCAGTTTGGCCGTTGGTTTGGATGACACGTTACACATAGCATGCACCCTACGTAAGAAATGGAAAGAATGAAGGAAGTAAGGAAACTGAGTGAACTATATGGACTGGATAACACGGGAAACGACTGAATATAAACGCCAGCTGGCAGCTCTTCAGTCAGCACTATCCAGGTATGCAGCCCATTGTGTAAACGAATGTGGACTGTGTGGATTGTAAAGCACTTAAAGCTTGTTTCTAGCTGAGAACAGGCGCCATGTAAGTATTCATTATGATGATTTAATATAAAGGAAGGCCAAGCCGTTTTGTTTTTGTTTTTTTGCTTTTTCCTTTTGTTTGTTTGTTTGTTTTTTTAAATTAAAACCATAATGTTGCTACTCACTCGAGGACGCTTGCTGACATTACACACTACGTGAACAAGGCTAATGATTCGGGCGCAAAAATGGTGTCAGAACTTTCTGAGGCATTGCAGAACACAGGACGGTTCTGATTATGATGAAGGATGGTAGTTACATTGTGTCCTAGTTGAAAGAGGACTACGTCAAGAATGACCACTCAGACCCTTTACTTTTGATACCAGCAGTAGAACTCTCTGCCATGAAAAGGAGGCAAAACCTAGCCATCAGAGGGATTAAATTCAATCAAGACGTCACTGCTCTCTTATGAGCTGTAAACAGACCGAATTCGTTTAAAAAGAACGTCAACCTTTTGCAAACCTCTGCGACAGCAAACTGGTAAAGACCGAACAAATGTGTATGAATAACGAAGTGACCGTCGAAGACTGGATTTCATCTCTTGGCTCACTGCAACGTCACAATGACCAGCATCAAATGGTAGTGAACTGTAAACCACTGTTCTCTTTGATTTCATCAATATTGCAACATGACTCGTACTCAAGCAGAGAAACGGTGAGAGCATGCAAAACTGGTACTTCCAACTAAAATGCAATGGGTGAGCGAAGAGTGCACATGGTTATATTTCGGCCAGGAAGGGAATACACGGCCTACACTGCTTTCAACCCAGGATCATAAAGTAGCCTTGGCTGCTTCATACCCGGGGTATAAACTGGCCAGGGGGTCGAGTTCAGTCTGTGGCGCAGGCACATATTCACAGAGGTAGACCCATATTTTTAAGCTGTCATCCAAAAACAAAGTTTTATACTGGGTTTATTAGATTGTATGTACATGAAGGAAAATGAAGTGGTATGGTCATACATTAAGATCAACAGGCTTTTCAAAAGCATTCGACAAGGAACAGTGCGAGGAGCCAGAAGGAGAGGAAGACAGAGAAAGAGATGGGAGGACAACATCCATGCATGGACTGGCCTCACACTCAGCAACTGCCTAAGAGTGTTTGAGAACTGGGAGGAGTGGAGGAAGCTCGTTGTGAAGTCTTTGTGTGGCGCCCCAACGGTCTTCAAGATAGGTGGTATGCATGATGGCCCTTATGTTTTCCTGAAGGACAAAAGCTTCTTTGCTTTATGCTGTGGGTCTCAATGGACCCTTACTTTACTGAAGGAGTAAAAGATTGTCATCGTTTTGTTTTCGTGTATGACACAAAAATAACAACAACAACAAAATTTTGGATGCAGAGACCATACTTTGCTGATATAATTTATAAAAAGCATATGGAGATGGCATAAAAACTGACTCTGTGCGTGTGTGTGTGTTGTGTGTGTGTGTGTGTGTGTGTGTGTGTGTGTGTGTGTGTGTGTGTGTGTGTGTGTGTGTGTGTGTGTGTGTGTGTGTGTGTGTGCGTGTGTGTGTGTGTGTGTGTGTGTGTGTGTGTGTGTGTGTGTGTGTGTGTGTGTGTGTGTGTGTGTGTGTGTGTTTAAATCAAATTTTAATCAGATAAGTTAAGAAATTTACAGATGCGCCAGAAATAGACTGCGCAGAGATTTCAATTCATATGGGGCACACACCTGTTGGACACAAAAATACATATACATAGTATTGGTCGTAAGTTGCAACAATATAAGTGAAAACAGAAGAAGAAGATTTTAAAAAGTAATGAAAAACAGCTGACTTCCTATGCAAATGGTAAACAATTAAATGACCATTCAATTGATTATACAGATATATGAAGACATTTTTTTCTTTCCTCCTGGTCAACTCAGTTACATCAGATAGAAGCAACATTTTTTTAAATGGAGGTAGGATTATACTATGATTAGAAGGGCCAAATGGCTTATAGAAGTCTACTTTGGGCCTGAAACATATTGTCCACATGTAAACCACCGATTTTTTTTTCAATGTTTTTAGTTAAAAGAACAATTTTTCAATTTCATTTCATTGTGGTTTTTTGCTTAAATCTACGACAAAAAAGCTTTACAAGGACTCCACTTGGCAACAAAATCATTATAAACCATATTTTTGCGCGCTATGTACTCTTCAATATTGTATCTGTATTTTAACTTATTAACAAAAGCTTGTACTGTAGGCATGTTTCCATTTGATTTACAGTGGTACAAGTATTCTTTAGCAGATATCAAAATGAAATAAAAGATCTGATCAATGCTGATATCTTTATCAGAACCAAGAACAGCCAGTGGTTTTGTAATTCGTAAATTTGACACATTGTGACATTTTTCATTTCATTGCGTACATCAAAGAATTCCAAAAATCTTTAACAACACCGCAGTGCCAGAACATAATTATGAATGTTACTGTCCTTTGTGGCGTGACAAAAACTACATAATTCACTGTCCAGTACACCAATGTTTTTAAGAATAACATTTGTCCCGAGACAACCGTGTACGACTCTAAGCTGAAAAACGCAGCTTGTGTATTGATCATACTCTGGATAAAACATTGTTAAAAGTTGCCTTTTTAATCTCAAGAAGGCTTGCAGTTGGCTGTTATTTTTCATTATTAATTCTGATTAAAAGATAAGCAAAACATAAAGAGAAAAATGAGAAAACGACCTAGAAGAAAAACAGGGAAAATAGTCTTTATATAGATACTGTTTTTATCAGAGGTGCAGAAAGTACAACCATTGCTGTTCAATATACCCATCTTTTCAGCACAACATTAATACCAAGACATCTGTGTGTTATTCGTAAATGTAACCATTTCATTTTTATGTCAGAAATTTTACTCAGATAAAGAAAACAGTTTTTTTTCCAGCCATTTTCAACGTTCAGTTTATATCCCAGTTTGTACAGATTTTCGGGTGTGTATGATTATTGATTTTAGTTTGTTTTTTTTGTTTTTTTGGTATATATTCAATTATAGCTGCTTTAAAACCAGAAAAAAAAAGTGACAAAATTAATGTTTACATTATACTTTTGTTTAAATTGTTCGTAAGAAATAAACTGACCATTGTCCAGCAAAAAAAAAAAAGAGGAATGCAATACATGCCCTTGTTGATCCATGCTTTTCCCCAAATAATCTTTTTCCCAACTTGTATTCTGTTTGTATAAAAAACTGATCCTGCAAGGAGTTCATAAGAAGTCTTAGGGTTAACTTTGTAGAAAAATTGTTTGTACGCCATAAAATATACGTCTGAAATATATTTGATTTACAGAAGGAAGAAAGTATTTCTGGTCCACATTTCTTAATATCACTTAAAAGTGGAAAGTTAGATGTTGTAATAGTTTTCAATTTGTGGAGTGTAGTCTGAACTTTTTGCAGCCACGTCAATTTTAGGGAAGAAGCAAACGTTTTTTAATTCTGGTAGTCCAAGATCACCATTTTGGATACTTTTGTGAGCAGTTTTTCTGTTTATTTTGTCTGGCTTTTTATTCCACACAAATTGTAACAGTAACTTTGTAAAGTCTGAAAAAAGTGTCAAGTGGGTTAGGTAGTAATATCCACAAATGGATGAGTTTTGATGAAATAAGCGATTTTAAAACTGCCACTCTGCCCAAAGGAGTTAGTTGTCTACTTACCCAAATCTTGAAGAAATGTTTCACGTCCGCTAATTTCTCAGAATAATTAATATCTGCACAGTTTTGCAAATCGTTGGTAAACCAGATTCCAAGAATGTTGAATTTTTGTGGGTTCCACGCCATACCTAAATGGTCCATGTAATGAACAGCAGAATTTTTACAGCTCCCCAACCAAACAGGGCTAGTTTTTTCAGGATTCATAGATATCCCCGATATACGACCAAATGTTTCCAGTATGTTTATACATGTTTCAAATGATTTTTTGTTACCCTGCTCAAAAGAAATTCCGTGTCATCTGCATACTGAGAAAGCTTATGTTCAGCTGTATCCATAGCTATTCCATGTATGTTCACATTTTCCCGAATGATTAATGCTAGAATTTCAAAACATAATAGGAATAAATATGGTGATAGTGGATCACCTTGTCTGCATCCGCGGTCTGTCGCAAATCAACTAGAAACTTGACCATTACAAAGGACACATGAGTTGACATTTTCATAGAATGTTTCAATCCATTTGCAGAAGCCCTGTTGAAATCTAAACGCTTTCAATACTTTAAAAATAAAATCCCAGCTCACTGAATCGAATGCTTTCTCGAAGTCAATGTTTAATAGAAAGCCCTGGTAATTTGTGTTCTTCTAAACAAGCATCTGTGTCGTAAATGAGCCTAATGTTACACCATGGGGGTAGAGCTGAAATACGCACGTGCCTAAACTAACACCCAGGGAGTTACATTCGATCAAGAAATGTTGATCCAGACTGACTCCCGTGTAGTTAAATAATAGAAGGTGTGGGGGAGGGGGGGGAGGTCATTCCAGCCTTTTGCCAGGACTGCCCCCCCCCCCAAACACACACACACACACACACACACACACACACACACACACACACACACACACACTGCAGAGAGACACTTGACACATGACACTTGAAAATTTTACTTGACAAGGATAAAGATCTTAGGTTAACACATAAAAGCCTATCAATCCGGTTGTCTTTGATCAACACTAGTAATAATAAACGAAGCTGACTAGAAGCATGCAGAGAGAGAGGGGAGGAGAGAGAGAGAGAGAGAGAGAGAGAGAGAGAGAGAGAGAGAGAGAGAGAGAGAGAGAGAGAGAGAGAGAGGAGAGCAGGGGGGGGCGAGTAAAAGAAAGAAAAACAGACAGAGAGAGGGGGAGTGTGGGGAGACACGGGAGACAGATACACTGAGATAGATAAACAAATAGACAGTCAGACAGAGAGAAAAAGCAAAGATAGAGGGAGAGAGATTAAAAAAGACAAACAGACAGACAAGCAAAAAGGCTGACAGACAAGCAAGGAGAGTGAGAGAGTGAGCGAGAGACTGAAAGAAAGTTGGGGGGGGGGGGGGGGGGGGGGACAGGCGGCGGACAGACAGAGAGAGGAGAAGGGAGGGAGGGGTGTATACTAACTGTTTATTTCTCATGTTGTGACTAACACATGAAACTGAATGTTTTGGGGTGGGTGACTTAATCTAAAATAAAGGGGGGGGGGGGGGGGTCATTCTGGCGTGGTTTGTTTTAACTCCCGAGGAGTTGAAATTGGCACGTGCTAATTCTAACTCCCAGGGAGTTAAAAAGTGGAGGGGAGTTAAAATGGATCGTTACACCGGGAAGGAAAGGCCCGCGCCCGTCCCCCACACGAACCCCACATTCCTTCCCCTCCCCCCTCGCCCCGACACATCTGTGCAAAAGGTTGTCATTGGTGAGGGCAGTTTGTTTGTCGGCTTTGACCTGTTTCTGGCTGAGGTGTGTGATAAGGCCGAAGGTTTGTACCTATGTGTGACTGGCATCACTGGTCGAAACATGTTTTTGTTAGTCTGTTTAACGTCTGTTAGCTAAAAGTGATATTAGACGGTGGGAAAGGATGGGGGAGAAGGGAAGGGATAGGCAGAGTGGGAAGGAGTTGACTGCAGGTAAAAGTTTGATATGACCGTATGTGTGTTTGTCGGTACTTGCATGAGTGTGTATAAGTTTCTAAAATATGATTATTGCATAGGGAAAATGGGTAACAATGTTGGATGATTATGAAAAAATGAGTATCAAAGCTATAGCATTTGAAAATCAATGAGGATCTACCATGTATGAAACAATAATAACGCATTAATCCTTTAACATCGAATTAAGAAATAACACTCTTAAGAAACAACAGCCAACACAAACGTTTGCATGTCATATATATATATATATATATATATATATATATATATATATATATATATATATATATATATATATACAATAAATTCCAAGGATAAGTACCGAGCACCATTCCAGCAACTTACAGAGCAACTTGGTGTTGCAATGACTGCAAGAAATATTGAATTATAGACAAAGCTTGCTCTTATGTCTCAGATTGTAGAAATAGGGGGATGATAAGCCTTCATATCTGCAGTGGTAGATGATTCTGCCTAACTGACAGTATGTGCTTGAGTGGGTGAATGGGGAATGATAAATGCTTCTCAAAATGAACTTTCAGCAAGCTTATAGTCTCCAAAGCGGAGACCATCTCCAATGGGGAGGAAGCTCACTAACATATAACTCCTGGTCAGATACCGATATTTCGAAACCTGATTGTTTCTCCTCAGTGACCGCTGAAAGTGGTAATTTGACTCCTCTGCCTTTCCGGTTTTAAGAAGAATGCTATACAAGAAAAAGGCTGGTGTGCAATACCGTAGTATGTATATATACATATAAATATACTATATATATATATATAGCATATTTATATATTTGTTTATTGTATATATATATATATATATATATATATATATAATACAATAAACTAATAAATTCCAAGGATAAGTACCGAGCACCATCCCATATAACTTGTGACACTCCTAATGTGATTTACTGGATTAGCTGCAGCTATCACAAGGAATTTTTATATGTTGGGTCTACAGTGGATCTTAAACGTAGATGGGCTAACCACAAAAGTGATGTTAAATGAGAAAAAAAATCGAAATGTAAAGTTGCAGCTCACGTTAACGTTAACAATCTCAACCATCCT
>JADBJO010001465.1:344686-349686 GCA_016801955.1 Conus betulinus | reverse complement strand
ACACAAGGTGTAATTAGGAACGTCACAGACATGGCCATCATCTCTCCCACCTGTAATCGCTTACTCTAATACTCTTATCCCATTTCCCCCTGCCAGTAGCGCTCTTCAATCCCTGTCACCTCTCCTCCCTGCTGCTCTTCCCTTCTTCCCCTGCCTCCACCTCTTCCAATCCATTTTAACCCTCTTCTCCTTTAGTCCAAAGGCACACACTTATCTCCTGGTAGGAAAAAAAACGATTAGAAGTTATGTAAAACAAACAAACAAAAGAAAACAAAATTCTCACAGCATGCAGCATTACGGATCAATATCAACTAAGAGCACAACAATTCGTATTTCATAAACATTCCCAACCCTGTACCTCCAACCTACCACGCTCGTACTAAAACGAACAATTTTATCCTTTGCACATGATCAACTCATTGCTGCTCAAGTGAGATCAAATATGCTGATAGTGTCACACACACACACACACACACACACACATCTGAACTATGAGTACAGGTCGGTTTTCTGAGAGCACCAAAGTAGTGGACAGCGGGCAAACAGTGATGACGTCAGCCGGGAGAGTTCATCCTGACTACAGGGGTGTCGGGATGTACGGCCGTTTCAAAAGAGCAGTGCTGAAGAAGTTTGCATCGTCGTCATCAAACGTCCAAAACGTGGTCTTTGCTGTGAACAACGAAAATATGAACACCTTCAGTCACCTGTCAAGAAAATACAACCTCGTCATGGAGAAGGTGACTGGGGTGGGATGGTGTGTGTGCGTGTGTGTGTGTGTGTGTGTGTGTGTGTGTGTGTGTGTGTGTGTGTGTGCGTGCGTGCGTGCGTGTGTGTGTGTGTGTGTGTGTGTGTGTGTGTGTGTGTGTGTGTGTGTGTGTGTGTGTGTGTGTGTGACTCGTAAAAATGCTCTGTTTAGCACATTTCTAATCATAGTAACTACCTGTCAAATAGCACAAAGGCAGCTTCAGCAGCAACGGCGACGGCAAATGTAAACAACGATCTACTTTGTACCATTATCATCAGCATCCATTAAATTGCAGTCAGTATCCAGTGTCTTCATTTCTGTCTTTGATTTGTTCATGTTGCCTACAGGCATTGACCTGTGTGGAGGTTGAAGTGGACATCATTGGGAAGCAGCTGTCCAGAGGACCGGTTCCTTCCACAGATGACCTCCAGCCCCTCACTCCCCACCACCTCCACTCCATGTTGAGCCAGCCCCCCTCCCACCTCTCCCACCTCTTCCCCAGCAGCGGATTCTCCTCAACTGGGAACCCTTCAAGATCATGCCTGACAACGCTGACGTCATCGTCAACATCTGTAGAGATCCTGTTTTTGTGGCGTCCGCCGGAGAACTGGCTTCGACAGACAAGGGGAATAACTTTCCCGTTTCTCTGCTGTCCTACGGGAGTCATTACCCCTGCCAGCGTGGGAGAAGCTATGACATTGACGTCTTTGGTTCTGGATCGGATATGGAAATGGTTAAGCATCTGGTCTGGCACTTCCGACGAATAACAGAAGTGGCGAAGGAACGGAAAGCAATCATCGAAATATGTGCCAACGAAGGAGTAGATGCTGCAGTGGCCGTTCTTCAAACACAGCTCTCTGTGCATCCACTGGCCTTGCCATACCACACCGCGTATGTTCTGGAGGGGCGTTTGAATCAGTAAAGTGGGGAACTTACCAGTCCATCAACGTAGTCACAGACAGCATACTCAGATAATCTGTATAATCCACCGGGCATATCCAAGCTTCAAGTCATAGGCTATTTCATGCTTTGGAGAACAAATGTTGGCAGATCTACATCTAGGTGACTGCAGGCGGTAGCTGAAACAGATTCTGAAAGGTATCGAAAATGACTCCGGCAGTTAACATGAACAAACGAATTACAAGACAAAACACTTGTGATTCATTTGTCCATGTAAAATTTGTTTCAGTTACCGCTTGAGGTCAAGTAGATTTTGGTCTGTTAGCATGTTTTCTCCTAAGTGTTTTGTCTTGTGATTCGTCTGTCCATGTTAACTGGTGGAGGGTTTTTTTTTTTCAAATACCTTTTAAAAGCCTCTAATGAAACATTTAAGAATTGTTTTATGTCAGTATGTAAGTCGAATTTCAACAATTCGTGAAAATCATTATCACTATTTGTGTCATTTTAACTGTCTAGATTGTCACGGAACAAATGTTGTTTGTTGATAATCTTTATTACTTTATTACTGCTATCTAACCTTCAGTGTATATAGTGACATAGAACAAAATGGTATTGATACTGACTATTATTACTTCTGTCAGTTACACATTTAGTATTTACACTGGACCAATGTCGCTGAACAGTGAAAAATCAATCAGTGCGTATGTCGGTCGGTATATAGCGTAGTGTTGACACAGGGCAAACTTTGTGATCTGTACCATTTATCAGAGGTGGTGTTAATTACAAGGTTAGTCCTTTTTTCCTTGTTTTTCTCTCTCATCTTGTACGCCACCTCAGTGGAAGTGCATCCACGCCGCTCATTCCGACATCTGATCCTCGGCCACAGCCCGTTCAGTCCCGCCGCAGTCCCGGCACAGGCAGTCCACAGGAAGCAGTCAATCTCAAGCCAAGAGGCAACCTACCGGAGCAGACATTGCACTGTTGCCGAGTCACTTCGGTGGTGTTCAGTGGCGCCTGTTCTGATCCAAAATACACAGGGACACCACCTTGTAAGCTCCGTACTGTCGACAATAATTGCAAAGTCGCGGAACCGGCATGAGGGAACTCTCCCTCCGGAGGGCGCCCCCACGTCCCTCCAACGAGAAGCCCCCATGGACTCGCCGATACTGAACCAAACCAAGGCCACAAACGTGGAGAGGACATCGAAACTGAGGTCACCATGAGAGCAGGGCATGGAAGGCCACAGAATTTGATACTTTTTTTGCTGATCGATGAGGATGAGGATGATGAAGATGATGCTACGGATTTCCATTCCGGTTTAAGATTACATGACAGGGTTATGTTCTACGCTTACTATTATCATAATATATCTTGGCATCAACGAGGCCCGAGAGATACAGACACCTGCAGTGTTGGTCAGGAAATTTGAGCAACACTCTTCGACACTGGGTAGGAGCCGATCGGGGCAGAAAAATCGCACATGATTCTGATGGGAATCGAACCCCACGACCTCCCAGCTGAAAATCCGCGATGCTAACCACTTCGCCGTAGCGGCTGATACAGATGTTAGTCTTGATAAGGGGCAAAGTTTGATTATTATCTGTGTCATAATTCTGACAATACTGGACATGAAGGACAATGGTTGCACAATCTTTTGTCATCATCACTAGTATTGTTACGTACAAAGTTATGATTTACAAACATCTAACCTTGATTCGCCTTGATTAATATTGATGAAATTCCTAATTGATGTCCGTTGCCATGTTAAAGTTTGTGTGGACAAACCAGCCGCCGTGGCGAAGTGGTTAGCGTCGCGGACTCCCGGCTGGGAGGTTGTGGGTTCGAATCCCATCAGAGGCATGTGGCTTTTTCTGCCCCGACCGGCTCCTACCCAGAGTTGAGTTTGCTGCGGACTCAGTTGGGAAGACTGGGACCACACAGTCGAGTTTCATCCACTTAATGGATGCGTTTCTGAGAGTGTTGCTCAAATTTCCTGACCAACACTGCAGGTGCCTGTATCTCTTGGGCCTGGTTGACGCCGGGATATATTATGAAAGGAAGCGTAGAGTACAGCAATGTCATGTAGTCTCAGACCGAAATGGAAATCCGTAGCATCATCTTAATCATCCTCATTCTCATCGATCAGCATTGAAAAAAAAAAAAAAGTCTCAAGTTCTGTGGCCTTCATGCCCTGCTCTCATGGTGACCTCAGTTTCGATGTCCTCTCCACGTCTGTGGCCTTGGTTTGGTTCGTCGGGGTCACCGGTATCGGGCGAGTCCATGGGGGCTGTCGTTGGACGGACGTGGTGGCGCCCTCCGGAGGGAGAGCTCACTAACGCCGGCTCTGCGACTAAGCAATTATTGTCGTCAGTAGGGGGCTTAGTAGGTGGTGTCCTGCGTATGTTAGATCAGAACAGGCGCCACTGAACACCACCGAAGTGACTCGGCAGCAGTGCAGTGTCTCCTCCGGTGGGGTTGCCTCTTGACGACTCGACATTGACTGTTCCCTGTGGATTACCGGTGCCGGGGCTGCGGCGGGACCGGCCGGGCTGTGGCTGTGGACAGGGTGTCGGAATGAGCGGCGTGGGTTCACTGCCTCTGAGGTGGCCCAGAGTTTGAGACAGCAAAAAAAAAAAATAATAATAAAAAAATAAAAAAGTTTGTGTGGACAAAAGTTCCGTAATACTGGTCTTACTCTATGCGAACGTCTTTTCGAATGCTAAAGTTTGTGTGGAAGAAAAAGGTTGTCAACACTGATGTTTTTTTCGATGCTCTTAATGTCACTTCGTGTACAACAAATGTTGCTTTATGTAGATAAATGCTACGGGCTGATGTCACTTACAATGCTAAATATTTGCACTTACAATGCTAGTATTTGCAGAGGACAAAGGTTGTTCATAGCGAACAAGCAGTTGAATTCTTGCTCCAGTGATGACATAATTACACGCCCATAACTCCAAACGAGTGCTACTCCCAGCATCAAATCGCCCGGCAGAAAAACGCCAACACAGGCATCGGAACAGAACCTCACCAAAAACATGGACAGGTATACAGAGAAATAGGAGATGGTCCAGTCTCCCAGTTCTCTGCATGTATAGGTCATCGACAACGAGGTCACCAGGACAGCAGGGCACGAACAGCCACAGATTTGGAGACATTTTCTAATGCTGATCGAGATGAGGATGAGTATAAGGATAACAATGCCACGGATTTCCATTTTAATCTGAGACTTTGTGACAGGTTTGCAAGCTTACTTTCATAGTATATCAGCGCTTTAGCCGGGCCCGAGAGATACAGACACCTGCAATGTTGGTCAGGAAACATGTTTGAGCAACACGTTCAGACGCGCATCCAT
>JADBJO010001465.1:334686-342186 GCA_016801955.1 Conus betulinus | reverse complement strand
ACACACATACACACACACACGCGCGCGCGTGCTCGCACGCAGAGACATACACGTACACACACACACACACACACACACACACACACACACACACACACACACACGAGTGCGCGCGCGCGCATGCACGCACGCACGCAAGCACACACGCACACACGCACACACACACACACACACACACACACACACACGCATGCACGCACGCACGCACGCACGCACGCACTCACGCACGCACGCACGCACGCACACACGCACACACACACACACACACACACACACAGAGGTACAATCAGGCTGTTATTTCGTTCTCCAAAAATGTTTTGTTTTTAGTTTTGTTGGATTTTTTTCATGTCAATGATCGCCATGTTTGCTCCGTTTTCATTGAAACGGAATGATAGAATGGGGGCTTCCATGTTTACAAATTGCAATTGGACTTCGCAACGTTTGCTGAAAACGATCGCTAACAGCTAAATAGCTAACAACGAGTTCGTGCAGGCCGTTGGTCGACCGGAATGGATTAGAATGTTTACTTTGAAGCTCAGATATGCATTCGCTTGGCATTCAATGTGCCCCTTTTGATGACGGTAGAAATGCTTAGTACGTTTGAGACAGTGGCAATGTTTTTACATTTTGAATGAAATATAGTTTTGGCGTATGTAGTAGAGAGAGAGAGAGAGAAAGAAAGAAAAAGAAAGAAAGAAAAGAAAGAAAAGAAAAGAAAGACAGAAAGAAAGAAAGGCACATACAGCAACAAACAGAAAGATGTCCTGCTATCTGCCGGCTTGTGGGGACGTGGAGTCCAATCCTGGGCCTGGTCCAAACCACTGAAGATGACCGGCAGGCAGAAGACATCATGCAGACTGGAGAGTGAGGGGGAGAGGAGCGAGATGGCTGACCTGTCCAAGCAGCAGGCATCGCCGGACCTAGAGGAGTTCATGAGAGGGATGCTGGACATGCAAGCCTGCGTAAGAATAGAGGAAAGGCAGGATAAGCAATCTGAACAGATTAGCTCAGCTATGGATAACCTGAAGACATCAATAACGGACCAGATTGCCAGCATAGACCAGAAACTCAGGCAGCTCCAAGAAGAAGTTATTGACCTCAGATTTAGGTGCGACAGGATTCAAGAGGAAAATGAGTGTTTACATGAATAGATGAAGGTCATGTGTGAAAAGTTTGACTCTCTTGAAAACGACAGTAGGCGAAATAACCTGCTCTCTTCTTCAGGCTAGAGAAACCACAGGACAGGGAGAGCTGGGACGAGTGTGAACGGCAGGTCAAGGCAATGGTCAGTTAGGGGATGGGGAACACAGAAGGCATCCACATTGAAAGAGCCAAACAAAGAACTCACAATGACAACGCTGTTGTGGTTAAGCTGCTGTCATACAAACAAAAATCCTTAATCCTGAAAAGTGCCCGTAGTCTGAAGTCATCTGGAAAAATTTCAGCAACGTGTACGTCAGGGGGAGACTTTTCTGCCATGGTGCGCCAGAAACGCCAAGGACTGAGAAGCAAAGCCAAAGAGTTGTATGAGGCTGGAGAGAAGCCCAAGCTCAGATTTGATAAGCTTTTTTCACCAGAGATGGCATCTTCACCTTCGACCTGGATGAAAAGAAGGTAAAGTGCTGAAGAAAAATCTCTGCCTGGCATCTTGAGGAGGAAGACAGTGGTGAAGGAAATCCCAGCCAGAAGATGGCTACAAACATACGAGCGGACGCAGCATCACATGACGATCCCGAGCCGGAAGGATCAGTGGATCGCAGACAGACTTCCTACCGTTGCCTCCACCCGACCGCATGGACGAAGATTTCGGCATTGCCACATCTTCGCAGCCAAGTTATTTGCTGAACACGTCGGAGTACCCAGATATGAATTGTATCAGTGGAAAGGCAAACCGAGCCGTGACGGCGCGAGCGTGTCAGAGGCCACCCCGATCCGTCACAATCCAGTGCGCGGGGCGCACGGAGGAACAGCACTGCTCTCGTGACGTCAGCAGCAAGGAGCCCTGTGACCACGCGAAAAAAAAATCACGTGCCACTTCAGTGAGCCGGACTGAACAATCGGCACAGACACACATACTGCAGCAGTGGGTCAGATCGGCAAACAGGAGGCAGGCACACAGCAGAGAGGGGGGGAGGGGGGGATAGCCAATTTAGAGGGGGAGGGGGGAACACAAACATAATGAAATAGGGGTGTGGCGAAAGTCCCAAACAAACTAAAGATATACACGTGGAACTGCAACGGGTGGTTTCAGAAACTTGGTGTTAAAGATGTGGTTCAATTACTTCTAACATTGACGTATTTTCACTAAATGAGACATTTGTGGCTATGGACAACTACGATTATGCTGCGTTCCAAGGTTATGATGTGTACGTTTCTAAAGCCATGAAAATATCAGCGAATTCTAGAAATTCGGGTGGTGTGATGGTGTTTGTACGTAAGATTTTTTCACAACTCGTTCGAAGAATTGATACTAAGTATGAACATATGGTGGTTTTGGAACTTGACAAAATCGTTGTTTGCGTGAATAAAAACGTGTTTTTGGTTTGTCTATATATTCACCCGTATGACAGTAAATACTGGAACATTGCAGAACACGGTAATGGTATTGACGTGTTAGAGCAGTGCATTCTTGATTTATATGATTGGTCGGAAGATTTCTCTCTTATTATCATTGGGGACTTAAATGCGAGGGACTGGTAGTGAGAATGCTCTTTTCGCAGATGTGTACGTGGAACACAAATATTGGGATCGTATGGACACGAGTGAAGATGATGATCATTTATTGAACGTAAATCTGATGATAAAGAAATTAATGCTTTCAGTAAACAACTCTTGAGTATGTGTTCAGCATTTGATTGTGTTATCATCAATGGACTGTGTTGATTTCACTGTGATGACTCATTGACGTTTGTTTTTCTAATACTGGTGGAAATACAATTGACTATGCTGTAATGTCTGAGGATCTGTGCAGTGAAGATGTGGCTAGCTCTTTGAATGTCCTTTCCTTCATTGATTCACCACATTTCCCTATGGCATCGACTGTTTGTACAAAGGAAAACACTGGGTGTGGTAATAATGCATCAAAGATAAGGCACATTGAAAAAATAGTTTGGGATCCCACCAAGGAAGCCAATTTTATGGAAACCTTTCATTCAAATGAAGTTCAAGAGATTTGTAATATGCATTTCGTCTCCCAGATAATAATGTTGACCAGGCACTGGAGCAATTTACGGCTGCATTATTAAAGGCAAGCAAGTGTATGAAAAGATGCATTTGTACTAATAGTGACAAGAAAGAACCTCAGTGGTTTGATGTGGTTTGAGGCGGATTGTAGCTTCGCAAAACTTTTTGCCAGACAACGTCTAGACAGGTTCAGACAAACGAAGAAATCTAATGATCGACTGCTCTACGTTACAGCTCGCAAAGAATATAAAGATCTAAGTAGGTCAAAGCAAACGAGTTATAAACGCGATAAAGCTAGGCAGCTGGCTTCCATGAGCAACAACAGCAAACATTTTCTGGAAAGAACTTAAACAAATTTCACGAAGAACTAAAACGGCTGTTTAACGAGAACGAAGTCACAACTGGTCAGGATCGAACGCATGATCAAATACAAGCTGAGCAAACTAATAACGGTATCTACAAACTTAGCAGATCCATTTCGGAGCAGGAAGTCTACAGCGCTGTTCAAAAATTGAAAAAAGGGAAAGCCTGTGTGCCAGATAAAATCTTTGCGGAAATGTTAAAATCAGCAGAGAGCACTGCAGTGAAGTTTTCTACAATGTTGTTTAACATACTGTTTGATAAAGGAATATTCCTGGAACAATGGGCTAAGACAATTATTGTACCTATCTTTTAGAAAGGAGATGATAGATTACCAGATAAGTACAGGGGTGTTTCTTTATTGAGTTTAGTAAGTAGATGTTATATGTCTGTATTGAATCAGAGATTGGTCCAATGGGTTGAAGAAAACAAAAAGTTGACTGAGTCACAAGCTGGCTACTGCACAACAGATCATATTTTTACACTTAACGTTGTCGTTGAAAAGTGTCTATCTAAGAAAGGAGGTAAACTCTATGCTTGTTTTGTAGATCTGAAGAAAGCATTTGATTCAGTTCAACGCCAACTTTTGTTCGATGTTTTATTGCAAAATGGAATACGTGGAAAATTTATGAATACTGTAATTGCTATGCATAAATGTGTCACTTCTTGTGTGTGCGTATTGAAGATAAATTTACTAAGTATTTTCATTGTCCAGTTGGTGTAAGGCAGGGTTGTATTTTGAATCCAATGTTGTTTTCTTTATTCATAAATGAAATTGCATCAACTGTATGTAAACAAAAGTGGGATGCCTGGAATTCAGTTTCTGGCTGGTCTGGTAGAATTGTATCTGCTTTCGTTTGCAAATGATGTTGTTCTAATGTCTAACACTGCAGTTGGTATGCAAAATCAAATTAGTTTGTTGAATAATGCGTGCAAACGATTATTTCTGAATGTTAACACTGACAAGACTAAGGTATTGGTTTTTGAAAGTTTTTTTAACATGAAAAGTGGAATATTGATGGTGTGCAACTTGATATAGGTAACTAGTATAACTACCCGGGATTTGTATTTACAACAAAGATGAGTATAAATAGAGGAGCAGACGCCCTTGCAGTGAGAGGTAAGAGAGCATGTCTTGATTGCATCAGATATATAACGAACTTAAATGACATTTCAAAGAACTGTTGTTGTTTTTTTCGAATATTTAATGCGCAGGTGCAACCTGTTCTCCTTTATGCCTCTGAAATGTGGGGACTCCATAGACTTGATTCTACTGAAAAAGTACACTCATTGGCTTGTAAGCGCTTTTTAAGTATACCCCTCAGAGTACCAAACAAGTTTGCATTTGGCGAACTGGGCCGCTATCCTTTGTATGTAAATAGTACAGTAAGATGCATTCGTTACTGGCTGAGGCTGACAAAGATGGAAGGGTATAGATTACCCAGACAAGCATATTTCATGCTACGAAACCTAGACGAGAACGGTAAAGAATGTTGGGTGTCTTTAGAAAAGAACATCCTTTTCCATCTCTGGGTTTGGAACAAGGAGTAGGTTGTGAACAAACTTTTATAGCAGTGTTTAAACAGAGACTGAAGGATGTTTATATGCAGCAGTGGAATGGGTCTGTAACAAGTAAAGATACGTACCGAAGATACCGACTGTTCAAGACAAATTTTGCCTGTGAACCGTATTTCGAATATAGGGATGTAAAATGCTTCAGGAACTGCTTGACAAAGCTCCGGCTGGGTTTGCTGCCAATCAATGGTTCATTTTTCCGCAGAACATTTAATACCAATGGAAATTTTCTGTGCAAAATGTGTAAAGTATTAGAAGACGAGGAGCATGTTATAAATCATTGTATTTCTAGGGGCAGATTGCCTGAAGAATTAAAAATGTGTACTTGTTCTTGTATGTCTGTCTATTTGTCTGTCTGTCTGTGTCTGTCTATCTATCTATCCATCTGTCTATTCTATCTACCTATCCATCTATCTATCTTTCTATCGATCTATCTATCTAACTATCTCTATCTATCTATCTATCTATCTATCTTTCTTTCTTTCTACCTATCCATCTATGCGCGCGCGTGCGTACGTGTGTGTGTGTTTCGTGCGCGCACGCGCGCGTGTCTGCGTATGTATGTATGCGCGCGCGTGTGTGTGTGTGTGTGCGTGTGTGTGTGTGTGTGTGTGTGTGCGCGCGCGCGTGTGTGTGTGTGAGTGTGTGTGCGCGCGCGCGCGCACGCGCGTGTGTGTGTATGTGTGTGTGCGTGTGTTCGTGTGTGTGTGTGTGTGTGTGTGTGTGTGTGTGTGTGTGTGTGTGTGTGTAATAAAGAAAGCGAAACATCACCAGTTCCCCACAACAAAAACTGACACGGGGCTTAAAGCGCTAGACGTTGCGCATAGCTGATGACACTTCAGAACCCGGAAACATCACCGTGCCTTGGACTTCCCTCTGTTCTTGTCTTGTCCAATGCCAGTGTCAGCATGGGGCAGTCAGACAGTGGGTGTGTGGTGGAGCGGAGAGAACTAAACAAGGAAAACTGTCACCATAAAAAATATTCTACCCAGGTCAACTCCTCTAGTGCGTCACCAGCTACGGCTCCCAGGTAGCCATAGTGGAGCAGGACCGACCCGGAATTTTCAAGGCGTCGTTCCGCCGTTGGTGCAGACCTTCACGGTTCTCCAGGTAAGGGAAAGAAAACTGCGCTCTTGACTTTTCATTGAGGTATTCTCTCTTGGCAACATGGACGACGAGAAAAAAATTTTTTTTTCAAATAAGGTGAAATTGCCTGACAGAAATTTGTTGAACTTTCTTGAAGATCAGATGCACAGAGATAAAGAAGATGGTCGAAAGACCGAGGTGTCATTCATAAGGACTAATGAACTTTCTCATGGTCTCTGCACAGTTGGTGCATCAGATGGTGATATTCTCCATGGATGCGTAGCAATGTGTTTATTGTGTGAACAGCGAAACGTCTTACAGTTCGTCTACTCTTCCTCCACCACCACCACCGCCACCACCACCACCACAACCTTTTCTGCCTCATCCACGCCGTTTTGAAAGGGACGGCTTTCGGCTACAGCACGGATTATCTATGGCCCCTTTCACGGATCCGTTCTGCCAGGAGGGACACGACCGTCAAACCCAGGGCCCACTATGGCCCCCAACGCTAACAGTAGCACTGTATCCCTACAGAAGTCCCAAACAGATCGTTCTGCGTTTATTTTCGGCACTTTAGTTGCCTGATAACAGAGATGTGTATGGTGATTAATGCACTGAGTACGGAATCCACCACTGCAGGGAAAGGATATTTGAAAAGAAAATATTATTTCTGTAAAGAAAATCAGTAATACATACACCTCTCCCACTTGATGAATGAATACATACCGTAGTATTGTCTGTTTTATTTGCGTCATGTGAGACCCGAGTCAAAGCCTCTGCATCTCTGTCGCAGAGAGAGAGAGAGAGAGAGAGAGAGAGAGAGCCCGCATGCCGATAAAGTACTATGAACAGCATCTTTCCGAGCATGGCAATGTTACCGGAGGCGCGCTAGCTGGGACTGGCTCTGTTACCGACAACACGTACCACGCGCGCGACCTTTGAAAAGAATGTGTAGGTAACATCCCCGACTGGCTCTTACCCACAGTTGAATTTGCTGCTAGGGGCTCAATTGGGAGGACAGGGACCACACAGTCGAGTTTCATCGAGAGTCTCTGAGAGTGTTGCTCAAATTTGCTGACCAACACTGCAGGTGTCTGTTTCTCTCAGGCTTGGTTGACGCCGGGCCATATTATGAAATTAAGCCTAGAGTAAAGTCCTGTGGTGCAGTCTCAGACCAGAATGGAAATCCGTGGCATCCTCCGCATCATCCTCATCCTCATCGATCAGGATTTTAAACAAAAGGTCATAAATTATGTGGCCCTTCATGTCCTGCTGTTTACAGTTACCTCAGTTTCA
>JADBJO010001465.1:327186-329686 GCA_016801955.1 Conus betulinus | reverse complement strand
TTGTTTCCTTTTTTTTTTTTTTTTTACTATTTTTTTCTGGATTGGTTTATTTTTTAGTCTAATATCACCATTGTTGTGAACATACGTTAAATTTAATCAAGCAATCAAATCAATCAATCAACGCACGAACGCACGCACGGACGCGCACACACACACACACACACACACACACACACACACACACACACACACACACACACACAAGAACGAATGAGCGAAAGTCTGAGTGACTGATAACCAGACTGAATGACACGGGAAACGAACGATTAGTCAGCTTTGGCTCATCCGTTGGCTCTACCCAGGTAGGCACCACGCTGTGTAAACGTGAGCGTAAATTGTAGCGCGTTCAAAGACTGGTCTCTCAGCGAGGATAGATGCTATATACGTACAATAATAATCGTGTAGATGATGATGATGATGATGATGATGATGATGATGATGATGATGATGTGGATGTTGATGATGATGATGATGATGATGATAATAATAATAATAATAATAATAAGTATTTGTTATTAGAACCAACAAAGATCAATATCGACGTCAATTTTAGGCACTATGAATGATACCAGTCTTAATTATAATGGCGATATAATATTGGAGAAATCTGTTTAATTTGCTGATTGTTAATTTCCTCATTAGTAGACAAGGTGTGCGATAATACATATCATTGTTGCTACTTGTCAAATACTTCGTCAGAATTTTTTTAACTTTGAATTTTGTGTGTGTGTGTGTGTGTGTGTGTGTGTGTGTGTGTGTGTGTGTGTGTGTGTGTGTGTGTGTGTGTTTCTCTTTAAGGATGGCATAACTGTAAGATGAACAGAAAGGATGGGTAGGGTATCATACTTTGCATCAGTGTACCTGTCTACCGAACTCGTCCTTCAGAGTATGAGTCTATCTCACATTAGAGTTTCTGAATCGTCCTCAAGAACATCTGTTTACCTCGCATCAAAGTATCTCACTCGTCCTTCAAAGTCTTTGTCTATCTAATGTCAGTGTATCTGTCTATCTAACTCGTTCTTTGGAGTGTCTGTCTATCTGACATCAGAGAATCTGTCTATGGAATATCAGAGTATCTGTCTTTTAACTCGTCCTTGGTGACTTCTCCTTTGTCATATGCGCTAGTTAACTTCACTGATTTAAAGCAAAAGGTCAACAGACACGGGTTAAGTATGGTGTATTGTATTGCGCACAAGAGTATACTCTTTCGTCCTTCGTGGTTTTCTTCTCCACAAAGGCGTACGTTCTGAACTTTACTGATGTAAAGCTGATTCCAGAACCAAGACGGTGTGGAATGGCAGAACAACAGGGTGCACAGAGACATGCTTCTAAAGAATGGCTATTTGTCAGCAGACATTATGATTTCTGCTTTTTTTCATTTGCCATTTTTGCACGCGCGCGCGCGTGTGTATGTATGTATGTATGTATGTGTGTGTGTGTGTGTGTGTGTGTGTGTGTGTGTGTGTGTGTGTGTGTGTGTGTGTGTGTGTGTGTTTGCATAAAAACAGGATCACAACCAACAAAAAGACCAACACACAATTCATTAAAAAAAAAAAAGCGAAATTTATGCCATGGATACGAGGCCACGGATATCAAATTCATAATACGAGACTGCATCAAATCGTCTCAAAAAGCCCGAATTCGCTTCGCCACTTAACTGGGGAAAAAAACAGAGACACTAACAAACTTTGAAAAAAACAACAACGAAACAAAAGCACTGACCTGCAACGGTTGGGGAAATGTGCTACCTACTCATTGCATTTCAGTCTCCGGATTCATTGTCAGGTGCATTTGAAGGCCGTGTCTTATGGTTAAGGGCAGAACAAGTGCGGGTTTTTTAAATGGTTACAAGGACCGCTTGTACCCGGTGTACCAGGCCAGACTGTACCCCCATCCTGAGAGGGTAAGGGTAGGGTTAATGTTGCTTATAGCCCAGCCGACCGCAAAGGGCTATACAAGAGCTGTCACTGCTTTGAAGTCAACTAGCAAGTCATTAAAGAAAGAATGGGAAGAAAAAAACCCAACTTATTCACGCAACCCTTTCAAAAAACCTTCCAAAAGACACCATAAATTTTTGGTGAAAATGTTTCCGCTGTAAAAATGCTAGATCAGATGAAAAAAAAATGTCACTCTCTTTCAGAAATTCAAAGGTCACATCAGATGGGACGTCTCTGATGAAGGCTTTTTATGGAGTCTGTTGTAAGATGTTTATGCCTCACATCATGCAAGTCCAAAAACTCTAAAAGAATATATTTCACTGCGAGTGGTACACAACATGGAATGCACCACGGAGCTTCTTCACCTTTTAAAAGATAAGAATGGACGTAAAAGGGTGGCCAGTATGCAAACGGCAAAACATTTTCTTTTTACGGCCGCCTCGAGAATATGGTCAAAACTCATTCAGGTTAGGAGGGATTTTGATATTTGTTACCTGTCTACAAGTACCATTCGTCTTGCCAGAGGTCTTTGACGTAAGCCTGGACTTTGGGTTTCAGATCAA
>JADBJO010001465.1:294686-322186 GCA_016801955.1 Conus betulinus | reverse complement strand
AGTTTTTTCCAGCCATTTTCAACGTTCAGTTTATATCCCAGTTCGTACAGATTTTCGGGTGTGTATGATTATTGATTTTTGTTTTTTTTTTTTTTTTTTTTTCGTATATATTCAATTATAGCTGCTTTAAAACCAGAAAAAAGTGACAAAATTAATGTTTGCATTATACTTTTGTTTAAAATTGTTCGTAAGAAATAAACTGACCATTGTCCAGCAAAAAAAAAAAAGAGGAATGCAATACATGCCCTTGTTGATCCATGCTTTTCCCCAAATAATCTTTTTTGCCAACTTGTATTCTGTTTGTATAAAAGACTGATCCTGCAAGGAGTTCATAAGAAGTCTTAGGGTTAACTTTGTAGAAAAATTGTTTGTACGCCATAAAATATACGTCTGAGATATATTTGATTTACATAAGGAAGAAAGTATTTCTGGTCCACATTTCTTAATATCACTTAAAAGTGGAAAGTTAGATGTTGTAATAGTTTTCAATTTGTGGAGTGTAGTCTGAACTTTTTGCAGCCACGTCAATTTTAGGGAAGAAGCAAACGTTTTTAATTTTGGTAGTCCAAGATCACCATTTTGGATACTTTTGTGAGCAGTTTTTCTGTTTATTTTGTCTGGCTTTTTATTCACACAAATTTGTAACAGTAACTTTGTAAAGTCTGAAAAAAGTGTCAGGTGAGTTAGGTAGTAATATCCACAAATGGATGAATTTTGATGAAATAAGCGATTTTAAAACTGCCACTCTGCCCCAAGAAGTTAGTTGTCTTCTTCCCAAATCTTGAAGAAATGTTTTCACGTCCGCTAATTTCTCAGAATAATAATAATATCTGCACAGTTTTGCAAATCGTTGGTAAACCAGATTCCAAGAATTTTGAATTTTTTGTGGACTCCACTTTATACCTAAACGGTCCATGTAACGAACAGCAGAATTTTTACAGCTCCCCAACCAAACAGGGGTAGTTTATCCAGGATTCATAGATATCCCCGATATACGACCAAACGTTTCCAGTATGTTTATACATGTTTCAAATGATTTTTTGTTGCCTGCTCAAAAAGAAATTCCGTGTCATCTGCATACTGAGAAAGCTTATGTTCAGCTGTATCCATAGCTATTCCATGTATGTTCACGTTTTCCCGAATGATTAATGCTAGAATTTCAAACATAATAGGAATAAATATGGTGATAGTGGATCACCTTGTCTGCATCTGCGGTCTATCGCAAATCAACTAGAAACTTGACCATTACAAAGGACACATGAGTTGATATTTTTCATAGAATGTTTCAATCCATTTGCAGAAGCCCTGTTGAAATCTAAACGCTTTCAATACTTTAAAAATAAAATCCCAGCTCACTGAATCGAATGCTTTCTCGAAGTCAATGTTTAATAGAAAGCCCTGGTAATTTGTGTTCTTCTAAACAAGTATCTGTGTCGTAAATGAGCCTAATGTTACACCATGGGGGTAGAGTTGAAATACGCACGTGCCTAAACTAACACCCAGGGAGTTACTTTCGATCAAGAAATGTTGATCCAGACTGACTCCCGTGTAGTTAAATAATAGAAGGTGTGGGGGGAGGGGGGGGAGGTCATTCCAGCCTTTTGCCAGGACCGCCCCCCCCCCCCAAACACACACACACACACACACACACACACACACACACACACACACACACACACTGCAGAGAGACACTTGACACATGACACTTGAAAATTTTACTTGACAAGGATAAAGATCTTAGGTTAACATAAAAGCCTATCAATCAGTCTGTCTTTGATCAACACTAGTAATAATAAACGAAGCTGACTAGAAGCATGCAGAGAGAGAGGGGAGAGAGTGAGAGAGAGAGAGAGAGAGAGAGAGAGAGAGAGAGAGAGAGAGAGGGGGGGGGGGGGGGGGGCGAGTAAAAGAAAGAAAAACAGACAGAGAGAGGGGGAGTGTGGGGAGACACTGGAGACAGATACACTGAGATAGATAAACAAATAGACAGTCAGACAGAGAGAAAAGCAAAGATAGAGGGAGAGAGATTAAAAAGACAAACAGACAGACAAGCAAAAAGGCTGACAGACAAGCAAGGAGAGTGAGAGAGTGAGCGAGAGACTGAACGAAAGTGTGTGTGGGGGGGGGGGGGGGGGACAGACAGGCAGACAGACAGAGAGAGGAGAAGGGTGGGGGTGTATATTAACTATTTATTTCTCATGTTGTGACTAACACATGAAACTGAATGTTTTGGGGTGGGGGACTTAATCTAAAATAAGGGGGGGGGGGGGGGGGGGGGGGGCAGTCATTCTGGCATAGTTTATTTTAACTCATGGGGAGCTGAAATTGGCGCGTGCTAATTCTAACTCCCGGGGAGTTAAAAAGTGGAGGGGAGTTAAAATGGATCGTTACACCGGGAAGGGACAGGCCCGCGCCCGTCCCCCCACAAACCCCACATTCCTTCCCCCTCCCCTCGCCCGACACATCTGTGCAAAAGGTTGTCATGGGTGAGGCAGTTGGTTTGTCGGCTTTGACCTGTTTCTGGCTGAGGTGTGTGATACGGCCGAAGGTTTGTACCTATGTGTGACTGCATCACTGGTCGAAACATGTTTGTTGTTAGTCTGTTTAACGTCTGTTCGCTAAAAGTGATATTAGACGGTGGGAAAGGATGGGGGAGAAGGGAAGGGATAGGCAGAGTGGGAAGGAGTTGACTGCAGGTAAAAGTTTGACATGACCGTATGTGTGTTTGTCAGTACTTGCATGAGTGTGTATAAGTTTTTAAAATATGATTATTGCATAGGGAAAATGGGTAACAATGTTGGATGATTATGAAAAAAATGAGTATCAAAGCTATAGCATTTTGAAAATCAGTGAGGATCTACCATGTATGAAACAACAATAACGCATTAATCCTTTAACATCGAATTAAGAAATAACACTCTTAAGAAACAACAGCCAACACAAACGTTTGCATGTCATATATATATATATATACAATAAATTCCAAGGATAAGTACCGAGCACCATTCCAGCAACTTACAGAGCAGCTTGGTGTTGCAATGACTGCAAAAAATATTGAATTATAGACAAAGCTTGCTCTTATGTCTCAGATTGTAGAAATAGGGGGATGATAAGCCTTCATATCTGCAGTGGTAGATGATTCTGCCTAACTGACAGTATGTGCTTGAGTGGGTGAATGGGGAATGATAAATGCTTCTCAAAATGAACTTTCAGCAAGCTTATAGTCTCCAAAGCAGGAGACCATCTCCCAATGGGGAGGAAGCTCACTAACATATAACTCCTGGTCAGATACCATATTTCGAAAACCTGATTGTTTTCTCCTCAGTGACCACTGAAAAGTGGTAATTTGACTCCTCTGCCTTTCCGGTTTTAAGAAGAATGCTATACAAGAAAAAGGCTGGTGTGCAATACTGTAGTATGTTTGTGAGCTTCTTAGGTGGCACCTTTGGTTGTTTTTTTTGAAAACTCAACAAACATACTTGCAGATTCATTCCAAGAACTGGCCCTCAGCACTTGTGTCTTAAGAGGTTATCTTTTTTATATTTTCTCTACTTTTCACACGAAAATGTAGCTTGTTTTGCTCTTTTATGATTTTCTTTTGCTTCTTAGGTGACACCTTTGGTTGGTTCTTTGAAAACTCAACAAACATACTACGGTATTGCACACCAGCCTTTTTCTGGGGGATAGCATTCTTTTTAAAACCCGAAAAGGCAGAGGGAATCAATTTACTATTTTCTGCGGTCACTGAGGAGAAACAATCAGGTTTTGGAATATCGGTATCTAACCAGGAGTTGTAAGTTAGTGAGCTTCCTCCCCATTGGAGATTGCTCCCCCTTTGGAGACAATAAGCTTGCTGAAGGTTCATTTTGAGAAGCTTTTATTATTGCCCATTCACCCACTCAAGCACATACTGTTAGTTGTGCTGAACAATTAAGTAGTGGGGGGAAACAAGAGCAGGTTAACAATTCTTCCATCATTATAGTAATGACTTGGCAAATATCTGAAATGGAGAGGGGAAAACAAAGACAAATTTGAAGATGAAGTAACTGAGAAAATGTGTATCATAAGTATGAAAACCCGTCACTAGCTGCATGAGGAAACTATCGCAATCTCTCTCAAAGGCAGATCTATATGTATCGCCTGCTCCGAGGCCTTTCGTCCGCTGAATCGGACTCATCAGGGAGACACGGCTGATTGTGTCTGTGCTCTTGGCGTCAGATAGAGACACACAACAGTTCATAATTCTGTGGCGTTCTGACTGCCAAGGATTCGAAAAAGAATCCAACAACACCCCCAAAGCAGCCAGTGAAAGGTAGTAGAATTATAAACAAAACGAAAGTGTGCAGAGGTAAAAAGTTGTTGAAAAACTCAAAACATTACGCAAACAGTATAAAACGTAAAAGACAATCTTTGCGCCTATGCTTGGGGATCCATTTAAGGATGCAGCAGAGATCAAAAGATATGGAACAGTGTGAGTGGTCAGCTCTGCTATTTAATTACCCAAGCATTGTCAGCGGATAAGAATTGTGCAGAACAACCTTTCCTTGGATCTCCTAAGAGATGCAATCACCCACTGATTGACCAAACAATATAATGGTGAACAATTAAGTAGTGGGGGAAAACAAGTGCAGGTCAACTATTCTTCCATCATTATAGTAATGACTTGGCAAAGATCTGAAATTGAGAGGGGAAAAAAAGAAAAAAATTGAAGATGAAGTAACTGAGAAAATGTGTATCATAAGTATGAAAACCCTTCACTAGCTGCATGAAATCATAAGTATGAAAACCCTTCACTAGCTGCATGAGGAAACTATCACAATCTCTCTCAAAGGCAAATCTATATGTATCGCTGCTCCGAGGCCTTTGTCCGCTGGATCGGATTCATCAGGGAGACACGGCTGATTGTGTCTGTGCTCTTGGCGTCAGATAGAGACACACAACAGTCCATAATTCTGTGGTGTTCCGACTGCCAAGAATTCGAAAAAGAATCCAACAACACCCCCAAAGCAGCCAGTGAAAGGTAGTAGAATTAAACAAAACAAAAGTGTGCAGAGGAAAAAAGTTGTTGAAAACTAAAAGCATTACGCAAACAGTATAAAATGTAAGAGACAATCTTTGCGCCTATGCTTGGGGATCCATTTAAGGATGCAGCGGAGATCAAAAGATATGGAACAGTGTGAGTGGTCAGCTCTGCTGTTCAATAACCCAAGCATTGTCAGCGGATAAGAATTGTGCAGAACAACCTTTCCTTGGATCTCCTAAGAGATGCAATCACCCACTGATTGACCGAACAATATATTGCTGAACAACTAAGTAGTGGGGGAAAACAAGTGCAAGTTAACAATTCTTCCATCATTAAAGTAATGACTTGGCAAAGATCTGAAATTGAGAGGGGGAAAAAAAAGACAAATTTGAAGATGAAGTAACTGAGAAAATGTGTATCATAAGTATGAAAACCCTTCACTAGCTGCATGAAATCATAAGTATGAAAACCCTTCACTAGCTGCATGAGGAAACTATCGCAATCTCTCTCAAAGGCAAATCTATATGTATCGCCTGCTCTGAGGCCTTTCGTCTGCTGGATCGGATTCATCAGGGAGACACGGCTGATTGTGTCTGTGCTCTTGGCGTCAGATAGAGACACACAACAGTCCATAATTCTGTGGTGTTCCGACTGCCAAGGATTCGAAAAAGAATCCAACAACACCCCCAAAGCAGCCAGTGAAAGGTAGTAGAATTAAACAAAACAAAAGTGTGCAGAGGAAAAAAGTTGTTGAAAACTAAAAGCATTACGCAAACAGTATAAAATGTAAGAGGCAATCTTTCAGCCTATGCTTGGGATCCATTTAAGGATGCAGCGGAGATCAAAAGATATGGAACAGTGTGAGTGGTCAGCTCTGCTGTTCAATAACCCAAGCATTGTCAGCGGATAAGAATTGTGCAGAACAACCTTTCCTTGGATCTCCTAAGAGATGCAATCACCCACTGATTGACCGAACAATATATTGCTGAACAACTAAGTAGTGGGGGGAAAAACAAGTGCAGGTTAACAATTCTTCCATCATTATAGTAATGACTTGGCAAAGATCTGAAATTGAGAGGGGGAAAAAAGACAAAATTTGAAGATGAAGTAACTGAGAAAATGTGTATCATAAGTATGAAAACCCTTCATTAGTTGCATGAGGAAACTATTGCAATCTCTCTCAAAGGCAGATCTATATGTGTCGCCTGCTCCGAGGCCTTTCGTCCACTGGATCAGACTCATCAGGGAGACACGGCTGATTGTGTCTGTGCCCTTGGCGTCAGATAGAGACACACAACAGTCCATAATTCTGTGGTGTTCCGACTGCCAAGGACTGCAGTCATTGTAACATACTGTTAGTTAGGCATCATTGCAACATACTGTTAGTTAGGCAGAATGATCTACCACTACAGATATGCATGCTTATCACCCCCTATTTCTACAATCTAAGATATAAGAGCAAGCTTTGTTTATAATTCAATATTTCTTGCAGTCATTGCAACACCAAGCTGCTCTGTAAGTTGCTGGAATGGTGCTCGGTACTTATCCTTGGAATGTATTAGTTTATTGTATATATATATATATATATATATATATATATTTATATTTATATATCTGTTATTGTATATATATATATATATATATATATATATATATATATATATATATATATACAATAAACTAATAAATTCCAAGGATAAGTACCGAGCACCATTCCAGCAACTTACAGAGCAGCTTGGTGTTGCAATGACTGCAAGAAATATTGAATTATAAACAAAGCTTGCTCTAATCTAATCTAATCTATAAACCCCACCATTCAAAGAGAAATGTTACATATGGCCCTGAAAAACCAAAAGGGTTTCACAGATGCACAAAAAAATGTGACACCTGTGCTCACTCAAAAGACATAGTTACTTTTGTTTCCTTCTGGGACAAAAGGAAATGGCATATTAGTTCCCATATAACTTGTGACACTCCTAATGTGATTTACTGGATTAGCTGCAGCTATCACAAGGAATTTTTATATGTTGGGTCTACAGTGGATCTTAAACGTAGATGGGCTAACCACAAAAGTGATGTTAAATGAGAAAAACTTCGAAATGTAAAGTTGCAGCTCACGTTAACAATCTCAACCATCCTGTAGATATAGAGGTTAAATTCCTTACTATTGTTCCTATTGAACAAGATTTCAAGACAGATCGTCTTTTAGAACAGGAGCTATACTGGCAGGCAAACTAGGGACCCTCCAAATGGGGGGGGAAATGAACGAAAAGATATAGGGTCCTGTTCTCAAGCATAAAATTCATTTTCATTCCTAAATTTTGAATCAATATAAGGTTGTCTTATGCTGATGTCCTGGGTGTATGTAGGATGTATATAGGTGTTACCGAATTGGTGGGAGCCTATAATATAGGGGAAATAATAGTCAAATATGTTCTGCTCTCTGTATGTGGTCGTTGTTTGAATGCTCTCCCTTGTGAACTGTAATTCACCCCAATGTATGCCCTAAGTTGTTCTTTCTCTGATTCACAGCTCACTGTGACATGTATGCCAGTAGTGAATGGTAGAATGCGGAAGGGTGGATGACCCCATTTATATCTACATCTTATTATACTGTTAGTAGCGTTGTTTCATCTAGTATCTTATACTGAATGTTTTATACCCCTTGTTTTTAGCTTCGTATGATTATCCATTATTGAATTGAGAGGTATATTTAANTATGGCCCTGAAAAACCAAAAGGGTTTCACCTGGATTAGCTGCAGCTATCACAAGGAATTTTTATATGTTGGGTCTACAGTGATCTTAACGTAGATGGGCTAACCACAAAAGTGATGTTAAATTGAGAAAAAAATTCGAAATGTAAAGTTGCAGCTCACGTTAACAATCTCAACCATCCTGTAGATATTGAAGTTAAATTCCTTACTATTGTTCCTATTGAACAAGTTTTCAAGACGGATCGTCTTTTAGAACGGGAGCTATACTGGCAGGCAAACTTAGGGACCCTCCAAATGGGGGGAAATGAACGAAAAGATATAGGGTCTGTTCTCAAACATAGAATACATTTTCATTCCTAAATTTTGAATCCATATAAGTTTGTCTTATGCTGATGTCCTGGGTGTATGTAGGGTTGTATATAGGTGTCCCAAGTTGTTCTTTCTCTGATTCACAGCTCACTGTGACATGTATGCCAGTAGTGAATGGTAGAATGTGGAAGGGTGGATGACCCCATTTATATCTACATCTTATTATACTGTAAGTAGCGTTGTTTTCATCTAGTATCTTATACTGAATGTTTTATACCCATTGTTTTTAGCTTCGTATGATTATCCAATTATTGAATTGAGAGGTATATTTAAAACCTGTGTCGTTGTTATCTTGTCTTACACTTCTATCTTATTCACCTATAATCTATCATCTTTTATCCCTTTATCCCCCCCCCCCATCTTAATTTGTTTACGCTTCATGCTGTCTCTCTCTAAAATTTCCTCTCCCCCCACCCCCCCCCCCTCTTTCCCCCCCCCCCCCCCCCCCCCCTTCCCTTCCTTTTTTTTTTTTTTTTTTAATAATAAACCTAAAGCCCCCCTTATCTCCCCCCCCCCCCCCCCCACACACACACACTACCCCCAAAACCCCCCTCCCCCCCCGCCGCCTTCCCGTCCAGTTACGTCTATTTTCTTTGCTCCACGCTCCCTTAGTTTCATATCATGATTCTATTGCTCAACCATAGTTTAATATTGCCATTTATGGTATGTTCGATTACTTAATTAGGTTAGGGATGGATTGATTCTTGTTACCTTTTTTGTCTGATTCTTCCTCCGCAACTTATTCTGTTGTAAAACACAATAGTCTCTCCCCCCCCCCCCCCCTTACTCTCTCTCTCTCTCTCTCTCTCTCTCTCTCTCTCTCTCTCTCTCTCTCTCTCTCTCTCTCTCTCTCTCTCTCCTCTCTCTCTCTCTCTCTTTCTCTCTTCTCTCTCTCTCTCACACTCAATCTTTTCTTTCTCGTCTCTCTCCCTCCTATTCCTCTCTCTTCCAGTTTTTATTCTTCGGTCCTTTTGTCTTTATCTCTGTCTCTCGTTCTCGAGTCCTCTCACTCCCGGCCTCTCTTTCCTGATTTCTTTTCCCCCCCCCCCCCCCCCCCCCCCCCCCCATCGCATTCTTCCCCCACCGCTCATTCTCCACCCTCCCCCCCCCCCCCCCCCCCCCCCCCCCCCCCCCTTTTTTTTTTTTTTTTCTCGACTTCTATGTTTTTCTACGCCTCTCCCAGTATCTCTCCGTCCGTCTCTCTCCCACTGCTCCCTCATTCCCGTTTCCCCTCCCACCTCCGCCCCTCCTTGCTCTAGGTTGTTCACTTTCTTTTTTCTCCCCCTTTCCATCTTCTTCTCTCTCACACTTCTTTTAAACCCCCCCCTCCCCCCTTTCAACCCATCTCTTCTCTCTCTCTTGCACTTCATCTCTCTATTCCTCCCCCTTCAGTTTCCTGACAGGATTTCGGTACCATTTTCCCTGTGATCCCCTGTCTTCCAAGAGTTCATAGTTTATCCATATCCCACCATCTCCCGGATTTTTCTTCTCTCCCCCCCCCCCCCCCCCCCCCCCCCGACCCCCTCCCCTGCCTTCTTCCCCCCCCCCCCCCCCCTCCTCTCCCTCTCATACCCCACCGTACCTCGTATCTTAACTCAGCAAACAACAGGTTTTACTTCAAACATTTCTCTTCCTACCATTGGATATCCTGACTTGCTGGCCCCGAGGATGCATTCCAACGACAGAGCCTCCACATGGAAAGTGAAAAACACATACCTTAAACTGGAAAAGGAAAAATTAAAACGATCATTTTTAAACGCATGTATAGAAGAAGGTGTTCTTCCTGGTGGGATGAGGATCAAATTCAATCTTGCAACCCAGTATAGTGAAGATGTAATTAGTAGAATTCAAGACACTCTGGACACAGCCAGCTCAGAAATCCTACAGGTGCTGACGGAATTTTGTGAGAAACAGTGTGAACAGAAATATGATATGTGGGTGCTCAGTTAGAAAACACTATGAAGATAACTTTGGTACACCAGCGTGCGACAGATTAGTTGGTAACGTTAAGAAAATGTATGCATACCAGTTGAAGAACATTTTGGATTCTCAGAGGACGAAGTTGTTAAGACTAATATCCCAGAGAGAGATTCTGTATCAGAACGGCCTACTACAACAAAGGCTCTATTCACATTACAGCTTGCAGATTCGTGGAAAAAGTAGGGCAATTTTGGAAATACTATAATCATCAAAACAAGAAACCTACAAAGATGCGCACAGCAAAAGAAAAATTAGGGGGGGGGGGGGGGGGAAAAAATCTAAGAAACGAAATAAACACGACAGCAAGTGGTTGCCCACAGAAGATGATTTTAAAACAATTTGACCCCTATTGTATTAGTTGAAGGCCTTAATCTCACAGAAGACCAGACTTCCATCTGTAGAATGCCAGACCGTGACAGGAGTGGGTCACGCCAGTATGGTGTGCAGGAATTTTTCCACCGCACACAACATAAACAGTGTCACACACCCAACAGCACACCTGCGAACAAAACTTCTGGTAAGAACCTTCCACTGTCGTTCGGACAGAATGCTAGGGGAAACAAAACCATAGGACAGACAGGACCATCCATGTGACTTGAAATTCCTGACGTACAACATTGAAAATCTATACAGTAAGCTTAACGATATTTCTTTCATAAAATATGTCGAATTCTTTGATTTCATATGTATGACGGAAACTTTTGTGGATGACAAGTTTGATTATAATGGAATATTTACTGATTATATAAAGTACTCTGTGCCAGCAAAGAAATTGTCAAAGCAAGGTAGAAATTCTGGTGGTTTGTTATTGTTAATACGTAAATGTTTTGAGAGCTATGTAACGAGGTTACATTTTAATTGCGAAAATACTGTGGCAGTAAAACTAGATAAATGCGTGTTTAAAGTTGGTAAAGACATATTGATGATTGCAACGTACGTCGCTCCAGAAAGTAGTCCTGTTTATAGCAACAACATACAAAAGATGGAATCATTCTGTTAGAAGAAAACATTCTCGAAACTCTAAATAATGAAGATGTATACCTGTTACTATGTGGAGATTTCAAACTCTAGGACAGGTCAGGAACAGCCCAACTGGTATGAGTATTTTTGTTATTCTCCTGTTACTGATGATGATGATGATGATGATGGTGGTGGCGACGACTGGCATGACTTTAGCAGACAGTCAAGGGATAAGTGTGGTGAATAATTTTGGTAAATCTTTATTGAATTTGTGCTACATGTTAGATTGTGTTATTGTAAACGGTACATGTTCTGATGATGGTGATGGCCAATTTACTTACATTTCTCCACATGGAAATAGTGTTATTGACTATTTTATCATTTCAAAACAGTTGTTTTTGTGTGAATGTCATTTGCATGTCAGTGACCGGATCGATTCTTGGCATTTGCCTGTCGAATTTAGCCTACGAAATGTTGTTAAACGTACGGTCAATTCGATGCCAATGGAGAATGAAGAAGAATGTATTGTTTTGGTCAAACGATTGTTTACTAGAATATGTTCGTGAACTTAATTCTGATGATTGTAAAGGTTGTATTAAAAAAAGCTCTTCAGGCTCTTTCTGTCGATATAAATGCCTCTCTGGATATTTTTGTCAAAACGTTATATGGAGCTGCAGCCGCCATGATTCAAACTGTTGGCAACAAGAAAAAAAAGCAAAAATGGATGATATGATAAAGAATGTGCCCTAAAGAAGAGAGAACTGTGAAAAGGTATTTGACCCTATTTCAAAGATAAAAAAAAACTTAATGAAACCTATGGGGATAAAATACATAGAAGAAAGGAGACTGTATAAACCACCTTTATTTTCAAGAGACAAGAATTTGATAAAGAACGAATAATAAAGCTAAAGATGTCGGCTAATGACCCAAAGTTATTTTGGAAAACCATCAGGTCAGTGAACAGAAAAAACAGTGCTATATAACGATATTTCTAAGGACCAGTGGTTTGAACATTTCTTTAATCTTTTCAACACAGCAACTCCTGATCTGGAACAAGAGGAAATCGTAATTGATGACCCGACCGGTGAGTCGCATGAACCCCTTTTTAACAATCCTATTTCTAAGGAGGAAGTTGAATCTAGTATTAGAAAATTAAAAACGGGCAAAAGTTCTGGCATTGATAAAATAGTTGGCGAGTATGCTGAAAAATGCAAACGATGCTATTGTTACCTTTCTCGTAGAATTTTTCAATAAGATTTTTGAACAGGGTACCTTTCCGGCAGAATGGTGCAAATCTATAATAGTTCCAATCCACAAGAAAGGGGATGTTAATGTACCTGATAATTACCGTGGTATAGCCCTAACGAGTGTCGTCAGCAAAGTGTACACACGCATTCTAAATAAGAGGCTCACTCAGTGGGCAGAACAAGATGGAAAACTAGCAGAAGAACAGGCTGGGTTTTAGAGTAGGTTATAGTACAGTTGATCACATTTTTACTCTGTACACTATTGTCCATAAATATCTAGCAAAAAATACAAAACTCTATGTAGCTTTCGTTGATTTTAGAAAAGCTTTTGACACTGTGAACAGAAACGTTTTATGGTCTGTATTACGTAAAACTGGTGTTGATGGAAAATTGTATAAAGCTCTAAAAGGTGTCTACAACTCGGTAAAAGCTTGTGTCAGAGACAAACATTCGTATTCATGACTTCTTCGACTGCCCAAGAGGCGTAAAACAAGGGTGCTTACTCAGTCCGATAATGTTTACCTTTTTATCAATGAATTGGCCCTAGAATTAATTAGGGAGGGTAAGCACGGGATTCAGATGGTACCAGGATCTATCGAACTATTTCTGCTGCTCTTTGCAGATGACGTAATCTTACTATCAGATACGGTCATAGGCCTACAAAATCAGCTAAACAATCTAAAAAAAAAAAAAGAAGCAGATAGGTTGCATTTAGAGGTTAATTTTATAAAAACTAATGTAATGGTTTTTCGTAAGGAGGCTACCTTGGAGTAAGGGAAAGATGGACATACGGAAGTGAAACATTAAAGATAACAAATACGTACAAATACCTAGGTCTGGTATTTACCACAAAATTAAGTACGAGTGCTTCTTTGCTTGAAATGAGTAAGAAAGGTAAGAGGGGAGTGATGGAAATCCTAAGATCATTTCGAAGATTGATGCCCAAATTGAACCTATCTTAACTTATGCAGCAGAAATCTGGGGGCTGGAAGATGTAACAGAAATAGAAAAAGTTATATGCACACGTGTGCACGCATATATACACTGACGCATTCAAAACCACGCACACAAACACACACCTATGGCAACACATAGCCCCTCACACACACACACACACACACACGCACACACACACATGTCCACGCACGCACGCACGCACACACACACACACACACGCACGCATGCACATACACTCACACACACATACACACACGCACGCATGCACGCACACACACACGCGCAAGCGCGCGCGCGTGCATTGATAGACGAGACAGACAGGCAACAGTCGGTGAACTGGTCATGAGTGCATTTTTGAATTGGGGGGGGGGGTGGGGGGGGGGAATTACACGCACGTGAAACAAGTGCTTGTGGCTCTTGGTTGTAAGGCGTGATTTTCCGTCGTCCAAACAGCGTTTGCTTTACTGCGCTTAATATCACTTTAGTTCAACGTTACCCGGACCGGACAGCGCCATTCTGCATTGTACATAGTCTGGGTCTGGAAGGATGAGTGAGTGTGCGTGTTTTGTCATAGAGGACGAGGTAGTGTGCGTGTTTTGTCATAGAGGGCGAGGAAGTGTGCGTGTTTTGTCATTATAGGGAAAACATCTAGGGCGAGGTAGTGTGCGTGTTTTGTCATAGAGGGCGAGGTAGTGTGCGTGTTTTGTCATAGAGGGCGAGGAAGTGTGCGTGTTTTGTCATTATAGGGAAAACATCTAGGGCGAGGTAGTGTGCTGTTTTTGTCATAGAGGGCGAGGTAGGTAGTGTGCGTGTTTTGTCATTATAGGGAAAACATATAGGGCGAGGTAGTGTGCGTGTTTTGTCATAGAGGGCGAGGTAGTGTGCGTGTTTTTGTCATTATAGGGAAAACATATAGGGCGAGGTAGTGTGCGTGTTTTGTCATATATAGGGCGAGGTAGACAGTGCATATTCCCACCCGCTGTGTTCCTTTTTTTTCCCACACCTAAAACATAGCCGTCCCCACAGGCCTAATCAAACCACTTTTTAAGATAAATATCCTCTTGAAGAAAACTTCTTTCTGTAAGACAAAAGGTCGAAGTACTTGAATTGAAAAAAATGTCCATCTGTGTATTTATTTGCCATTTCGGGGTGTTTCTAATAAAGATCTTAAGGGTATATCATTCTTGTACACCCCACCAGCTAGTGAAGAGTTTTCATATTCGTAACGTATTTTCTTAATTTCATGTTCCCATCTTCTTCATCTTCAACACCCTCCCCCCACCCCCCCCCCCCCCCCCCCCCCCCCCCCCCCCAGTCCAAATCTTTGCCAAGTCATTTCTGTGATGACTGAGGAGTTGTTGGCCTGCGCTTGTTGTCCCCCACTATTAGATTTTCGTCTTTGTATTTGTCTGACTTTATTCAAGTTTAAAAGGCTGTGCCAGTCTTGAATAAAATTTACTACTCCGTTAGGTTTTCTTATGAGAGCAAAAGTTGCCATACTTCTTTATTGTTTACTGTTCCCTGCCTCATTTCATTTTCAATTTCCCACCTTTTCCAGCACAAGAGCTTCTTTACTTCAAGTATTCAAGGCTATTTATAAAAAAAAAAAATAAAAAAAACCAAACAATGCCAGTGAATGCGCCCATGTCCTGTTGAAGTCTTCTCAATATTTTTGACGTTGACTGGTCCCGGTGGGATTGCCAGGGCTCCCCAGGTCGGAATGAATGGCGTGCATTCAATTCCCATTGAGGCGGCATTGAGGATAAGATGGAATAAAAAAAAAGTTCTCAAGATTTCTAGCATCCTGACTGTTAATGTGAGACTGAAAGAAACCTTTGTGCAGGAAGGGGTGGGGGCGGGGGAGGGGGAGGGGGTGTTACAAAATAAATTTGTTCTCCCGATCAAATTCACTCTGACGGAGAGAATTGTTTGAAGGCGAGTAGATGTCGAAAGTAAGGGGCCGCCAAACCTGATGTTTCCCATAGGAAGGACAGATGAATGACGCATGATTCATGTACGAATATATGACCTCTTGGACGTTAAAAAAAACAAACAACAAACAAACAAACAACAAACAACAAAAAAACCGGGTCTACTTTTCAACATTCTTGCTCGTTTAAGACTAATCTGTGGACATGGCAGGATTTACCCTCGGTCCCCATCTTTTCCTTTCCTGCATCCACCTTTACACACATCTCCTCAAGAATTTTAAAACCTTAGTAACGGAATGGAGGAATTGTAATTCAGTTTTGGGTGTGCATATTTTAAATGCATGAATTAACTTTCATTTTTTTTTCCCCTTTTGCTAACCAGTGAGAGGGATTAGAAGGCTGAGGGCTAATCCTTCTCGTTATCTGCCCTGTCCCATTCCGTTCAATTCGTTCTCTTGCTCCTCCCCACATCCCCCTCTTCTCCTCACAGTTGCTATACACATTCTCTGCTGATTTATCTTTAAGCTAACTTCGTATTGCCTCCACCCCACCCGCACCCACACTCCTCGACTTTATCCGATCCCATAGTCCCCCCCTTCCACATATACCAGCCCCTCCCCACAACCTGCCACCGTAGCCTCCTACCCAGTTTTAATCGTGTGAGGTAGAAGAGAGTGAGAGAAAGGCACTTCTTCCCGTCCAGACCCCTCCCCCCAGTATAGCTCCTCTTTGCTCTTCATTTTGGCGCTCTACTTGTGTCACACTCACCCCCCCCCCCCCCCCCCCCCCAGCTTCACTTCTGCTCGCTGATATACATTAAATCGGTCGTGGATATGTCAGACTGAGATGCCTACAATGTTAGATTCAGGTGTATCAAACTTTGATGCTGAGACTGAGCATCAGTTACCGATATATAACGGTTTTATATTCATCCTGGGGAATTTATAGTTTTTTTCAGAATCTCATCTCATCTCATCTCATCTCTCTCTCTCTCTTTCCTCTCTCTCTCTCTCTCTCTATCTCTCTCTCTCTCTCTCTCTCGTCTCTCACACACACACACACACACACACACACACACACACACACACACACACACACTCATCATAATCTATCTATCTATCTATATATATATATATATATATATATATATATATATATATATATATATATATATATATTATATATAAAACCACAAGAAGTAATAAAATCCGCACATCCATTCCCACTCCACCGCTCTTCATTTCCTTCAAGCTTTCACCTTTATTTTAAGGCTTCTTCAGGGAAGGCTGCAAAAACACACAAATACCATAACTGGACTAGCATTTCCATTAAGATTATTAAAATGCATTTAAGATACGAGGTACGGTGGGTATGAGAGGGAGATGAGGAGGAGGAGGGGGGGGGAGAAGGCAGGGGAGGTGTCGAGGGGGGGGGGGGAAGAGAAGAAAAATCCTGGAGATGGTGGGGATATGGATAAACTATGAACTCTTGGAAGACAGGGGATCACAGGGAAAATGGTACCGAAATCCTGTCAGGAAACTGAAGGGGGAGGAATAGAGAGATGAAGTGCAAGAGAGAGAGAAGAGATGGGTTGAAAGGAGGGAGGGGGGGGGGTTTAAAGAAGTGTGAGAGAGAAGAAGATGGAAAGGGGGAGAAAAAAAGAAAGTGAACAACCTAGAGCAAGGAGGGGAGGAGGTGGGAGGGGAAACGGGAATGAGGGAGCAGTGGGAGAGAGAGATACGGAGAGATACTGGGAGAGGCGTAGAAAAAACAGAAGTCGAGAGGGAAAAAAAAAAAAAAAAAAAGGGGGGGGAGGGGGGGAAGAGGAAGAGAATGAGCGGTGGGGAAGAAATGCGATGGGGGGGGGGGGGGGTGAATCAGGAAAGAGAGGCCGGAGTGAGAGGACTCGAGAACGAGAGACAGAGATAAAGACCAAAGGACCGAAAAATAAAAACTGGGAAAAAGAGGGGGGGGGGGAGGGTGGTTGCAACAACGAGAGAGAAGAAAGAAAGAGAGAGAGATGAGAGAGAGAGAGATGAGAGAGAGAGAGAGAGAGAGAGAGAGAGAGAGAGAGAGGAGAGAGGAAAGAAGGGAGGTTTTTGGACATATCAAGAAAAATAGAATTGAGGTGAAGGTCATCCGAGATAATGAGAAAAAGAGTGACAAGCGAGAGAGAGAGAGAGAGATAAGAGAAAGATAGAAGAGAGAAGAGAGAGAGAGAGAAGAGAGAGAAGAGAGAGAGAGAGAGAGAGAGGAGAGAGAGAGATAAAGGAGAGGGGGAGAGAGAGAGTATGTTTAAGAGGGGGGGGGGGGGGAGGAAACTATTGTGTTTTTAACAACAGAATAAAGTTGCGGAGGAAGAATCAGACAAAAAAGGTAACAAGAATCAATCCAACCCTAACCTAATTAAGTAATCGAAACATACCATAAATGGCAATATTAAACTATGGTTGAGCAATAGAATCATGATGTGAAACTAAGGGAGCGTGGAGCAAAGAAAATCGACGTAACTGGACGGGAAGCGCGGCGGGGGTGGGGGGAGGGGGTGTTTTGGGGGTAGTGTGTGGGGGTGTGGGGGTGTGGGGAGGGATTAAGTATGAGGGGGTTGATAAAGGCGGCTTTAGGTTTATTAAAAAAAAAAAAAAAAAAAAAAGGGGGGGGGGGGGGAGGGGGGGGGGGGGGGGAGGGGGTGGTGGGGGTGGGGAGAGGAAATTTAGAGAGAGACAGCATGAAGCGTAAACAAATTAAGATGGGGGGGGGGGGGGGGATAAAGGGATAAAAGATGATACATTATAGGTGAATAAGATAGAAGTGTTAAGACAAGATAACAACGACAGGTTTTCAATATACCTCTCAATTCAATAATTGGATAATCATACGAAGCTAAAAACAATGGGGTATAAAACATTCAGTATAAAATACTAGATGAAAACAACGCTACTTACAGTATAATAAGATGTAGATATAAATGGGGTCATCCACCCTTCCCCACATTCTACCATTCACTACTTGCATACATGTCACAGTGAGCTGTGAATCAGAGAAAGAACAACTTGGGGCATACATTAGGGGTGAATTCCAGTTCACAAAGGAGAGCATTCAAACAACGACCACATAGAGAGCAGAACATATTTGACTATTATTTCCCCTATATTATAGGCTCCCACCAATTCGGTAACACCTATATACACCCTACATACACCCAGGACATCAGCATAAGACAACCTTTATATGGATACAAAATTTAGGAATGAAAATGTATTCTATGTTTGAGAACAGACCCTATATCTTTTCGTTCATTTCCCCCCATTTGGAGGTCCCTAAGTTTGCCTGCCAGTATAGCTCCCGTTCTAAAAGACGATCTGTATTGAAAACTTGTTCAACAGGAACAATAGTAAGGAATTTAAACTTCTATATCTACAGGATGGTTGAGATTGTTAACGTGAGCTGCAACTTTACATTTCGATTTTTTTTTCGATTTTTTCTCAATTTAAACATCACTTTTGTGGTTAGCCCATCTACTTTTAAGATCCACTGTAGACCCAACATATAAAAGTTCCTTGTGATAGCTGCAGCTAATCCAGTAAATCACATTAGGAGTGTCACAAGTTATATGGGAACTAATATGCCATTTCCTTTTGTCCCCAGAAGGAAACAAAAAGTAAACTATGTCTTTTGAGTGAGCACAGGTGTCACATTTTTTTTGTGCATCTGTGAAACCCTTTTGTTTTTTTTTCAGGGCCATATGTAACATTTCTCTTTTAGTTAGTTTTTTGAAAACTCAACAAACATACTATAGTATTGCACACCAGCCTTTTTCTGGTATAGCATTCTTCTTAAAACCGAAAAGGCAGAGGAGTCAAATACCCATTTTCCGCGGTCACTGAGGAGAAACAATCAGGTTTCGAAATACCGGTATCTGACCAGGATTTATATGTTAGTGAACTTCCTTCCCATTGGAGACTGTCTCCCACTTTGGAGACTATAAGCTTGCTGAAGGTTCATTTTGAGAAGCATTTATTTATTCCCCATTCACACCCACTCAAGCACATACTGTCAGTTAGGCAGAATCATCTACCACTGCAGATATGAAGGCTTATCATCCCCCTATTTCTATAATCTGAGACATAAGAGCAAGCTTTGTTTATAAATTCAATATTTCTTGCAGTCATTGCAACACCTAGCTGCTCTGTAAGTTGCTGGAATGGTGCTCGGTACTTATCCTTGGAATTTATTGTTTCATTATATATATATATATATATATATATATATATATAAGTTTAAAAAATATGATTAAAAAGGGAGATTAAAAAAACACCAACAAACTTGTTTCAAGCTCTCTGCTCTCTTCAGGGTGTTCATTTTGGGCACGCTACCGGTGTTATATATATATGTGTGTGTGTGTGTAAGCGTGAGTTCTGCATGTGTTTTCACGTGGCCCTGTATCTTTTTACAATTTTGATTTTTTTGGGGGGTGCGTTCAGGGAGGGTGTGTTAAGGAATGGTGTGTTGACAAGAATTTCCATTTGTGCCTGCAATTGTTTATGATCTCAAACTTTTTAATTCAGAGTTGCTAGATGAGGTTTGCATAATATCAGCCACTTTTCTGTAGAACATAGGTTGCATTTTTTTAGAGATATTATTGTATGGTGCTGCTCTTTTTATAATTTTCCATGATATATTGTAGTCTATTTTTTTATCTTTAAGTTTCCAAATGTGTTTACTTAGTTTGGGTTTGGTTTTTATATTTTTCATTTTTGAAGGACTGTTTATGGTTTTGCATATCTAGTTTTAAAATGGTTTGCAGTAATCCCTATGTATGTTTCTTTTGTCACTATCAGTTGTTACTGTGGCTTGGTATACAATATTATTGTAAAGGCATTTATTATTCAGGGGGGGCATTGATCTTTTTTAGTGCAGTTACAAGATGTCCTTTTGTTACCCTTTTTGGCTGTGTTGCCTTTAGTTTTGTTAGATGAGTCAGTTATGTTTTTGAGGTTGGGCATACATGAATATGATAGCTTGATGGTGTTTTTATTGAATATTTTTAGATAGTACATGTTCTTTTGGAAATGATGTTTATAAGAATTTAAAGAATTCTTTTCCTACATTAGTCTTTATTCTTCCATCATATGGGGGATTATACCATATGATCTTCCTTTTCCTGTTTTTTCTTATTACTGTTCATGTTATTATCTGGGTTGTATTGTAGTTTGTAGTTGTAGCCACTTTTTTTCAGTGCCTCTTGGTATTCAACTGCTGCACTGTTGAATACTTTCTCGTTGCATGATAGGTTAGATAGTCTTTTGTTTATGCCATTGGGTATGGTTTTTAGGATAGGAGGTGGATGGTTACTTTTGATGTCTACGTAGATGGGTATATCGTTAGGTTTTTTTATATGGTTTTTTTATACATGGTCATTGAGGTCTAATGTTATGTCTAGGTAGTTTACTACCTTCTTGTTGGCTTCTACTGTGATTTTTAAGTTATGGCTTTGGAAGATTTTACAAAGTTCTTTTTTTTCTTATTTTCAATGGTTTTTTGGTTTGTTGTTTAGCGCGGCAAGGCCGTCGTCTCTGTACAAGCCAACCTGTTTACCAAGTGTTTTCTGTATATTGAATAGCATGAATAGTCCAACTAGTTCACATGTGTTTTGGCACCATCATATGAACCCATTGTGACATCAAATGTGGAATTATTGCTGTTTTTTTTTTGTCCAAGTATCATTACTGCTGTGGAGTAGAGTTTTTTTTTAGTGTGGAAGATGATTTCCATCTCAGCCTCTGTTATGTTTGTGTATTTGTTAGCAAATTTTAAAGCTTTGGTAAGCAATTCCTCATCTATAGATGGATAAAAATCCACTATGTCAAAAGTGATGAACACTGTGTTTTTTTCTGTTTGTTAATTTCCTTGAACCATTGGATAACTTCATAGCTATTTTTCCAAAGGTTGTATTCAGTGTTTGATTTTATGTCCTCTATAGACTTTTCCAGAATGTTTTTGCTTATTTTGCCTAATTCAGACTTGGATGGGTTTATTAATCTACATGTTGGGTTGTTGGGGGAAATTGGGTTTGTGATCTTTAAGTGTTATAAAAGCTTCTTTTATTGCTGTTGTTTCTATCCTATCATTTAGATCCATACGGTGCACAAGTTCTTTTTCTTTTTACAAATGCTGTCATATGTGGTTTTTATCAGTTTTTTTTGTAGTTTTTCTGAATATTTTTGTTGAGGAGTTGAGAGTATTCATTAGGTTCCATTTTATAGAAATTGCTTGTCTTATCAGCCTTTACGAATACCTTTTTGTCATTTTGAATTTGTTTTTATTTCATTTTGTAATTTGTTTGGAAATTGTTGTATGATTTTCTGAATTCAATATTGGCTATTAGTCTTTTCATATTGTCTTCAAAAGGTTTCATTTCCTCTATTATAGGTGGCGATCTCCATGACTTAAAACCGTATGTTTTTTTTTTATCTAATAGCCAATATTGAATTCAGAAAATCATACAACAATTTCAACAAACATACTACGGTATTGCACACCAGCCTTTTCTGGTATAGCATTCTTCTTAAAACCGAAAAGGCAGAGGAGTCAAATTATTTCCACTTTCCGCGGTCACTGAGGAGAAACAATCAGGTTTCGAAATACCGGTATCTGACCAGGATTTATATGTTAGTGAGCTTTCTCCCCATTGGAGATGGTCTCCCTCTTTAGAGACTATAAGCTTGCTGAAGGTTCATTTTGAGAAGCATTTATTTTTTTTCCCATTCACCCACTCAAGCACATACTGTCAGTTAGGCAGAATCATCTACCACTGCAGATATGAAGGCTTACCACCTCCCTATTTCTACAATCTGAGACATAAGAGCAAGCTTTGTTTATAATTCAATATATATATATATATATATATATATATATATGTGGGGGGGGGGTGGGGGTGGGGGGGGGGGAGGTGGAGGGAGAGCAGGGGGCTAAACTGTGCCAAAGTCATCCAGAGTAATCGCTCTTGGTGAGTTTACACCATACCGCCATATTACAATTAACTCGCACCTTTTCGCGAGTCAACCGGGAGGTGGAAGGACAGTGTTTGGACAGACAAGTGTATCGTAGAACTCGGTGTTTGGACCGACAAGTGTATCGTAGAGCTCGGTGTTTGGACCGACAAGTGTATCGTAGAGCTCGGTGTTTGGACCGACAAGTGTATCGTAGAGCTCGGTGTTTGGGACAGACAAGTGTATCGTAGAACTCGGTGTTTGGACAGACAAGTGTATCGTAGAGCTCGGTGTTTGGACAGACAAGTGTATCGTAGAGCTCGGTGTTTGGACAGACAAGTGTATCGTAGAGCTCGGTGTTTGGACAGACAAGTGTACAAGTGTATCGTAGAGCTCGGTGTTTGGACAGACAAGTGTATCGTAGAGCTCGGTGTTTGGACAGACAAGTGTATCGTAGAGCTCGGTGTTTGGACAGACAAGTGTATCGTAGAGCTCGGTGTTTTGGACCGACAAGTGTATCGTAGAGCTCGGTGTTTGGACCGACAAGTGTATCGTAGAGCTCGGTGTTTGGACCCGACAAGTGTATCGTAGAGCTCGGTGTTTGGACCGACAAGTGTATCGTAGAGCTCGGTGTTTGGACCGACAAGTGTATCGTAGAGCTCGGTGTTTGGACAGACAAGTGTATCGTAGAGCTCGGTGTTTGGACAGACAAGTGTATCGTAGAACTCGGTGTTTGGACAGACAAGTGTATCGTAGAGCTCTCGGTGTTTGGACAGACAAGTGTATCGTAGAGCTCAGTGTTTGGACAGACAAGTGTATCGTAGAGCTCAGTGTTTGGACAGACAAGTGTATCGTAGAGCTCAGTGTTTGGACAGACAAGTGTATCGTAGAACTCAGTGTTTGGACAGACACGTGTATCGTAGAACTCAGTGTTTGGACAGACACGTGTATCGTAGAACTCAGTGTTTTGGACAGACACTGTATCGTAGAAGAAACTTTAGTGGTGAGTTTCCTTTGTCTCATGCATACCCGTCAACAAAATGCCTGAATATCAAAAATGATGATGGAAGCCTGCTCACATGAGGAAGAGAGAGATAATGTTGTTTATAGTCCAACTGACCGCAAAGGGCTATGTCAGGGCTGTCACCATGTTGAAGTCAAGTCTGAGTCATGTTAGAAAGATTCACATCGACACTGTAAATTTTGTTAAAATCTGTCGTCCTTAAACTTTCAGTCCAAAGTTCAAGGGTCACATCGGGTGGGACAGCTCTGATCAAGGATTTCATGGAGTCTGCTAGAAAGGCTGTAGGTCTGACATCGTGCAAGTCCCAACAGTCTTTAAGATCATGTTTCGTTGTACATGGTACGTGACATGGAATGCATCGCAGAGTGTCTTCACCCTTTTGAAAGTAAGAATGGTATAAAAGGTGTGGCCTGTGTCCAAATTGCACGAGACTTTCTTCTTCATGTCCGTGCCTGGAACACAGCAAAAACCTCTTTCAGCTGCTGCGACGATATGGAAGAGTTTGCTATCCTTCTGCAAGTTCTATTATTCTTGCCAGAGGTCTTTGATGTAAGCCTGAGCCTTGGGTTTTAAATCTATGTGAGATACATACAATCTCCAGACCAATTCAAGAGCCAGGACCAAGGATGTCAACTCAGCGGTGCAGATGACCATCAGTTTCCAGTTTTCACATTAGACGAGAGAAATAAGGTCAGCTCTGGAATGATCTTCTTCAGCAGATGACGCATTACTACACACCTTGAAAAGCGATGCGTACTTCCATTTTTCCCTTGGCTGGTACCAATTAGAAGACAGGTCTCTCTTTGTTGCCTTCCAAGCCATGCAACTAAGAATAGTACAGCAAGGCATGCTGAAATTAAACATGAGATTTTAGTTTTTGCTTTGACTGGAAAAAAGTCAACGTTGGGCGAACCAGAAGTAAATTTCCGTTGCAGGCCAGTCCACGGCTGTCCTGAAAAAAACATGCTCAGTGGAACCAGCGTGTCCCTTGTGCCAGAATCTGTGGCTCATGATCACAATGTGGTCATGTAAAGCTCCCAGAAGTTAAGTCAGCTATCATCTGCATGATCACAATGTGCTATGTAAAGCTCCCAGGATGTTAAGTCAGCGACCATCTGCATGAGCACACAATGTGCTATGTAAAGCTCCCTGGGTGTTAAGTCAGCTACCGTCTCACAATGACCCTTAACCCTCAGGCCTTTACAGCAGTTTACAAAGATGGGCGACTATGGACAGACAGCTGACCTTCATGTTTTGCGTCCGCAATCCTGTCTGTTGTCCTGGGGGCCTGGCGAGCTCTTCTTGTCCTGTTTCTCCCACAACAGACCAACCACCAACTGTGTCATTTGACATGGTACATTCTGCATGCACCTAGGAGACAACAACATTATACCCCAATAAAGGAACACATACAGAGTGACAGATTCACGCAGACACACACAGACGGATCCGACCCATAGAGAAACATAGGAATAGAGGAAAGAAGAAAGGATGAAGGTGTGGAAGGGGAGAAACAAAGGAAAACAAATTAATGGGAAAAATGAATAGGATAGAAGGTAAGAAGAAACTGAAGGAAAAAAAAAAAAAGAAAAAGGGAGAATTTTAAGAGAGTGAAACCTGTCACAGACAGCTTTAAGTGCTGTCAGCGACAAGGATTGAGAGGATGGAGAAGTGGGTAACTGGCCTATGAGCAGTGCGGCCCTCATCTATCACAGGCCTTGGAGCTGCTTGAAAGGAGGTCAAAGTTGACGTACAATCATTCTGTTGTCAGGTGACAGTCATCATCGAAGACGGTAAGGACTCCCAAGTTCAAACCTTTCTTTGATTGTCAATGGGAGACAAATTATCTGGCCAGAACTCGGAGCATGTGGTGCTCGGAGCTAAGTCAGCTGGAGTGTGTTCAGTAAAGGCAGGCAGACCGCGCTCATTCAGTTGAAGATTTTGGGTCCTTGGCTAGTTCAGCTGATATTGCTGTAAGGAGCTGTGCTCATGCTATTGCCGGGTTGGTTTGAATGCATGTGGATGAGGTGGTCACAGCTTTCTAAAACATGATTACGGTGTGAAAGTGACCTCACAGGTTGCTGGAGTTTTAGAGGTCCATTTCGTGAGAAGTGATTTTATTTCTGTCAGAAATGTGTATGAGTGCTGTTGTGGAAGAGAGGAATTCATTGTGGTTGTTGCCATGGTGGTCAATAGGCAATGTGGGATAACGACATGGCCCAAGAGAGATTCTTTGTTTAAATCCCTTCATAAACTGGTCGTTGGGGAGAAGGGAGGAGAACGAGAGAGAACAGAGAGAAGAACAAGAGACGAGGGAGACAGAAGAGTGAGCAGGGGAGACTGGGGTTGGAAAGAACGTGGTCTGGTCGACTGAAGTGGAGGCAAGATCTTTAAGAAGTTAGACACCAAAGACAAACAGAGAAAAAAACACCGAGACCAAAACCCAGAGACAGGGAAGAAGAAAAGACGAACACCTCCACATCGAACGAAAGTCCCCAGAGACGACCACATAGACCTGGTCCTGGAACCGGACACCATCACCTGGTGCCGAGACATTTTGCAGTGAGCTGTTTGAGAATTGTGGTGTTGTGTGCAAGTGTGTGTGTGTGTGTGTGTGTGTGTGTGCGTGTGCGCGTGCGCGCGTGCGCGCGCGCGCGTGTGTGTGTGTGTGTGTGTGTGTGTGTGTAGAAAGCAGTAAGAGACTATCGCAGAACATGATCCAGGATAACGAAGTGTTGATCTCTTGCTTCTCTTCCATTTTGTGTTTAGATTTGTCATGTGTATGAATGTAGTAGAAGCTATATGTATGTGTCCTCGGTCATGTCAGATGAGAAGCAAATGTGTGACACCCTATTCCAAGAAAGAATGGAATGTTTTGTGCGTGCATGAGTGCTCATAAAAGCGTGTATGAGTGCAGAGATGACCTTGATGTGTTAAGCCTAATACATCATACTTATTTCACTAAGCAATACGATGACCTTTTCCACTGTCCTGATCAATGACGGGAGAACTGAAGAAAAGGTGGGTAGGGTGGAGTAAGGGTGGGGTAAGGGTGGGGTAGGGTGGGGTAAGGGTGGGGTAAGGGTGAGGTAAGGGTGGGGTAAGGGTGAGGTAAGGGTGAGGTAAGGGTGAGGTAAGGGTGAGGTAAAGTGGGTAAGGGTGGAGTAAGGGTGGAGTAAGGGTGGGTAAGGGTGGAGTAAGGGTGGGGTAAGGGTGGAGTAAGGGTGGGGTAAGGGTGGAGTAAGGGTGGGGTAAGGGTAAGGGTGGAGTAAGGGTGGGGTAAGGGTGGGGTAAGGGTGGGGTAAGGGTGAGGTAAGGGTGGGGTAAGGGTGGGGTAAGGGTGGAGTAAGGGTGGGGTAAGGGTGGAGTAAGGGTGGGGTAAGGGTGGAGTAAGGGTGGGGTAAGGGTGGAGTAAGGGTGGGGTAAGGGTGGAGTAAGGGTGGGGTAAGGGTGGGGTAAGGGTGGGGTAAGGGTGGAGTAAGGGTGGGGTAAGGGTGGGGTAAGGGTGGGGTAAGGGTGGGGTAAGGGTGGAGTAAGGGTGGAGTAAGGGTGGAGTAAGGGTGGGGGGTAAGGGTGGAGTAAGGGTGGGGTAAGGGTGGAGTAAGGGTGGGGGTAAGGGTGGAGTAAGGGTGGGGTAAGGGTGGGGTAAGGGTGGAGTAGGGGTGGGGTAAGGGTGGGGTAAGGGTGGGGTAAGGGTGAGGTAAGGGTGAGGTAAGGGTGAGGTAAGGGTGGGTAAGGGTGGAGTAAGGGTGGAGTAAGGGTGGGGTAAGGGTGGGGTAAGGGTGGGGTAAGGGTGGGTAAGGGTGGAGTAGGGTGGGGTAAGGGTGGGGGTAAGGGTGAGTAAGGGTGGGGGTAAGGGTGGGGTAAGGGTGGAGTAGGGTGGGGTAAGGGTGGGGTAAGGGTGAGTAAGGGGGGGTAAGGGTGGGGGTGGGGTAAGGGTGGGGTAAGGGTGAGGTAAGGGTGAGGTAAGGGTGGGGTAAGGGTGGGGTAAGGGTGGAGTAAGGATGGGGTAACGGTGGGGTAACGGGTGGGGTAAGGGTGGGGTAAGGGTGAGGTAAGGGTGGGGTAAGGGTGGGGGTAAGGGTGGGTAGTAAGGGTGGAGTGAGGGTGGAGTAAGGGTGGAGTAAGGGTGGGGTAATGGTGGGGTAAGGGTGGAGTAAGGGTGGAGTGATGGTGGAGTAAGGGTGGGGTTGGTGGTGGAGAGGGTGGGGTAAGTAAGGGGAAGGCAGGAGGTGGGTGAGGAGTGGGGTGTCCACTTTCACAGAGGATTTTCACTTTCATTTTCATTCTGCTGACTAAGTA
>JADBJO010001465.1:284686-292186 GCA_016801955.1 Conus betulinus | reverse complement strand
AGCCCTCCAGATGTATCTTGTCCCAAAGAAGATCAGGGAAATGCTGAGGAAGTACTTCCATGGCTTCTCGATGAGATTCTCCACAAAAGAATACACAACACACTGGATCATGTGTGAAAATTAGCGTAGCAAGGGGCCGTGCAATTTCTCCAGTGCTGTTTGTGTTGGCAATGGAGGGTCATCTTGAAAGCTGCCATGAGCTGTACAAGTTCGGTAGACCTCGGGAAGAAGACCAAATGCCCCCTGTGAAGGCCTTGATGGATGACACAACAGCGCTTTCCACCGAGGAAGATGAGACACACGAAACACTGAAGCAATCAGACATGCTTGTTGCTTCATCCAGGAACAATTTCAAACCAAAGAAATCACAAAGCCTCTCCCTGCGGAAAGAAAAAGGGAGTCAAAGCAGTCACATGCACTGTAGTCAACCTAGCCGTTCCCACAGTGACAGGAGAACCAGTCAAGAGCCTTGGGAGGTAATAGGAGTCCTCCTTGACAGACACAAAGAAGGGACAGGAAACCAAGCAAATGACAGACACAAAGAGGGGACAGGAAACCAAGCAAATGACAGACACAAAGAGGGGACAGGAAACCAAGCAAATGACAGAAGACCTGCAGGCTTCCTGGCAAATACAAGGTCTGTGTCTGCAGGTCATGCTGATCCCCAAGCTTCTCTAGCCTCTCTTGATATACAATATTAGCACTAGCACAGTGGAATCAATGGAGGCCCAAATCAACACATGCATAAGGAAATGGCTTTGTGCTCCACCTGGTCTCACTGACATTGCACTCTACTGCCACCAAGCGCAAAATAAATTTCCCCTGAAATCCATCCCAGAGGGAAGGAAAGTGGGAAAAGCAATGTTACTAACCGTGCTTGAAGACTTCGAAGACAACATTGTGAAGTCAGTCCAGCCCAAGCTAAACACTGGCAGAAAATGGAAAGTTCGGGAAGCAGCGGACGCGCGGCAAAAGAAAACATCAGGTTCAGGGAAATAACAGGTCACACACTGACCAACAGACAGGGGCTGGGGTCAACAGAAATGAAATGGTGATTAATTGCAAAAGGGAAAGCAAAGGGAGACAATGGAATAGAGAGCTAGAAGAGAGAAGAGGAGCCAAGAGATTTCAGAGAGGCAGCCAAGAGGCCAACAAGGACGGGACAACGCACCCACCGAGGACAGCGGACTCGGGACAACGCCACCCACCGAGGACACAGTGGACGACCTGGGACAAACGCACTCAACAAGGACAGTGGACGACCTGGGACAACGCACCCAACAAGGACAGTGGACGACCTGGGACAACGCACCCACCGAGGACAGTGGGACGACCTGGGACAACGCACCCACCGAGGACAGTGGACGACCTGGGACAACGCACTCAACAAGGACAGTGGACGACCTGGGACAACGCACTCAACAAGGACAGTGGACGACCTGGGACAACGCTCAACAAGGACAGTGGACACCTGGGACAACGCACTCAACAAGGACAGTGGACGACCTGGGACAACGCACTCAACAGGACAGTGGACGACCTGGGACAACACACCCACACAGGGACAGTGGACGACCTGGGACAACGCACTCAACACAGTGAACGACCTGGGACAACGCACTGGTGGACGACCTGGGACAACGCACTCAACAAGGACAGTGGACGACTGGGACAAACAAGGACAGTGGACGACCTGGGACAACGCACCCAACAAGGACAGTGGACGACCTGGGCACAACGCACCCAACAAGGACAGTGGACGACCTGGGACAACGCACCCAACAAGGACAGTGGACGAAACCTGGGACAACGCACCCAACGAGGACAGTGGACGAACTGGGACAACGCACCCACAAAGGACAGTGGACGACCTGGGCAACGAACCCAACACGCACTGGCAACGCACTCCAAAGAAGTCTCATCTGGAATACATATGGCGCATGGCACCCCATACAGTCAAGGCTGGTCAAAAACCGGTGGGGTGGGGGTGGGGGACAGGGGGGGGCACACAGATGATCGTACGTGTCTGCTCTGTCTTGGCAAACAATGGAATGTGTCTGACGTTCATGCAAAGAAGTGGGTACCCAGGGAAGGTACACATGGCGGCAGAGCCTTGTCCTACAAAGAGATCACACATGAAGGTAAACATGGAGGCAGAGCCTTGTCCTACAAGAGATCACACATGAAGGTACACATGGCGGCAGAGCCTTGTCCTACAAGAGATCACACACATGAAGGTACACATGGAGGCAGAGCCTTGTCCTACAAGAGATCACGCATGAAGGTACACATGGCGGCAGAGCCTTTGTCCTACAAGAGATCACACATGAAGGTACACATGGAGGCACAGCCTTGTCCTACAAAGAGATCACAATGCGGTTAGCACCGCCAGAAGAAGCTCTACACCATTAAAAGCCCCAACAACGACGTTCTACACGATGGAGGCCACACGTCACACGTCTGGAACAGCTATGACATCAAGAGCATGGAAGCAGGGTTCACAGGGCGGAGTGAAGGACTGGAAATGCACCTTAGACCTTCCAGAATGGAAGAGAAGAACCCTCCAGAGATCATCAGGAGGAGTGGCATCAGACTGGATACTGCTCTCCACTCAGATTCATCAAAACAAAATCATTCTGATCGAGTTTATTGCACCATACGGAAGCAGAATGGGGCAAGTTCACTTCTACAGGACGCCCTGTGAGCCATTCTAGCCAGCATCTTGAGCGTCATCTGGGGATGGACCGAAAGCCTTGTCCTACAGGGAGATGCGGACACATGAAAGGTAAACATGCGAAGGGAGGAGCCTTGTCCCTACAAGAGGGATCACAGGGATGGGAAGTACAACATGGAGGCAGAGCCAATGGGAGCGTAGGGCAAGGAGGGGACGCATGGGGGTGGGGGAGGACATGGCGGCAGAGCTTGCTGTCCTACAAGGAGACACACATTGAAAGGTAGCCAGCCCGGAGCACAGGGACCTTGTCGGGACAATGGGAGGGAGGGATCACACATGCGGAGGGCGTTTTTTTTTTTTTTTTTAGGGGATCCGCCAGGGGCGGGAAGGGAGGACTCGGGGAAGCAAGGAGTAAGGGAGGGAGCCCCAACAACGACGGGCGAGGGAGGGGGGGGGAGGGAGGGATGGAGAATAGAGGGGACAGAGTCACGCGTGGTGGCAAGGAGGGGTGATGGGAGGGGAGAGGGAGGGAGGGGGAGGGGAGGTTGGAAGCAGGGATAGGGTGGAGGACGGGAGGACGTGATAGGACTGGATAGGGATGGGCGAGGGAGGGTGGAGACCTTACCAGGGATGGAAGAACCTCAGCCGGGGAGGATGGAGGAGGAAGTGCACAGCTGGAGGGATGGGGGAGGGGATCCAAAGCGGGAACGGGATTCATGGCGGGAAGAGGGATCATTTCATGAGCCTCGAGGGGGTGATATTGGGATGGATACGCCGAAGAGAGGGAGGGGCGGGATGGGGCAGAGGGGGAGCGGGGGGGGGAGCGACAGACGCCAGATGAGAAGATTTAGGGGAAGCCAAGCATCTTGGGAGGGACGGGTAGGGCTTGGGGGAGGGGGGGCGGGAGGGGATGGGGCTTAGAGAGAGAGAGGAGGGGGATGGACGGAAAGTGTGGTGAGAGGGGGAGGGAGGGAGGGGGAGGGAGGGAGCGTGAGGGAGGCAGGGAGGAGGAGACGAGGAGAGAGAGAGAGGGAGCGGAGAGGGAGGCGGAGGGAGGGGGTGGGGAGGGAGCGGTGATGTTGGCGGAGAGAACGAGGAGAGGTGACAATGAGGAGAGAAGGAGACTGACAACTGGGGAGGGGACGGATGGGGGGAGATTGACAGGGAGGACGCGAAAGCCCCAGGGTACAGGGGGCGGGGAGAGCAGAAGCAGGGGATAAGCCAGAGAGACAAAGACGGCCTGAGACGACGAGATGCGAGACAGTTGGGAGCGATCACTGGTCACCGGAAGCCATGAGAATCTCTCTTGGAACAACCCGCAGGCAAGTGAATCCCGAGGACGAGTAGTCACAGACGAGATCCATCGTTTCTGCCAGTGACACGCGAGAAGCCAGAAGCAGTGTTGGGACCGTAGAGACGATGGCAGGACTGAGACGGACTTTGGAATACACATCACAGTAATGGCCAGACTGACACTACTTGACAGACGGATGAACAATCACAGTATGTGCCATCCTCAGGCACTCTGTATATTTAAGCCAGAGAGACAAACGGCTGGACAGAACGCGACCACCGCAGTGTTGACCGTAGTGGCCATCTTCACACTCTGTACACACATCACAGTAGTGGCCATCCTCACACTCTGTATATACATCACAGTAGTGGCCATCCTGACACTCTGTATACACATCACAGTAGTGGCCATCCTCACACTCTGTATACACATCACAGTAGTGGCCATCCTCACACTCTGTATACACAGTAATGGCCATCCTCACACTCTGTATACACATCACAGTAGTGGCCATCCTTACACTCTGTATATACATCACAGCAATGGCCATCTTCACACTCTGTATACACATCACAGTAATGGCCATCCTGACACTCTGTATACACATCACAGTAGTGGCCATCCTCACACTCTGTATACACATCACAGTAGTGGCCATCCTCACACTCTGTATACACATCACAGTAGTGGCCATCCTCACACTGTATACACATCACATCACAGTAGTGGCCATCCTCACACTCTGTATACACATCAAGGTAATTCAATCCCGCAGCCTGCCTTTCCTTAATTCATTTACACGTGTTTCTTTATTCAACCACTCACCTCTCAATTCCATGCCATTATTCATCTTTCTTTTTAAAGCGTCTGTTTTTCATTCGCTCATTTATGCAATCTGTCTTTCGCTTATTCAGTTATTCACACACACACACACACACACACACACACACACACACACACACACACACACACACTCCCTCACTCACCGTACTGATATCACATCACACCACACCACAGTCCCGGCCCTAGAGGAATTTCTCACATTCTGGGACTTGTTCATGCATCCATTAGTTTATTTGTTCTTTCAGTTTATTCAAAACACTTATTGTATATTGTAGTATAGTTCTGGCTGACCAAAAGATTCTGAAATTCCAAAACCTATCCATCCATTCATATGTTTATTCAATTAGTCGAAATAAGCTCATCGTTTTGATATTAACATACACAGTCCAACAGTCCTTGACCTCGAAGAAATCCTCACCTGCTGCACATGTCACATCACATCAATAAGGCTCGCCATGTCTGCACGGATATTGATAATAAAAAAATCACCCAGTCACTCAACTAATTCAACCCAGTGATTGTCATGCTCACTGTGAGCTGTGGAAACTCAGTTTCACTCAGTCACTCAACCAATCCAACCAATGATTGTCATGCTGTGAGATGGGGAGCACAGTTTCACGCAGTCACTCAACTAATTCAACCATGATTGTCATGCTCACTGTGAGCTGTGGAACTCAGTTTCACTCAGTCACTCAACTAATTCAACCAGTGATTGTCATGCTGTGAGGGTGGGAGCCCAGTTTCACTCAGTCACTCAACTAATTCATCAATGATTGTCATGCCCACTGTGAGCTGGGCAGCCCAGTTTCGTGCATTTCTGATGTTTGTGTTCTGCAACGTGTAAAGGTGACATGTGTCTCAAACACTCAAAGGCTTGTCTCGCATGAAGGTTTGCATTTTCTTTCCAGCTTAAGTTATGTGTTCATGTGCACATTGCCTCTGTTCATTGATGTTTCTCTCCTCCCACAAGTTCCCCCTCCAAAGATCACCACAGTCTCATTCTACAGAGTCGTCCCCTCGAGCATCGGCTTTTTCATATTGTTATCACATTTGCCATGACGTAGGTCAGCATTATTTGTGCCTTTTCACCCCGACGAGTTCTTCGAATGGCGCACAGCATCTGCATCTGCATTTATCATCTATCCGAGTGTAATGCATTTATGTGCAATTACGAGCCCCACGTCTGACTCAATATTTTTTTTTAAACATTTAACTTAACTATGGGAAGGATGTGAGAAAATATGTTTTAAAAAAAACAGCATGTTTGGCGGAGGAACGTTCATTCAGGTTACAGCATTGCCTCTCATATTGTGTAACGTAAGAATCTTCAAACAAACACACCAGAATGTTCAACTACTCCCGCACGCATGCGCATTGGGGAGCCGGAATAGCTCAGTTGGTAGAGCACCTGACTCGTAATCTTGGTGATCCTGGGGTTGCGGGTTCGAACCTCCACCGGGGCGTTTCGGTACAGGGGGATTATTCCCTCGGAGGAGTTAACATTGGTTCTGACTCCATTTCCCATATACAGTCCTTCGAATGAGACTATAAACCGAGGTTCCGTGTGTGAACGCATGCATAACATCTTGCACTCACGTAAAATCCCATCACCAACATTCGGAGAGTAGGCCAGTTTGGCCGTTGGTATGGATAACACATTACACATAGCATGCACCCTGAGTGAGAAACGGAAAGAATGAAGGAAGTAAGGAAAATGAGTGATCGATATTGAACGATACTGACTGGATGACACGGGAAACGACTGAAAGCGCCAGCTGGCAGCTCTTCAGTCGGCACTACCCAGGTAGGCAGCCCGTTGTGTAAATGAGTGTTGATTGTAAAGCGCTTAGAGCTTGGTCTCTAGCCGAGAATAGGCGCTATATAAGTATTCATCATCATCATCATCATTCAATTTTATCAACATCAAAAATGGTCCACTTATCGGCGGGGGAATTATGAGGATGTAATGTAATGTTTGCAGTAGAGAAGTATGGTCATGTTCCCTGACAGAAGAAACTATGCTAATGTCCGCTGTGGAGAAGACAGGTGTAGTTATGTTCGCTATGGAAAAGAGAAGTACATTGAGGTTTGTTAAGGAGAACAGAACTACAGTGATGTTCCCTGTGGAGAACGACGTTAGCTATAAATTAAAGAGAACATTACTCGTGGAGGGCGCATCATTACAGTCGCTACGGAGAATTAGGCTTTGGTAGTTCAATGTTCACATGGAGGAGAGAAGAACGGTAACATTTACTGTGAAGAAGGACAGTAACGTCTGCTGTGGAGAAGCACATTATTATTGACAATAGATTAGACAATACAGTGAAAATCACCATAAAGAATACAAGTAATGAAATGTTTACTAAGGAGTAGACAAGTACAGTTCTGTTCACTGTTGAGAAGACAAGTAATGTTCACCAAGGAGAAGACAAGTAATGTTCACCAAGGAGAAGACAAGTAATGTTCACCAAGGAGAAGACAAGTAATGTTCACCAAGGAGAAGACAAGCAATGTTCACCAAGGAGAAGACAAGCAATGTTCACCAAGGAGAAGACAAGCAATGTTCACCAAGGAGAAGACAAGTAATGTTCACCAAGGAGAAGACAAGTAATGTTCACCAAGAAGAAGACAAGTAATGTTCACCAAGAAGCAGACAAGTAATGTTCACCAAGAAGAAGACAACATGCAG
>JADBJO010001465.1:259686-277186 GCA_016801955.1 Conus betulinus | reverse complement strand
GTCAGCATGTATCCCTCACAGATTGTCTCTCCTTTGTCAACGTTCCTCAGTCAGCATGTATCCCTCACAGATTGTCTCTCCTTTGTCAACGTTCCTCAGTCAGCAGTATCCCTCACAGATTGTCTCTCCTTTGTCAACGTTCCTCAGTCAGCATGTATTCCTCACAGATTGTCTCTCCTTTGTCAACGTTCCTCACTGAGCATGTATTCCTCACATATTTTCCATTGTCAACGGCCCTCAATGTATTTCTCACAGATAGTCTCTCCTCTCCTCTCTTTGTCAAGATTCCTTATTCAGCATGTATTCCTCACAGATTGTCTGTCGTTTGCCATATTTCTTTTTCAACATGTATTTCTGACAGATTGTCCCTCTGCTCTTTGTCAACATTCCTTATTCAGCATGTATTCCTCACAGATTGTCTCTCCTTCGTCAATATACCTCATTCAGCATGTATTTCTCACAGATTGTCTCTCCTTTGTCTACATACCTCATGTAGTATGTATTCCTCAGAGATTATCTCTCCGTCCTCTGCCGGCCACGTGAGAACATTGTCCCAGGGACAGTTGCTACCATGCTACACTTCAGCCCTTAGTTACGTTATTCAGATAGTGGAATGCGCTTTGTTTGAGAAGGTGGCAGTGTGTGTGTTGTTTTATTTATAAATTTATCATTATTTCATTTATATACTCCTTTATTTATTTTTTTTTCATTTATTTATTTTCTTATTTATTCAATGTATGTATACTTATTTGCTTCCTTATCTCTGGAAAGCGTGTGTGTTAAAACATGATGAATTATTGCGCTGCCAGTTCTGGTGTGGTATCTGTAGTTTGTACGGGCGTATGATACAGTTTATTTCTTTCGGACACAATCATCTGATAGTTGGCCCTATGCACGGACGGACGCACGCACGCGCGCAGAAAACTCTTTCTGACAGACGATCTGTGATAATGTGAATGATTTACCGGCTGTGCACAAAGGCGTCTGTTGATTTTCTCTACTCGCCGCACGCATTGACACAGACAATGAAATCGGCGAGAACGTGGATAACTTACCTGCTTGGCAGAAAGGCATCTCTTTATTTCTTTACAATTCTCACAGTGACCCGTTGTCTTGTCACACGTTTTGTCGTCAGCACAAAACCCGCAACTCTGACTGCAGCCGTAGCCATGGTAGCCATCCCGACACTCTGCAGCATAAAAGGTACATTACAACAACATGAGAGAGAGAGAGAGAGAGAGAGAGAGAGAGAGAGAGAGAGAGAGAGAGAGAGAGAGAGAGAGAGAGAGAGAGAGAGAGAGAGAGAATATCAATGACAATGACAAGGACAAAGACCATGACAATGACGATGCTTTACTGACAATAGTTTAAAACAACCCTTTTGCCATGGGAGTGCATGCACAATTTCCACTTAGTGTTGCCAAACTCTGCCAACAATAGAAATGCGAGTCAAAAACAAACGTACACACAGAAAACAGTTGAACAATACTAATAACTAGAAAAAATGAAGAAAAAGACCATTCATCAAACAATATCGTCAACACAATAAACCACTTATTGCATAATCATGATTTACAAACATAGCCTACAAATCAAGTGTTTTTTTTCTCTCTTTAAATCGACAAAAGGTTCCGCCACAAACTCAGCAAATCAGTTTATAAAGTCTACATTTTCAGAGGACAATTACCAAAGAAGTTTCGAGTTTGACCGAAAAAGGACTAGGCAGAACAAACATTTCTAAATTTATTGTACTCTGGGCATCTAAAAAACGAAGTGTTCCTCGTCTTCAGTTTCTTTTGAGCAGGATGGACACATCAAATCACTTTCTGCATGCATGAACCATCTTTCTCTTGCTTTAAACCCCAGGTTTCTTGTTCGAAACCGAGCGAACACATCTCTGAAACGCTTACAAAAAATTGATGTGAGATAGTTCCCAGCTTGAAAAAGATCCTTCGTCAACACCGTCTGAGTCATCCACACGATGCCAAATCCATTTACAGATAGATCTCTCTTTATTTCAATGCTAAGCTCTGACGACCTTATTCTAACTGAGTTAGTGTCATGCAATATGCCTGTTTATTTTACCCTTGTCATTGGTAAGTTAAATTGTTGCAACCAATACTTGAAACATTTAACAACAGTTCTAATATATAAAGAAAATCGACCAGTTTCATCCTGACACATTTTATTAGAGGTATGTAAAGTACATTATGGAACCTTTTGATAGCAAAGTTATATACAGTTTCCATTTGCTCATTTACGCAAATACCCCAAACTTCTGCACCATATGTTAGAACAGGCTGGATTGTGTGTCAAACAGTTTCCAAAACAATGAAGGATCAATAGAATTTAGTTTTCTCATACATCGACAGATTTCTATCACATCCCTTTTCCTTTGAGAGAGAGAGAGAGAGAGAGAGAGAGAGAATAAATCAAGATACTGATTTTGTGGGACATCTAGACAAAGCTCTTTTGATTACTAACAGCATATATGAAATATGTCCATGACAGAGTTTTTTCTTTTTTTTTTTTTTTTTTTTTTTTTTTTTGCGTCATCCGAACAGAATTATGTATGGTGGTGTTTGAATACCAGCTGCAGTGATCCTCTCGTCCGAAGTCCTCAGTGTGAATGACTGTGATCCTGTAGATGGAAGTCCTCCGTGTGAATGACTGTGATCCTGTAGATGGAAGTCCTCAGTGTGAATGACTGTGATCCTGTAGATGGAAGTCCTCAGTGTGAATGACTGTGATCCTGTAGATGGAAGTCCTCAGTGTGAATTACTGTGATCCTGTAGTCAGAAGTCCTCAGTGTGAATGACTGTGATCCTGTAGTCGGATGTCCTCAGTGTGAATGACTGTGATCCTGTTGTCGGATGTCCTCAGTGTGAATGACTGTGATCCTGTAGTCGGATGTCCTCAGTGTGAATTACTGTGATCCTGTAGATGGAAGTCCTCAGTGAGAATTACTGTGATCCTGTAGATGGAAGTCCTCAGTGTGAATGACTGTGATCCTGTAGTCAGAAGTCCTCAGTGTGAATGACTGTGATCCTGTAGATGGATGTCCCCAGTGTGAATGACTGTGATCCTGTAGTCAGAGGTTTTCAGCTAACTATTGTGATACTGTGGTGAGGAACCATAAACCATCTACGTTGGTCCTGTGATCATAAGTCCACGTTCAAAGTGTCAGCTATTCTGATCCTCTGAACAGAAGTCCAAAACATTAGATATTCGGATTCTGCGGATAGAAATCTTCAGTGTCGGTTACTTTGTGACTGCAATTGAAAGTCTTCAGACTGACGTGAATATCATGGCTTCATCACTGTCCTGAACAGTAAACAGACAGTACACAGTTATTCATCTTCATCTGATAACTGCCTGCTGTTGTATTCATCACTACGTACTCCTCTGTTAACCGACAGAATACAGTTATTCATCTTCATCTATTAACTGTCAGCTGTAGTATTCATCACTATGTACTCCTCTGTTAATATACAGTATAGTTATTTACCTTCATCTCATAACTGTCTGTGGTATTATTCATCATTGTCCTGAGCTGTTCACAGACAGTACACAGACATTTATCTTCATCTGATGACTGTTTGCTGTAGTACTCATTGCACATAGTTCTTCATCTTCATTTGATGACTGTCGCAGTATTCATTAATCTGTACTCCTGTGTTAACAGGCTGTACATAGTTCTTTATCTTTGTCACACACCCCATGTTTGTGCACACACACACTTGCACTCACAAACACAGTATGCTTACTCTGTACGCAATGCACAATCACTCCATTCACCCAAAGGAGCTCTATATCACCACAAAATTAAGTTTTCTATAAAACGCTCCCTTTACTCAATGATAAAGAAAAAGGGTCTTAAATCTTTTTCACTTCAGTACGTTTTCCAACAATTATTTCTTCTCTTCATAAGATATTTCCACACATATAAAACAATAATACAATATTCAAAGTTTTATCAAGAATCAAACACACACATACATATTACACTATCAGTTCACTATATTAAATAATTGCAGTAAAGACAAGTCATCTTCTTGACTTGTCCAGGAGCTTTCGTGCACTTGGCTGTACCACCTCTGGACCACCACAGCCTGGATCCTCACTAGACTGGTACACCTTACTCGGGAACACCACTGGACGCTGAGGGATTCTGTAACGAAACCCTAGGTCCAGGGTTAACCTCTATAATGAATTTTTTATTTTATTTTTCTCTTTCTCTCTTTTATTATTCATAGCTCCTTTTTAACTCCTTTCACATTCACTCCGAAATCAAAATAGAATACTCACACGAGTCTTGTTCCGCCAACATATTCCTACCTACAGTTGGGGTACAGAAAGAAATCTTTATACAACAATATTTTATTTATTTATTTTTCAATTCTTCCTTTCTTTTCGCGTTCAACGTTCATCTTTATCTTTTCCCAAATAGCGCAATATCCTCAAATCTTTATAATCATCAAACTTCTGTTATCATTACAATTACACCTTTAATGTAATTGCTTTAACCAGTTTACAACCCCAACTGGTACTCACCTTCTAGGGAATAAGCAACAAGCCTACCCTAGTAGACTTCCAGTCTACATCTACACTCTATACTTAGTGAAACTTTGCCACGCCAGGCATCTTACACCCACCAAGGGTTACGCACACCCAAACCAGGTTGCATCGGACAAACCAGTCCAACCATGTAGCACACCCCAACCCAGGGTTGCACAGGACAATCCTAGTCCTAACAATATTAAAACCCGGAGGGTTACAATAGGACATCCTCCTATGTCCGTGTCCAGAGCTCCTCTGAAGTAACAGTAATCTTCCACCCTCCTCACATTGGGTGAACACACTTCACAATCCACTCAGGCGTCCCACTCTTCCACATCACTTGTGGTTGCACTCCATGAATACAAAAAGCATCAAACCGTAGGTTCCATTCCACAATCGCAAAAACCACAAAATCTCTTAACACTCTTTTTCTTGATATGAAAAAACTCTCCATTCACATAACACTTTTCTCATTCACATGACAATCTTCATCTAATAACTGTCTGTTATCGTATTAATTACTCTGCTCTCCTGTTAAAAGACAAGATACACTTTTTATCTTCATCTGACAAACTGTCTGCTGTGGTATTCATGATTATCCTCCTCTGCTCGCAGACTATATACAGTTATCTATCTTCATCTGACAATTGTCTGTTGTGGTATTCATCACCATCTTCCTCTGTTCACAGACAGTATAGTGTTATTTATCTCCATCTGACAGCCTTTTTTGTGCTGTTCATCACTGTACTCTTCTGCTCACAGAGATACACAATTATTTATCTTCATCCAACATCTGTCTGATGTGCTATTCACAAATCTCCACACTCAATTTCAGGTTTTAACTTGAACTGACAAATCAATTGTGGAACTCGTGATACAGTTATATATTAATATAGTTATACATGGCAACATTGTATCACTTCCCGGTACAGGAATGCTCTAAAGGCAGGTGAAGACAGTGCTTCTCTGGGTCCTCCTCCCCAGCACCTTCGGGTGTTTCTTTTTTTCTTCAGGTTTTAAACTTGAACTGACAAATCAATTGTGGAACTCGTGATACAATTATATATTAATATAGTTATATATGGCAACATTGTATCACTTCTCTGTATCACTTCTAGTGTGAGCCTGGAATCTGGCATGGAAGACAGATAATCTGAAGACTTAGAAACTTGCCTGTCTAGCCAGCAGCTTAGACAAAGACTCGCTTAGAGGCTGAAGCAAGAAGGGAAGGGGAGGAGAGGGGGGGGAGGGGGATTGTAGGCTCATCATCCTATGATCTGATGAAACAGTTGACGATGTCTGGTAAGAAGAGGACCAGAATTCTTAAGGCACTGGCAGAGGCAGCTGAAAGCGGTTCCAGCTGGATCTGGTCGGGAAGGAGAAAGATGAATTTGATAAGGCTTAAACTTTCCAATAGCTGTACCATAGCGATGGGGCATCTTTCCTTGAAAATCCACTTCATCTGACATGCACACATGATAAACGCTGTCTGTGAGAGCAGAAGTCAGAAACACTTCTTTGGAAATCCCCACACACCCCACCCCACCTATCCGTCACCCCAACCCCACCTATCCCCACACCCACACCCCACCTATCCCCACACCCCCACCCCACCACTCTAAGGACAGGAACTTCCCCTGATTAGGAGGGAGAGCCATCAGAAATGTTATTTCATCTTGCGTCTCTCGGTCACATTCCATACTTCCAGAACTCAAAGCATAAACAACATGAGAAATCATTTTAAACACACACACGCACGCGCACGCACGCACGCACGCACGCACACACACACACACACACACACACACACACACACACACACACACACACACCATCTTAGATATAATCCCACTCACCATCACATGTCGGTCCTGTCCATCTGTCTGAGCGGCAGTTACATTTACCGTTGACGTGGTCACAGGTTCCCTTTTCACATCCTTGACCACAGCGTTTGCTGCAGGCTGAGCCGTAAGTTCCAGACCCACACTCTGCAACCAGTCATGTTCTGTGTGTATGGATCAACTCACACTGTGCAAACAGTCATGTTCTGTGTGTATGGATCAACTCACACTGTGCAGTCATGTTCTGTGTGTATGGACCAGCTCACACTGTGCAAACAGTCCTGTTGTGTGTGTATGGGATCAACTCACACTGTGCAGACAGACAGTCATGTTCTCTGTGTATGGATCACTCACACTGTGCAAACAGTCATGTTCTATGTGTATGGATCACTCACACTGTGCAAACAGTCATGTTCTGTGTGTATGGATCAACTCACACTGTGCAAACAGTCATGTTCTGTGTGTATGGATCAACTCACACTATGCAAACAGTCATGTTCTGTGTGTATGGATCAACGAACGTGGGGGCTATCACAATCAGACAGCACACTCGATCATCGGAATATAGCAAATGTGAAGAACCATGGCACTGGTATATGTTTTACATGAGTTCATAGACTCTTATTCTGTTAGGCACAAATGTACGTTATCATTTTTTTTGTATACACACTAATTTCTCTGCTCGTTCACGGATGAAGATGTGTAACGTATATGAACTTGATCGCACACCTGTTGAAGACCCTGACAACACTGATGATGCTCTCTCAGTGACCACATGCAGGGTGGTCAAGATAGACACTGAAACCCTGACAACACTGGATCCTCTCTCAGTGACCCCATGCCGGGTGGTCAAGATGGACAATGAAGACCCTGACAACACTGGATGCTCTCTCAGTGACCACATGCAGGGTGGTCAAGATGGACACTGAAACCCTGACAACACTGGATACTCTCTCAGTGACCACATGCAGTGCGGTCAAGATGGACAGTGAAGAACCTGACAACACTGGATGCTCTCTCAGTGACCGCATGCAGGGTGATCAAGATGGACAGTGAAGACCCTGACAACACTCGATACTCTCTCAGTGACCACATGCAGGGTGGTCAAGATGACAGTGAAGAACCTGACAACACTGGATGCTCTCTCAGTGACCCCATGCCGGGTGGTCAAGATGGACAGTGAAGACCCTGACACAACTGGATGCTCTCTCAGTGACCACATGCAGGGTGATCAAGATGGACAGTGAAGACCCTGACAACACTCGATACTCTCTCAGTGACCACATGCAGGGCGGTCAAGATGGACAGTGAAGAACCTGGCTTTCCCTCAGGTCTGCCACCTGGAGCAGACTACGGCGATGAGGACAGTCACGTCCAGGGTCCGCCCAACATGGCTCCCTCCGCATCCACATGCTGGCAGCCATCTTAGAGTTCTGCTAGTCAAGTTCAGATTCACTGTACACCAGACAGTGAACTCTACAACATTCCACGATGCCGTTAGCACCGACTGGTTGAAACAAAACCAATTTCTACAGATGATATAATTGGCAGGGTCTCCAAAAGAGACGTAAATCTATGCTCTGGACATCTTAGTGAATTGTGTGTTTTCAGTCCACACGGTCTGTAAATGAGGTAGAAATCCATGCCCTGTACAGTCACAGAGGACCGTGTGTTTTCCATGGCTGAGGTCTGTAAAAGAGGTAGAGATCAATGGTCTAAACAGTTATAGTGAACTGTGTGTTCTCTAAAAGAGGTAGAGGCGAATGGTCTAAAGAGCTGTAGTAAACTGTGTGTTCTCTAACAGAGGTAGAGACCAATGGTCTAAAGAGTTGTAGTAAAAATGTGTGTTCTCTAACAGAGGTAGAGACCAATGGTCTAAAGAGTTGTAGTAAAATGTGTGTTCTCTAACAGAGGTAGAGACCAATGGTCTAAAGAGTTGTAGTAAAATGTGTGTTCTCTAACAGAGGTAGAGACCAATGGTCTAAACAGTTATAGTAAACTGTGTGTTCTCTAATAGAGGTAGAGAGTAATGGTCTAAAGAGTTACGGTGAGCTGTGTGTTCTCTAATAGAGGCAGAGACCAATGGTCTATAGAGTCATAGTGAACTGTGAATCTCTACAGCAGTTACAGATGAATGGTCCAAATATGTATAGCTGACTGTGTTTACCGTGACAGAGGTCTCTACAGCAGGTAAAGATCTATGGCCTGTGCAGTCATAGTGAACTGTGTGTTTTCAATGCATGAGGTCTCTACTGCAGGTAAAGATCTATTTCCTGTGGTCTTCTGGGCATTGCGCGGTCAACTGACAAGGTCTCTACAACAGGTAACGATTTATGTCCTATATAGTCATGGTGAACGGTGTGCTCACAATGGAGGTCTCTACAGGAGGTGGACATCCAGAGGGTGTACAACTATAGTCTGTTGTGGGGTGTCAGCTCACACAGGTCTTTAAACGATGTAGACATCCAGAGGGTGTACAGCTATAGTCTGTTGTGGGGTGTCAGCTCATACAGGTCTGTACAGGAGGTAGACATCCACGATCTCATGACACCGTCTGAAAGTCTGGAGAAATGTCGCTTCGTGAGGTTGTGATGCCATATCCATCTGAGCCTATAGACACGCACACACAGGGGTAAAAGTGCGTACGAATTCCGAAGTCATTGTCTTCTTGAGTCTCTAGACTCTCGTGGAGGAGTTTTACAGACTGAGATGTGGGAAAAAAACTGTATTTGTTCTGGGACTGTTGTGATGCTTGAAACTACTCCACAGACCTCTGGAAGATGGTGTCCGAGTGGTTATCTTCTCTGTGTGTTACGGTTACTCTGTGAAACAGTTGATCTCTCTCTCTCTCTCTCTCTCTCTCTCTCTCTCTCTCTCTCTCTCTCTCTCTCTCTCTCTCTCCATATAGACTTATGTAGTAGAAACATAGGGGATGAAAATGTGGAAAACAATACATTCTTTTGCCACTACACCCTGCAAACAAAATGATACACGGAGAAAACGGGAGATATCCATTGTTCGAACAGCAAAAAACTTGTTAAACACTTGTTGCGACTGGTACGAATACCAACTAATAGAACGTGTAGGCAAGCTCGCTGATACAGTTAGAAACAGGCAAATGCAACTATGCATCAAAGTAAGGGGCACTAATAGAAAATGATTTTTGGATACTATGGTTGTGTCAGGGTGTTAGTTCCGAGGAGGAGTTTATATCAGAATTTAAGGAAAGGAGGAGGAGTTCGTATTAGAATTCACAAATTGAAGATAATGATAAATATGCGTAGTACCGTTCCTTTAAAACTACGTTTGAAGCGGAGAGGTTTCTGTCTTTAATGACAACTAAAAAGACGAGAGAAGATCTGGAAAATTTCAGGGTAAGAGTGCATTGTCTTGGTCTGGCAAAACCAGAGAACAAGGTGCTGACTGACCAATGTGTGGTCACAAAATACTGGTGTATAACCAGAGAACAAGGTGCTGACTGACCAATGTGTGGTCACAAAACGCTGGTGTATGACCAGAGAACAAGGTGCTGACTGACCAATGGGTGGTCACAATAAAGAAGATGACGTGCACTTTCTTTTCCAGTGTTGCTTCCTTTCAGACAGCCTCCGAAAATATTCATCTGCCAATATGTCATATTCAGACTACAGTAAACGGTATAAGAAATGTGTCATCAACAGACGATACAACTTTTTGATGCTCTCGCTAAGTATTTGACTGGAGCTACCAATGAGAGAAAAAAATGAAAACTTAGTGACAGCAGTATTGTAATCTAATTTTCCTATTTTATATCAATATCTTTTGTAATAAGTGAAGGCAGTCTCAGTGTGTGCGTGCGCGCGCGCGTGTGTGTGTGTGTGTGTGTGTGTGTGTATGTGTGTGTGTGTGTGTGTGTGTGTGTGTGTGTAAGTGTGTGTGTGTGTGTGTGTGAGCGAGTAGTAAGGGAATAGAGAAGGGATAGGAGGGGGCGGTAACAGATCTCTCGGAGTGAAGGGTGAGGTTTGAAAAGAGGGAGGAGGATGAATGCTAGCTTGAGATTGCTGAGTTGATGGCTGTAAGGTGTGAGACTTGTGTCTCCTGTTTGAGTTGATGGCTGTAAGGTGTGTGAGACTTGTGTCTCCTGTTTGAGTTGATGGCTGTAAGGTGTGAGACTTGTGTCTCCTGTTTGAGTTGATGGCTGTAAGGTGTGAGACTTGTGTCTCCTGTTTGAGTTGATGGCTGTAAGGTGTGAGACTTGTGTCTCCTGTTTGAGTTGATGGCTGTAAGGTGTGAGACTTGTGTCTCCTGTTTGAGTTGATGGCTGTAAGGTGTGAGACTTGTGTTTCCTGTTTGAGTTGATGGCTGTAAGGTGTGAGACTTGTGTCTCCTGTTTGAGTTGATGTCTGTAAGGTGTGAGACTTGTGTCTCCTGTTTTGAGTTGATGGCTGTAAGGTGTGAGACTTGTGTCTCCTGTTTGAGTTGATGGCTGTAAGGTGTGAGACTTGTGTCTCCTGTTTGAGTTGATGGCTGTAAGGTGTGAGACTTGTGTCTCCTGTTTGAGTTCATATCTGTAGGGTGTGAGAGGGAAGGGAATGGGTGGGACTGTGAGAAGGGGTGGGGACTGTGAGAAGGGAGTGGGGACTGTGAGAAGGGAGTGGGGACTGTGAGAAGGGAGTGGGACTGTGAGAAGGGAGTGGGGACTGTGAGAAGGGGGGACTGTGAGAAGGGAGTGGGGACTGTGAGAAGGAGTGGGGACTGTGAGAAGGAAATGGGGACTGTGAGAAGGGAGTGGGGACTGTGAGAAGGGAGGGACTGGGGACTGTGAGAAGGGAATAGGGACTGTGAGAGGGAGTGGGGAACTGTGAGAAGGGAATAGGGACTGTGAGAAGGGAGTGGGGACTGTGAGAAGGGAGTGGGGACTGTGAGAAGGGAGTGGGGACTGTGAGAAGGGAGTGGGGACTGTGAGAAGGGAATAGGGACTGTGAGAAGGGAGTGGGGACTGTGAGAAGGGAGTGGGGACTGTGAGAAGGGAGTGGGGACTGTGAGAAGGGAGTGGGGACTGTGAGAAGGGAGTGGGGACTGTGAGAAGGGAGTGTGAGAAGGACTGGGACTGAGAAGGAGAGGGGAACTGTGTGTGAGGCCTCAGGAGGTGGAAATGGCAGGGCAGGAAAGGAAGGTCCGAAGGAAGTCCCCCCTAACCGGATTAGATCGTTCACGTGTGAGCTGATTTATGTTATAACTATATGTACATTAGTTTAATATATATATAGATATATTTTTCATGTTGATGTACGATACGATGTTCACATACCCTTCATAAGTGGCCAGAACCTTTGTAAATGAGTCAGCTAAATTACAAAGAAAAAGAAAGCAAGCAAAAAACAAAAACAAATAAACTCACCTGTGCTTGTGAGTCATACTGTTTCCAAAGAGTTCAGAGAATTTACATATAAGACTTCACCGAATGCCTTCCATGAAATCGACGAGAATCCGTCAGATTATACACATATATTAGAGTTGCCTACCTCCTCCTTACGCACCTACGTACGTACGTACATACATCCCTGCCTGCCTGTTTACTTACTTACCTACCTTCTAAAAAAAAAATTCTTTCTTTTAATCTATATCAACAGCACGTGTGTATCACACACACACACACACACACACACACACACACACACACACACACACACACAGAGAGATAGAGAGACAGACAGACAGACAAACACAGACAGAGACAGAGAGACAGAGAGAGAGAGAGAGAGATCCGTCCCAGACACATACAAAGAGAGAGAGAGAGAGAGAAATGAGAGAGGAGAGGGAGAGAGAGAGAGAGAGAGAGAGAGAGAGAGAGAGAGGGGAGAGAGAGAGATCTGAGAGACACACACACACACACACACAGAGAGAGAGGAGAGAGAGAGAGAGACAGAGACAGAGACAGAGAGAGAGATCTGTCACACACACATAAAGAGAGAGAGAGAGAGAGACAGAGAGAGAGAGAGACAGAGGAGAGAGAGAGAGAGAGAGATCTGTCACACACACACACACACACACACACACACACAGACAGAGAGAGAGAGAGAGAGGAGAGGCCGAGAGAGAGAGAGAGAGAGAGAGTTCTTACTCTGATCGCATGCTTTCCCGTGTGTTCTGGTTCTCCATCCAGGCTGACATTCACAGTGGCCGTTTGAAGCGTCACATGTCCCTGCCTCACAGCCCTCGCCGCACTGTACACATGTCGGTATGTAGCTGTACGGGTATGACGACTGCCGCACTGTGGTCCTGTAGTAGCCCTCAGCACATGCTGCACACATGACATGCAGGGAGCATCACACGTCACAGTTCACGATGAAATGAGCCATGACATGTAGGATGCATTACACAGTCCGCACAGTTCATGATGAAATAAAAAATAAACATCTTCCCAGTTCACAATTAAATGACAACACCATGTACGTAGCATCATACGAAATCAATTCTGTGTACATTAAGCTCATGATTAGGCTAGACAGAGATCTGGAACAAGCCAGTTTTCACTTTGTACAGCACTATGATGAAGTTGTTGTAGGCAAACGTTAAACTTAGAGAACACTGTTTTATCGTGTTCTAGCATGCCGTTCTGAGGGACAGACGTTCTGACCTCAAGAACACTGTTTCCATAGTCTACTGCCATGCAGTTCTGAGAGACACTGACGTTCACTTCAGGAACACTGTTTCCATAGTCTACTGCCATGCAGTTCTGAGAGACTGACGTTCACTTCAAGAACACTGTTTCCATAGACTATTGTCATGCAGTTCTAGAGGACAGACGTGGCTTCAAGAACAAAAGGCAAAAGACAAGTGCAGGCAAGCTTCACAAACAAAACAATGTCGTGTGACCCACTCACCGTCACACTTTGGTCCGGTCCATAGGACTGAGCGACACTGACAATGACCAGTGACTTTGTCACACTCTCCTCCATCACATCCTCACCCACAACGTGCACTGCAGCCCTGCCCGTAGTATCCTTTCCCACACTCTGCAAACAGACGTACACAGTGCGTGGGTCCACTGACTGAGTGCTGGCATAGAAACACGTATACCCGAGCGTTCGAATGAAACGGACGTGGGGCCGGGTTTTTAAGATTCCAACTAAGCAGACGCTCAGGATGATCACTTACTTATTTACTAACTTACCTACTTATTTACTTACGTAACTGCATACTTCTTAACTTGCGAACTAACTTACTCACTTGCTGATTTACTTACTTCCTGTCCGTTATACTTCTGGCATACAGGGCAGCAATCAAGGTCCCCCCCTCAATGGTCCGTTTTGAGCTTTCTTCTCCGGACAGAAGTCAGTGACTTTCAGGGCAGGTCGTAGGATTGTGGCATGGGTTTAAAACATCCCATTTCAACACACACAGGATTATAATATTACTTGATGCCACCCGAATTAAACAGGCACGGAGGATTGTGGCATGACTTTATACTACCCGAATTAAACAGGCACTGAGGATTGTGGCATGACTTTACGCCAACCGAATTAAACAGGCATGAATGATCATGACATGGGTTACAACATCCGATTTGAACACGCTCAGGATTATGGCATGACTTTATTCTACCCGAATTAAACAGACACGGAGGATTACAGGATAAGTTTAGAGTACCCGATTTAAACACACTCGGGACTATGGCATGACTTTATATAATCTGTATTAAACAGACATGGAGGATTATGGCATGGGCTTAAAACATCCGATTTCAACACGCACAGGATTATGGCCTAGCTAATTGCCACCCGAATTTTACAGACACAGTGGGATCATGGCATGGGTGTAAAGTACCTGATCAAAACCGAGACGTAGACGTAGCACTGTTCTAGCACACTGGGGTCCTTTGCCTCCCCATGTTCCTTGATATAAACTGCCGCCCCCCACCTCTTCCCAACTAAACTGCCGCCTCAACCTCTTCCCAACTAAACTGCCGCCCCCCCCACCTCTTCCCCAACTAAACTGCCGTCCCCACCTCTTCCCCAACTAAACTGCCACCCCTACCTCTTCCCAACTAAACTGCCGCCCCCACCTCTTCCCCAACTAAACTGCCACCTCCCCCACCTCTTCCCCCACTAAAACTGCCGCCCCCACTCTGCCCCAACTCCTCCCCCCCACCTCCTCCCCAACTAAACTGCCGCCCCCCACCTCTTTCCCAACGTATGTCCTCATCTTTTGGTCCGGTGTTCATGGCAAGAGAGGAACTGACGTCCAAAAGTCTGTACCAGGATCACTGAGGATAGCAAACACATCCTTGCAATCGAAGGGAAAGTGCCCACTAGTGAAAACAGAAATGAACAACACCTCTGTGTTGTACGGCAGGCAAACACCATTAGTATGGAGTGGGACAAGCAACTCATCCAAGGTGCTTTAGAAGAAGATAAGATACAGACACACACAGACAGACAGACAGACACACAGACACGCACACGTACATATGCACGCACGCACGCACGCACACATGCACACAGACACACACACACACACACACACACACACACACACACACACACACACTACCTTGTCCACAGTGGTATCCTCTGAAGCCTGGCGGGGACAGTGACAGGTGTAAGAGCCGTCTGTATTCTCACACATGTTCCTCCGTTCCGACAGGGGCTGTCCTCACATTCGTTGATGTCTTGAACAAACAGTTTGCAGCTGATACCAGTCAGTGATGTCTGGAACAAACAGTTTGCAGTTGATACCAGTCATTGATGTCTGGATCATACAGTTTGCAGCTGATACCAGTCAGTTATGTCTGGAACATACAGTTTGCAGCTGATACCAGTCATTGATGTCTGGAACATACAGTTTGCAGCTGATACCAGTCAGTTATGTCTGGAAACCAACAGTTTGCAGCTGATACCAGCCATTGATGTCTGGAACATACAGTTTGCAGCTGATACCAGTCATTGATGTCTGGAACATACAGTTTGCAGCTGATACCAGTCAGTGATGTCTGGAACAAACAGTTTGCAGCTGATACCAGCCATTGATGTCTGGAACATACAGTTTGCAGCTGATACCAGCCATTGATGTCTGGAACATACAGTTTGCAGCTGATACCAGCCATTGATGTCTGGAACATACAGTTTGCAGCCGATACCAGTCATTGATGTCTGGAACATACAGTTTGCAGCTGATACCAGTCATTGATGTCTGGAACACACAGTTTGCAGCTGATACTAGTGATGTCTGATACATACAGTTTGCAGTTGATACCAGTCAAATGGACATACACACCATGAAAACTGAAAAAAAAACCGAAATGAGGACCGACAATGAAAAAGAGCATGTAATGCACGTACTGTACTCTGTACCTTCTCCTCACGTCCCCGCATCTTCCCACCCCCCCCCACCCCCAACTATGTTCCACACACACACACACACACACACACACACACACACACACACACACACATACATACAGAGTGAATGACCGACTGAAACTAAGTACTGTCAGACTGACCTTCCATTGTACCTTTTAACACACACACACACACACACACACACACACGCACACACACACACACACACACACACACACACACACACACACACACACACACACACACACACACGCACACACATGCGCGCGCGCGCACATACGCACACACACACACACACACACACACACACACACACACACACACACACACACACATATATATATATATATATATATATATATATATATATATATATACACATATATGCACATATACGTGTATACATATAACGTACATTTGTATATGTATGTATACACATATTTATATTGAGAGAGAGAGAGAGAGAGAGAGAGAGAGAGAGAGAGAGAGAGAGAGAGAGAGAGGGAGAGAGAGAGGGAGAGAGAGAGAGAGAGAGAACAAATGACAGTCTTGCTAAGTTTAAACAAACGACTGGATTATATTCTTAGACCTGTTGTCTTTGTGATTCCGTAAAACTGACATCGTTCCAGACAAAACCATGACAGCAGCGACATTTGGGCAGTGTGTTGACATGCAATCAGCTTCATTCGGGCAGGTCTTGACATGTCAACACGAAAGGACCACTGGAAAAATCATGTGTACAAACTGTTCCAACTGCACCATCTTGCCATCTCTTCATAGACTGAAATGCCTAGTACAACTGACCATAGTAATGAATGTAGTACAACTGACCATGAAAATGAATCCAGTACAACTGACCATGGCAATGAATCTAGTACAACTGACCATGGTAATGAATCTTTGTCTGGTAAAACCACTCACTGAGAGAAGGCCTCTCTCTCTCTCTCTCTCTCTCTCTCTCTCTCTCTCTCTCTCTCTCTCTCTCTCAAAAAAAAAATATATATATATATAGGGAGTTCTCCATGTCTGTGAACCATATACAACACAAAAGACTCCACATTCGTGTTGACCATTCTTCTCCTGTGATGAAGCCAAAGGGCTGTAGAAGCCCATGTGGGTCGTGTTGGCCATTCTACTCCTGTGATGAAGCAAAGGGTTGTGGAAGGACATGTGGGTCGTGCTGACCATTCTTCTCCTGTGATGAAGCCAAAGGGCTGTGGAAGGCCATGTGGGTCGTTGACCATTCTTCTCCTGTGATGAAGCCAAAGGGCTGTGGAAGGCCATGTGGGTCGTGTTGACCATTCTTCTCCTGTGATGAAGCCAAAGGGCTGTGGAAGCCCATGTGGGTCGTGTTGACCATTCTACTCCTGTGATGAAGCAAAAGGGCTGTGGAAGCCATGTGGGTCGTGTTGACCATTCTACTCCTGTGATGAAGCCAAAGGGCTGTGGAAGCCCATGTGGGTCGTGTTGACCATTCTACTCCTGTGATGAAGCAAAAGGGCTGTGGAAGCCATGTGGGTCGTGTTGACCATTCTACTCCTGTGATGAAGCCAAAGGGCTGTGGAAGCCCATGTGGGTCGTGTGTGACCATTCTTCTCCTGTGATGAAGCCAAAGGGCTGTGGAAGGCCATGTGGGTCGTGTTGACCATTCTACTCCTGTGATGAAGCAAAAGGGCTGTGGAAGGCAATGTGGGTCGTGTTGACCATTCTACTCCTGTGATGAAGCCAAAGGGCTGTGGAAGGCCATGTGGGTCG
>JADBJO010001465.1:227186-249686 GCA_016801955.1 Conus betulinus | reverse complement strand
TAGAGAATGAAAATGTGAATGAAAATATTTTTGTATCGTCATCGAATGGGCGTTTTTCCTCCAAAGTGTTTGTATGTAATCAGAACGCAAATGCGAATGCGTTATCTCCAACATTGTATGAAAGCGTCCCCTCCCAAATTTGTGAATATGGTGTAAGAAACGACGAAACTGATGTATATCTTTTTTGTGGAACAATCGTTCTTCTTCTTTTACTGATTTTAAGATACCGAGTTTTATCCCATTATCTTTAGCAAATGAAGAAGTTAATGTAGTGTCTGATACTAGAAGCGAGACACAGCAATTTTGAATGATCAAGATGATTTTACAGAAAGCCACTGCAGTGTGAATTTACTGAAACGAACGGAAATCATGTATAATTTTTGCATTGGAATGCAAACGGCTTGCTTTCTAAACTCTGATAAAACGTGTATTTCGTACATAAAGTCTCTTTTGACTTTGTTGTTTAGCAGAAACGTTTGTCGAAAATTTACATTCAAAGTTATTCAGCAATCAAAGTTTCTTTGTAAACCAGCTGTTCAGTTTACAAAACACGGACCACGATTTGAAGGAATCGTATGTCTTATCAAAATGGATTTATTACCCTCTGTACAATAGTTACCACTTTATTTGAATAATACCATTATGTTCAATATTTCAAAAGATGTTTGGTCTTACAAAGAATGTACTTTATGTATGCACATATGTTCCTCCAGAAAATTCACCACACTATGCTTTCTATGGTGTTGATAATGGCATGAGTGATTTGGAAAACTGCCTCTCTGATATTATGCTCAATATATCTGATGTGTATTTACTTCTGGCTTGAGATCTAAATAGCAGAATTTCTAACATTTGTCAGGAATTTCCAAGCGAAAAATGTCTGTTCAGTTTGCATAACGAAACCTTTCTTAACAGATATTTTGAAGACAAGGCATTGAACATGTATGGTAAGCTCTTGCTAAACATGTGTACTGTGTTAGATCTGTGCGTTTTAAATGGCGTGTGCGACGGCGACCGTCAAGGTCGTTTCATATACACTTCAGAGACAGGGAACAGTGTGGATGATTATTTCATAACTTCCTATGCTGACATCTTTAATGCTATTAATCTATCGTGCAGTCTCTGGGTCAAAGAACGAATCGAGTCTGACCATCTGCCTCTAGCTTCAATGTAAACTCACTTTTTGAAGCAAAATTTAGAAAGAGAAGGGGGTTAGTTACCGCCAGGACATTGACAAACAAAGCACAGGACAAGACACGATGCATTTCGACCTCTTGGGTCTCCTTCAGGCGAAAAACAACAACAACAACAACAACAAAAAACAGATCCCATTTAACACTTTGGACAGTACAAAGAACGACTTCTCTGTTGTCCATGTGGTAGGAAGAATAGCCACCAGACAAAAACAACAGAGGGGACTATGGGAGAAGTAAAGGAGGGAAGGGGGAGTGAGACGATGGGGTTATGTAGCTAGTTTAGAGGGGTGATGTGATATATGTGACGGTTGTGGTCAGCGTGGATTGATAATAATGCTGAGCGGGATCGGGGGGGGGGGGGGGGGGGGGGGGAGAGAAATATATATATATATATATATCTGAACAATTAAGTCGTGGGGGAAAACAAGTGCAGGTTAACGATTCCTTCATATTATAGTAATGACTTGATAAAGATTTGAAATTGAGAGATAAAAAAAAAAAAATGAAGATGAAGTAAATGGGAAAATGTATATCATAAATATGAAAACTCTTCACTAACTGCATGAGGAAACCATCGTAATTCCTCTCGAAGGCAGATCTATATGTATCGCCTGCTCCGAGACCTTTCATCCGCTGGATCGGACTCACTGGGTCGGACTCATCAGGGAGACATGGCTGATTATGTCTGTCCTCTTGGCGTCAAATAGAGACACACCACAGTCCCTAATTCTGTGGTGTTCTGACCGCCAAGGGTTCGAAAAAGAATCTAACAGCACCCCCAACCAGCCAGCGAAAGGTATAGAATAAACAAAACAAAAAAGTATGGAGAGGAAAAAAGTTGCTGAAAACTAAAAACATTATGCAAACAGTATAAAATGTAAAGGGACAATCTTTGAGCCTATGCTTGAGGATCCATTTAAGGATGCAAGGGAGATCAAAAGATATGAAACAGTCTGAGTGGTCAGCTCTGCTGTTCAATAACCCAAGCATTGTCAGCGGCTAAGAATTGTGCACAACAACCTTTACTTATATCTATCTACCTATCTATCTATCTATCTATATATATATATATATATATATATATATATATATATATATATATATATATATATATACATACATACACAGAGTTCATATTTTGTCCAAGCTTTCGTCAAAAGGCTTCTTCAGGAACCGATGCTACTTATATATATATATATATATATATATATATATATATATATATATATATATTTGTTTAAAACTTTGATTAAAATGTAAATGCTAAGGTTTTAGCATTTACATTTAATCAAAGTTTTAACAGATGCCGCTCCCAACCCGGTTGAGCACTTTTTTTTTAAAGTTATTGTTGGTTAGCAACACAATTATATATATATATATATATATATATATATATATATATATATATATATATATATATATATATATATATAATGAAACAGTAAATTCCAAGGATAAGTACCGAGCACCATTTCCAGCAACTTACAGAGCAGCTAGGTGTTGCAATGACTGCAAGAAATATTGAATTATAAACAAAGCTTGCTCTTATGTCTCAGATTATACAAATAGGGGGTGATAAACCTTCATATCTGCAGTGGTAGATGATTCTGCCTAACTAACAGTATGTGCTTGAGTGGGTGAATGGGGAATAAATGAATGCTTCTCAAAATGAACCTTCAGCAAGCTTATAGTCTCCAAAGCGGGAGACCATCTCCAATGGGGAGAAAGCTCACTAACATATATAACTCCTGGTCAGATACCGTATTTTCGAAACCTGATTGTTTCATCCTCAGTGACCGCGGAAAATGGTAATTTAACTCCTCTGCCTTTTCGGTTTTAAGAAGAATGCTATACCAGAAAAAGGCTGGTGTGCAATACCATAGTATGTTTGTTGAGTTTTGAGAAGCATTCATTTATTCCCCATCACCCACTCAAGCACATACTGTTAGTTAGGCAGAATCATCTACCACTGCAGATATGAAGCTTATCACCCCCTATTTGTATAATCTGAGACATAAGAGCAAGCTTGTTTATAATTCAATATTTCTTGCAGTCATTGCAACACCTAGCTGCTCTGTAAGTTGCTGGAATGGTGCTCGGTACTTATCCTTGGAATTTATTGTTTCATTGTAATTTAGTCCCTTGCGGATTCATTCCAAGAAACTGGCCCTCAGCACTTGTGTCTTAAGAGTTATATCTTTTTATTTTTTACTTTTTCACAAGAAAATGTAGCTTGTTTTGATCTTTCATGATTTTCTTTTGCTTCTTAGGTGGCACCTTTAGTTAGTTTTTTTTGAAAACTCAACAAACATACTATGGTATTGCACACCAGCCTTTTTCTGGTATAGCATTCTTCTTAAAACCGAAAAGGCAGAGGAGTTAAAATTACCATTTTCCGCGGTCACTGAGGATGAAACAATCAGGTTTCGAAATACCGGTATCTGACCAGGAGTTATATGTTAGTGAGCTTTCTCCCCATTGGAGATGGTCTCCCGCTTTGGAGACTATAAGCTTGCTGAAGGTCATTTTGAGAAGCATTCATTTATTCCCCATTCACCCACTCAAGCACATACTGTCCTAATAAAATTTTGAAAGTGCTCAACCCCTTGGGGAGCAATATCTGCTAAAATAGTATGGTAAAAGGAAGGTTTAAAACTTCATTTTACCATACTATTTTAGCAGTATATATATATATATATATATATATATATATATATATATATAAACATAAATTTCAAGGATAAGTACCGAGCACCATTCCAGCAACTTACAGAGCAGCTAGGTGTTGCAATGACTGCAAAAAATATTGAATTATAAACAAAGCTTACTCTTATGTCTCAGATTGTAGAAATAGTGGGATGATTAGCCTTCATATCTGCAGTGGTAGATGATTCTGCCTAACTGACAGTATGTGCTTGAGTGGGTGAATGGGGAATAATAAATGCTTCTCAAAATAAACCTTCGGCAAGCTTATAGTCTCTGAGGCGGGAGACCATCTCCAATGGGGAGGAAGCTCGCTAACATATAACTCCTGGTCAGATACGATATTTCGAAACCTGATTGTTTCTCCTCAGTGACTGCAGAAAGTGGTAATTTGACTCCTCTGCCTTTTCGGTTTTAAGAAGAATGCTATACCAGAAAAAGGCTGGTGTGCAATACCGTAGTATGTTTGTTGAGTTTTCAAAAAAAACTAACCAAAGGTGCCACCTAAGAAGCAAAAGAAAGTTATGAAAGAGCAAAACAAACTACATTTTCTTGTGAAAAGTAGAAAATATAAAAAGATAACCTCTGAAGACACAAGTGCAGAGGGCCAGTTCTTGGAATGAATCCGCAAGGGACTAAATTACAATAAAACAATAAATTCCAAGAATAAGTACCGAGCACCATTCCAGCAACTTACAGAGCAGCTAGGTGTGGCCACAGCCACAGCCCGGCTTGTCCCGCCACAGCCCCGGCACCGGCAATCCACTGGGAGCAGTCAATGTCAAGCCGTCAAGAGGCAACCACCGGAGGAGACACTGCAGAGCAGCTAGGTGTTGCAATGACTGCAAGAAATATTGAATTATAAACAAAGCTTGCTCTTACAGCCCCGTCCACAGCCACAGCCCTGCTGGTCCCGCCGCAGCCCCGGCACCGCAATCCACTGGGAGCAGTCAATGTCAAGCTGTCAAGAGGCAACCCACCGGAGGAGACACTGCACTGCTGCCGAGTCACTTCGGTGGTGTTCAGTGGCGCCTGTTCTGATCTAATATACGCAGGACACCACCACCTACTAAGCCCCCTACTGACGACAATAATGCTTAGTCGCGGAGCCGGCGTGAGTGAGCTCTCCCTCCGGAGGGCGCACCACGTCCGTCCAACGACAGCCCCCATGGACTCGCTGATACCGGTGACCCTGACGGAACCAAACCAAGGCCACAGACGTGGAGAAGACATCGAAAACTGAGGTCACCATGAGAGCAGGGCATGAAGGGCCACAGAATGAGACATTTTTTTTTTTAAATGCTGATCGATGAGAATGAGGATGATGAAGATGATGCTACGGATTTCCATTTCGGTCTGAGACTACATGACAGGGCTGTATTCTATGCTTCCTTTCATAATATATCCTGGCGTCAACCAGGCCCGAGAGATACAGGTACCTGCAGTGTTGGTCAGGAAATTTTAGCAACACTCTCAGAAAACGCATCCATTAAGTGGATGAAACTCGACTGTGTGGTCCCAGTCTTCGCAACTGAGTCCGCAGCAAACTCAACTCTGGGTAGGAGCCAGTCGGGGCAGAAAAAACCCACATGACTCTAATGGGATTCGAACCCACGACCTCCCAGCCGGGAGTCGGCGACGCTAACCACTTCGCCATGGTGGCTGGTCATAAGAGCAAGCTTTTTTTATAATTCAATATTTCTTGCAGTCATTGCAATACCTAGCTGCTCTGTAAGTTGCTGGAATGGTGCTCGGTACTTTTCCTTGGAATTTATTGTTTTATTGTAATTTAGTCCCTTGCGGATTCATTCCAAGAACTGGCCCTCAGCACTTGTGTCTTCAGAGGTTATCTTTTTATATTTTCTACTTTTCACAAGAAAATGTAGTTTGTTTTGCTCTGTCATGACTTTCTTTTTGCTTCCTAGGTGGCACCTTTGGTTAGTTTTTTTGAAAACTCAACAAACATACTATGGTATTGCACACCAGCCTTTTTCTGGTATAGCATTCTTCTTAAAACCGAAAAGGCAGAGGAGTCAAGTTACCACTTTCCACGGTCATTGAGGAGAAACAATCAGGTTTCGAAATATTGGTATCTGACCAGGAGTTATATGTTAGCGAGCTTCCTCCCCATTGGAGATGGTCTCCCGCCTCGGAGACTATAAGCTTGCTGAAGGTTCATTTTGAGAAGCATTTATTATTCCCCATTCACCCACTCAAGCACATACTGTCAGTTAGGCAGAATCATCTACCACTGCAGATATGAAGGCTTATCATGCCACTATTTCTACAATCTGAAACATAAGAGTAAGCTTTGTTTATAATTCAATATTTCTTGCAGTCTTTGCAACACCTAGCTGCTCTGTAAGTTGCTGGAATGGTGCTCAGTACTTATCCTTGGAATTTATTGTTTTATTGTAATTTAGTCCCTTGCGGATTCATTCCAAGAACTGGCCCTCAGCACTTGTGTCTTCAGAGGTTATCTTTTTTATGTTTTCTACTTTTCACAAGAAAATGTAGCTTGTTTTGCTCTTTCATAACTTTCTTTTGCTTCCTAGGTGGCACCTTTGGTTAGTTTTTTTGAAAAAACAAACAAACATACTACGGTATTGCACACCAGCCTTTTTCTGGTATAGCATTCTTCTTAAAACCGAAAAGGCAGAGGAGTCAAATTACCACTTTCCGCGGTCACTGAGGAGAAACAATCAGGTTTCGAAATATCGGTATCTGACCAGGAGTTATATGTTAGCGAGCTTCCTCCCCATTGGAGATGGTCTCCCGCCTCGGAGACTATAAGCTTGCCGAAGGTTCATTTTGAGAAGTATTTATTATTCCCCATTCACCCACTCAAGCACATACTGTCAGTTAGGAGGAATCATCTACCACTGCAGATATGAAGGCTTATCATCCCACACTATTTCTACAATCGTATGATTGAGGAGGGGGGGGTGGAGAGAAAAGGGGTGGGTGGGAGGGAGGGCAATGTGGGTGTGTGGGGGGGGGGGGGGAGGCAAGAGAAGGAGAGCTCATATTTCTCCATCCACTATGAGGGTGGGGGTGTGTGTGGAGGTTTCATACAAATAGTGCTGTTGAAAAAAGTAAACAATGCTGTGGGATGATGTTCATTGTGACAGGTGAAATAATGTGTTGGCATTAACATGCTGATGTTGGTTGAGAAAAGATAGCAATGATCAATGGAAAACAGGGTATCATCATGTGTTTCTCTCTCTCTCTCTCTCTCTCTCTCTCTCTCTCTCTCTCCTCAACACACACACACACACACACACACACACACACAAAGGGGGGAGGGGACCACATGTAAACAGTATTCTGGGGGGGGGGGGGGGGGGGATGGCGCATGTAAACAGTATTCTGAATTTTGCTTCGTTCTCCGCCATCAGTCACTTCATTTTGAAACTTCACTTTTTGAAGTAAGAAATGGACAAAGCATACAAGTTTTAGATAATAATAAATGGCAAGATGAATATGCTATCAATTTCTGTGATCTAATGAACAGTCAACATGTAATGTTGGAGAAAACAGTCAATCTGATCAACGATGATATGAATGCCACTTTGAATATATCCAATTGTTGTATGAAAGATCAAGTGCAGTGCATGAGGAAACAAATAAGAGCAAACGACAGGCAGAAAATGATGATTGGTTTGATCATGAATGTTATAGAACGAAAAAAGACGTGAAACAACTTCTAAGAATTTTTTTTTTTGTCCGTCGTGACGACGAAGACCATCTAGTCATCCTGGATCGGGGGTGAGTGCGTAGATGACTGGTAAGGCCGATCTGCGCCAGGAAAGACCTATCACAGTACAGACAGGGGATGGTGGCGGCAGTTGGAGATCTGTTGGCACTGGTCTTCCTGATCATCCTGCACTGCTCAGCTGCAGCAGTTCTGTTTCTTTCACAGGTTTCTGCATCTTTGCGGACAACTGATCGCCACCCGTCTCTCTCCTGGGCAGTCTGCTCCCATGGTGTGTGTGGCTGATGTTGAAGGCCTTCAGGGACGATTTAAGGCTGTCTTTGAAACGTTTCTTTCTGGCCTCCATGACAGCGTTTCCCTTGTTGTAGTTCGCCAAACAATAGTTTCTTTGGCAGCCGATGGTCTGGTATGCGAACTACATGACCTGCCCAGCGAAGCTGTGACTGCATCAGGGTGGTTAAAATGCTAAGCAGGCCAGCACAAGTGAGGACTTCAGTGTCCGGAAACTTATCTTGCCACTTAATGCCCATGAGTCTTCTGAGGCAGGTGGTGTGGACATGGTTCAGTTTCCTGGCGTGACGCTGGTAAACTGTCCACGTTCCACAGCCATAGAGCAGTGTGGTGAGAACTACGGCCCGATACACCTTGATCTTGGTCTCAAGGGTGATGCCTCTCCTGTTTCGTACGTTCTTGTGGAGTCTGCCAAAAGCGGCACTAGCTTTGGCGAGCCGCGCATTCACCTCATCGTCGATGACAACGTTTCTGGACAGAGTGCTGCCTAGGTAGGTGAACTTATCCACCGCGTTCAGTTGCTGTCCAGTGATAGTGATGACTGAAGAATTTTCTAGTCTTGGCAAGTTTAGTGGAGGGCACTCTAGGCATGTTCCATAAAACTACGGGTTTTAGCCATTTCTTCTTCTTCCTCGTTCGCTTCCCATTAGATGAGCAGCCCGGTGTCCTTGATGAAGGCTGCCGTCCACCGCAGCTCTTCCAGGGTGCCGTACAACTTGGCTTCCACTGCTGTCGGTGTTGGCCAGTACTTCCTTCTGGATACTGCATACATCATACAGACTTGAAGGATGTGGTCGGTTGTCATTGGTCCCTCACCACAAGGGCACTCTCCACTCCGTCCAATGCCAAATTTTGTGTGCATGTGATGGAGCAGGCGACTGTGTCCAGTCCTCAGGCGGAAGATCTTGACCTGTTCCCGTCGTCCCAGCAAATGGTATTTGTCTTCTGGGTTGTGTTTGGGGTGCTGGAGGCGCAACTGTATTCCTTGCTGTGCCTTGATGGTTGTCTTGATTTCATCGTATGACGCCAGGTTGTTGGCCTGCTCCTTCTGTGAACCGTCTTTTGCCAGAATATCCGCTTTTTCGTTGCCTCTGATACCACAGTGTGCTGGTACTCACACTATTAAGCACTGGTTGAAGATCTTGAAGCTACCCCAGTCCCGTTTGAGCAGGCAAGCCTATAATATGATGCTTTTAGAAATGGAAAAAGGTCAAGAAAAAACTGGGCTTATAAAGTAAAGAAAGTCCTTTCAGAACAGGGTTTTGGAATAGTGTGGATGACCCGGGAAGTAGGAAATGAGCAACAGTTCATTGCGGAATTTGAAGACAGGCTTATTTGTTCTTTTAAACAAAATTGGCACTCAGATATGGAAAGTAAAAAAAAATATATCGCTGGTTTTTTCTCATTTAAGAATGTGTTCCATTCTGAAAAGTTTCTCAATGTCATAACAGATAGATGGCACAGAATAAATGACGCAAGATTTAGGTTGAGAACTTTAGGTTTTAATGCGAACAAAAGATGGTTTTTGAATGTGAAACATCCACAGAATCTCCTTGTCCTGCATGTAGACATATTATTGATGACGAAGAACACTTTCTGTTCCACTGTACTGCTTATATTGAAGGCGGACAAATTGTTCATTTTTCCAGTTAGATATAGCGAAAAGACAAAATGTCGCTGGCGTGTTATCATCAGATGATGAACTTGTAATTAAATCAGTTGCGAAATTCATCGCGGAAGCATTGAAAATTAGACAGATGAAGGACAGTGAAATTTAAGATAATACATATAAGAGATATCTGAATGAATATTATCATCATTGCATGTTGAAGAGATCAGTAAAATACAATGACATCATTTAATTAAGTGGATGGTCGAGTCAGTCTTTTTTCTTTCCATGTTGAAGAGATCGGTAAAATACAATGTCATCATTTGACTGAGTGGAAGGTCGAGTCAGTCTTAAGTTTCTTGTTGTTGTGTGTTTTTTTTTTCTAAACCTTACTGCATTACTCCTGTGTGTGAGGTGAGGACATACGAAATGTTACGAATTATTTGTTTTTGTTAACTTTGGATTTGATACACACTAGGAATGAAAGTGTACTATTTGTTTGGAAAGGAAGAGGGAAATGTTTTGTTCTGTTGCCTCTCTCCCCTTGTCAAAAGACCTCTTTGGTAATGACAATAAAATATCAAATAGTCAAAGTGTCAAAGTGTGCTGGTGCCCATTGTATCACCACTTTCCACTTTTAACCATTTGAATTGAGGTACTTAAGAAACCTTCCACTAAACTTTAAAGGACTTGTAACATTTTTTCTTAAACATGAGAGCACCATCGAGAGATTCAACAGCATTGACCTGTCCTCAGCCAACCAATAAGGATAACCCGTCCAAATCTTCACAGATGAAGTAGTGGCAGCAGTAAAATCGCTCCAAAGAAAAACAGCCAGCTGGAACAGACGGTAAGTCTGCAGAGCTGAAGCAGGCGGGGGGAGAAGAAGCTGCCAAGGTCCTGAAAGTTGTCTGTAGGATATCTGGTAGACAGAAGAATGGCCGGCACCACAGGCCCAGTCCTTGGTCATCACAGTCCCCGACAAAGGTAGCATTCAGCAATGTCAGAACTACCGCATGATCAGCCGTATCAGCCAGTCCAGGAAAGGAATTCTGAACACTCCACTCAGTTTACTGACACCACAAGCAAGAAAGAATTTTGCTGATGAGCAACCGGGTCTCCGACCTGCAAGAGGACTACCTAAAATTTTTAAATGCATTTTTGTGTGTGAGAAAAATTTCACAGCACCAGCAACATCTACATCATGTTGTCACAGACTTTAACGAAACGTGTGACAGAGTCTGGCATGCAGCCTATGGGCGACCCTGAGCAAGCACAGTGCAAGTGGGAACCTTGTCAGGGTCATAGAGCAACTTCAGGAAAGCGCCACCAGTAGAGTCCTGTACAATGACAGCCTAAGGCGAATCATTCTGTGGAAGTGTTGGCGTCGGATAGGGTTGTGTGCTCTCTCCCACCCTCTTTAACATTCATCTGGAAAATTCATAACTGATGCACTAAAAGATGATTTTAATAAAGTGCGTATTTAAGGCAGGACAACCGCCATCTTCACTTTTGCTGGAAAAAAATGGATAACTCGGTTGTATGGGAAGATTACCCGACTGGTAAAACGTCTGCAGAAACACCCAGAGCATATGGCATGCAAATGAGTGGAGCGAATACCAAAACCGACGACAAACAACACAAACGTGAAGAGACATCAGAAGATTTGTCAAAAAAAGTGGAGACAGCAAGCTGCTTCAAGTACCCGGCTGCAGTTATGACAGGTCAAGGTCAGGACCAGAAGCCCTCTCTAGAAATGCTCAAGCATCAACAGCGCTGCCAGAGCTCAAGACCGTCTGGATCAACAGCAACGTCTCTCTCAGTTCCTAAATGATTATCAGTCTTTCACTGTGTGAAACTTCGACCCTGGAAACCATTTGACAGAAAAGAGCCGAGGGATTTCAAATGACTTCCACCGCAAGATCCTGGGCATCTCATACACAGACTGGGCGGGCAGAAGAAGAGGCAGCCATTGACCTCTCTGGAGACCTGCTGACAACAGGCAAGACACGGAAACCGAAATGGTACATCTGTCGATCACATGACGCTGCAAACAATTTGGCAAGGCAGTGTGTCAGGAGACAGGAGAGGGCGCACAGAGAAAGACAAAGAAAGAGAGATGGTTTGAACAAACATTATTTGACAAGGCAGTGTATCAGGAAACAGGAGAGGGCGGACGGAGAAAGACGAAGAAAGAGGTGGTTGAACAAACATTATTTGACAAGGCAGTGTATCAGGAAACAGGAGAGGGCGGACGGAGAAAGACGAAGAAAGAGGTGGTTGAACAAACATCTAGGAGTGGACAGATCTAACCTCACACGATTTCCAGACAGCGGCAGAGAATAGACGAGGATGGAGATGCATTGTCGATTCAAGCGATTCTCCAACGACCCTAGGCTTTAGAGATTGGTGATAATTATGATGATAACTCTAGGACTACAACAGTCAGTTAGGAGAGTGTACCACACATATGAATAGATAAAGTTTCAGGTATCAACAATTTTCGTAGAGGGTGCCTGGACATATATCAAGGAAATTTTAGGTCTGTGTATGTCTAGTAGAGGGTACTTCACAGGTGTAAGGACGAACGATTTGTTCTAAGTAAGTGTAGTGGTGGATATTCCGACGATGTAAAACCATACAGTTCAAGTGTCAGTGACTTTAGAAAAGACCGCTCCAGGGCTGTGGGCGAAAGATCAGAACCCAAACTGAAATCCTGATGATTAGTACCTAGCCAACCACTGGGGCCATCTCAGGGCTTTGACCGCAATAAAACCAGAACTAACCCTTTTCCTTGCCTTGCCGCACGCTGTCAGAGATAATTGCGAAGTTAGAATTTCAGTTATGTCCTGATCGCCATCAAAAAAGGAATGCCTGTTGGGGGGTGGGCGGAGAAGATGGGGGCTGAGGAGAGGAGGGAGGGAAGGAGGTAGAGGGGAAGGGTTTGGGAGACGAGGAGGTTGTAACCCATTTTGTCTTTTCATCTGTATTTGTTTTTAACATTCACATCGCGATGTTTAATTTCATGCCAAAGTGGAAGATTTTAAAATGACAATCATATGAGTGGACAGCAAGTGTCAAATTTTTTTTTTTCACAGAACACAGAAATCTCTTAACTGCAGCACCATTATTATTTGTATGGCAAGCTGCAAAATCAAGCGGTTTCTTTGTGTTTGTCATCCACTGATAGACGCGTAAACACCTAAATACACACAGGCACATAACACCACTCATCACAGTGACCCTTTTTCCCAGAGCATACAAGCTGGAAACAACAAACAAAACCGACAGACAGATATCCAAGCCACCAATAGGGCAGGACAGTAGTCAGGACGGATACAACTTTAACTTGTAGCAGCATGGCTGCCGCAGAAATAGCATGGCAATATAAGAAGACCACAGAGCCAGTGGGGATCACGTACCGTCACACTTCTTGCCTGCCCAGCCCATCCAGCACTCACAGCTGCCGTTGATGCGGTTACAGGTTTCCACCATTGCATCCACTGTTGCATAATTTGCTGCACCCTTTACCATACCTACCGTGCCCGCATGCTGCAAGCAGATCAGTTGCATTACAGAAAAAAAAAAACACTTCCAGAAATTGTTTAAAACAAACACTGTCGAAAATTGTGACACAAATACTCTCAGAATTGAAGACACAAAAAGTCAGAAGTCATTGAACAGGAACACTGTCAGAGAACATTAAACAGCAACACTGTCAGAAAACATTAAACAGAAACACTGTCAGAAAACATTTAACAGAAATCGTTAAATTAAAGCACTGTCATGAATAATTAAACAGAAATAGTTTTATTCCAAAATGGCATTTGGAAATGCTGGCAAAAGGTGATAGAATCTTCCATATCAACTGTAAAAGAACAGATATTAAAGGATTTGAAAGAATAGACAACGAATTTTGGAAAGAGGTCCTAACCACTTATTTAGAGAACAAACCTGTCATTACGATGGAAGATATTAATTGCAACAATTTTCAAAGTCAAATGATCTTCAATAATTCACTTCTCACCTACAAGCACAAAACGTTGTTCTTTCCAACTTAGCAAAAGAAAGGAATTGAAACTATTAAACAGATTATTCATTCTCGAGAAAACCGTTTACTCTCTCTGGAGGAATTACAAGACATGATAGGGCAAAACAGAGCAAATATCGTACTAGATTATAACATTTTAATTACCTCTGTTCCAAAGACATGGGTTCAGTGGATACAGAACGGCGAAAAAAGAAGAAGAAGGAAGTCAGAAATGCGAGGTGAGTCAGTTCAATGGGAAAGTAAAGGATATTAGGAAATTAGTCTGTAACGACAAAAAAAAAACAGTGACTCCATGTGCGTCTCAATTTTGGCTCAGAAAATTTGGTGTTAGGCTAGATACATCTATATGGTCAAGAGCGAAAGACGTTACAACAGAAACAAGATTAAGAGTGCTGCACTGGAAAATCTTGCATAATATTTACCACACAAATATTCTTCTAAATAAAATGCAAGTAAAAGAAAATAATAAGTGTTCTATTGTCCTGACACAATTGATTATATTGAACATTTTTTTTCTGTGATTGTCCACCTGTGCAAATGTTTTGGTTCTTTATCGACAATTTTAGACGTAAAAAACAGATATAAGACTAAAGCTATCAGTTCTGGACATACTGTTTGGTATAAACAAATTTGGTCTCCATCTTGCGAATTACACATTCATTAATTACATAATTCTATTAGCTAAAGTGTGCATTAGTATTTTCAAGAAAAAAAAAAATCTGTCTTCTCTCTACAATATATTTTTGAAAAAGAGTTAAACATTAGAAAGCATCACCTCTCTCCTTTAAGTAGACTAGAGACACACTATCTGATGAAGATCTCCTTTGCATATTTCTACAGAAACACTTACCGCTACCGTTTGGAAAAGTATGGTAGGAAGCCTGTGGGTTTCCTTTCTTTGTCTATCTCTCCCTCCCTCCCTCCCTCCTCTCTCTCTCTCTCTCTCTCTCTCTCTCTCTCTCTCTCTCTCTCTCTCTCTCTCTCTCTCAGTTTGTCTGTCAGTCTGTCGGCTCGTCCGCGTGCTTGCCTGTCTATTTGTCTGCTGTCCGTCCGTTGCTCCACCTCTCTTTCTTTTCCCGCTGTTATATCATGAGAGTGACTCTTCTTTATTTTTCTCTACATGTTCGCTAGTTTGTCTATCTGTTTGTCTGTCTGCTTGCCTCTCTTTCGCTCCCTCCCCCCCCCCCCCCCCCCCCCCCTCCCTCCCCCCCCCCCCCCCCCCCCCCCCCCCCCCTCCCCTCTCTCTCTCTCTCTCTCTTCTCTTTCTTTCTTTCGCGCGCGCGCGCGCTCTCTCTCTCTTTGTATGAGAGTGTGAGAGCCTTTTGCCTGTCTATCCGTCTGACTCAGCGTCTCTCTTTCCTGTGGTTTTCTCTCTATTAGTATGCTGTGCATTATCTGTCGGTAAGTCCCCCAACCCCCACCACACCCCCCCCCCACCACCACCCCCCCCCCCTCAACATCCCATTCTCTCCCTCCCTCCCTCTTTGACGCCGTCTCTGTCCGTCTGTCTGTCTGTCCTCTGCCTGACGGGTCTGTCTGTCTGTCTGTCTGTCTGTCTGTCTGTCTGCCTCTCTCTCTTTTTTTTTTTTTTCTTTCTTTTTTTTTTTGCTGTGGGTGGGTGGTGGTGGATGTGTTGTGATGGTGGTGGGCGCGTGACGTGAGGAGCGCTCAGGAGCGCTTGGGTAGAAGGATGGGGAAGGAGACGGGCAACTGGGATCAACGATTTCCTTTCTGGCGTGTGTACATACAGAATTGGTTGCTTACGCATAAATTATTTTTGTTTGGATACCGTGCCTTTAACATGTAACTACCATTGTTAACATGTTTGAGAGGGGGGGGGGGGGGGGGGGGAGAGGGAGGGGGGAGGGAAGGGGGGGAGAGAATGGTGGGTGGGGGGGAGCGCAACACAAAATGAAGCTAGCAGGAAACAGATTCTCCATCTCTCTCTCGTTCTTTGGGAAAAACGAAATGAAAGAAAATAATTAAGTATTTTTTTGGTTTAATCTATGTTGTTTTTTTTTTTTTTGTACAAGCAACACATTGTCAGAGTGAGTGTCCCAGTTCACCACACATTGGAACACTAACAAACCCAGACACTTGTGTCAAACGGCAAAATATCAAAAATCTGCAAAAACGTGTCCATTTTTAAATGAACAGACTTTGCATGTGTGTAAGTGACTGGTTGAGGGGGAAAAAAAAAACCTAGTAGTGAAAAGTTTGGTTTTTTTTTTTTTTTTTTTTTTTTTTTTTTTTTTTTTTTTTTTTTTTTTTTTTTTTTTTTGATGAAGAGGACAGTGTGAAGCACCAAAAAAAAATGAAGAGGTGGATTTTGGCCTAAGGAAAAAAAAAAAAAAAAGAAAAAAAAAAAAGAAAAGAAAGAGAAAAGAAAAAAACCGCCTTAGGTGCTCCATTGATCCGATAACTGATGCCACAAAAAAAAAAAAAACCGAATTTTTACAAAAAAACTCAGGGTAGAAAATGCCAGACATCTTACGGAAAAAAAACATTCTCAGAAAATGTTGGTGACAAACTCTCACATAACTTGTAAAACAAAAGTACTATCTGAAGTCGCGAAACAGAAACACTGTCAAACAAAAGCACTGTCAGAAGTTGTTGAGCACGAAGACTTTCAGAAGTCGCAAAACAAAATTACCACAGGGTAGCCTTAAACAGAAACACTATCGGATGTTGTTAAACAAAAGGTTTGTTGGAAGTTGTTGAGCACGAAGACTTTCAGAAACCATGAAAAAAAAAAAAATTAGTGCAGATAGCGTTAAACAGAAACACCATCAGAAGATCTAAAATAAAAGTACTGTCACACTGTTACGAAACAGTTTAGTTAGCGCTGCTTGTTGTAAGGAAGTGACAGCTTACCTTGATCACACCTTCGATATACTGACCACCAACCCGGCAGACAGTCGGAGTCGTTGCAGTGACCAGTCACGTGGTCACACTGTCCACCAGGACAGCCGGCACTACACTGTTTCTCACAATTTCTGACCGTACTGACCAGGGTCACACTCTGCAACAGAGATCACGGCCGGTGGAGATCTATAGAGAATTAGCTCCAGATAGCAGCGTATAGACAGAACAGAACAGTACATGTAGAGACGTATAGACAGAACAAAAAAATACATATAGAGACGTATAGACAGAACAAAACAGTACATATAGAGACGTATAGACAACACAAAACAGTACATGTAGACACATATAGACAGAACAAAACAGTACATGTAGACACGTATAGACAGAACAAAACAGTACATGTAGACGCGTATAGACAGAACAAAGTAATGGCATGTTGACACGTATTGAAAGAAGAAAATAGCTATATACAGAGGTTAATCTCTGATTTCTTTTCGTGTCCATGTGGCGTTAAACAAAGCTGCCTTTTGAGTCCACAGTTGTTTGCATTTTTTAATAAAGGAATTAGCCTTTGATTTGTCACGAAAAGGCAGACATGGTGTACAGACGACCCCTGGAGCTGTTGAACTATTTATGTTTATGTTTGCTGACGATATCATTTTAGCATCTAGCACTGCTGTTGGTTTACACAATCAGCTTGATGCATTGAAGTGTGAGGCAGAGAGAATGCAATTACGCATTAATCTAGATAAGACAAATACTATCATTATTCGCAAGGTTGGTTACTTGTCTCAAAGAGAAAAATGGTATTATTCTAATGCTGAAGTTAATGTAACCAATGCATACAATACCAGGGAATGATCTTTACAAAGAAATTAAGTTTACATTCCGGATGGTCTGAAATGTGTAGGAAAGGGGAAAAGGAGTAATAGATATTTTAAGAGCTATGCAAAAAAAAAAAAAAAAAAAATCGCAACTGATTCCGTACTTATTTTGAAAGCCATTTGATACTCAAATAAAACCTATGTTAATATATGCAGCGGAAATATGGGGACTTGAAGAAAATCTGCCGATCGAAAAAGTCCATACTTTTGCTATTAAACGGTCCTTAACATTCCGTTGCATTCTTCAAATACAGTGGTATATGGTGATTCTGGAAGATATCATCAGCACATTCGATCAGTCGGGAAATGCTTTAAATATTGGCTAAAACTTACCCAGCTACCTATAAGCAGGTTATGTAAACAAGCATATGACATGTTATTGCCTCAGTTTGAGTTAGGAAAGCACAACTGGGTTGCTACTGTAAAGCAGGGGTTAGGGGGTTGTATGGCTCTGTCAGTGGGCTGGCTATAACAGAACAATCATGCTGGAATTTAAAGAGTGTCTCATCTCGTGTTATAAACAAAAAACTGGCATTCCAAAATGGATGACGATATGTAATATTCCTGGTTCTATTTCTTTTAAAGGTGTATTACAGCCACACAATTAAAAAAAAATGACTGTAGCTACAAATACATGGCATAGGGATATCTTCGCTAGATTCAGAAGTTGGACACTTGAGCTGAATGCAAGCAAACAGATGGGGATATGTTCGGCAGATTCAGGATGACCTGTGTGTGTAATGTGTACAGATGGTGTGAGAGAAAAAGAATGGTTTAATCTTGAAGGTATTGTGGATGTACAGCTTATAATGATGTGAGAGAAAATGAAGTCCACTTTGTATTCAACAGCATAATGCTACAAGAAAAAAAACTTTTCAACACCAACAAAAAACAAAATTATAGCCCATATAGTTTGTTATCCTCTGACGATAATAGGATGCTATCCAGAATGGCTGAGTATGTTACAGAGGCATGTAATGTCGGGAAAAAGAAATGTTGGGTAACAACTACTACTAATGTTTGATGGTTTTTTCAAATACCTTTCGCAGCTTGAAGATCTTTTTCAAAATGTTTTCATTCTCCTCACTATCATGAATGATAGTGAAATGGATGTTCATGATTAATGCATTCCAGCGCAAATGATTTATCACGGTAAATATGTGTGCCTGTTTGAGGCACTCCTGTAAATGTGTTGTTGTTAAAAACAAATTCAAAATAATTCTGAATGATGTAAAAGCACGTGGTTTTCCTCTTCTGATACAGGGTCTGGAATCCTACATTAATTTTTACATACCCAGTTACAAATGTTTGTTTCTTTGCATTATATTTTTTTTTTCGGCACTGCAAATATTCGTGTACACCTCCTTAACATAGAGGCTATATGTAAGCTTTGTCAATAAAAACGTATCTGAAGCGTCTGAACTCACTCTCTCTCTCTCTCTCTCTCTCTCTCTCTCTCTCTCTCTCTCTCTCTCTCTCTCTCTCTCTCTCTCTCTCTCTCTCTTAAAAATCTACTCACTTAAAAATAAGTTCAAAAAAGCAAGTTTATATCTCCAAGACCAGTATCTAATATCATTCTTTGAATCCTACCTGACCTACAGAACACAATTGTCTTTAGCAATAGCAGCTTCTCATCTACAAAGATTACAAAATTTGGAGTGCCCCAAGGTTCTGTTCTAGAGCCTGTTCTATTCGCTGATCTCTCATTATCAATTTCACATCCGAGTGTCTTTGTGTGACCTTTTTGGCTGATGACGCTTCCCTTAATTCCAGCGAAGTGGATTTACCGACAGTTCGAAACCCTTGCTGCAAAGTTTTAATGATGTCTGGGGGTGGTGTAATTATAATTCTATGATAGTTCATCCTAAGAAGACAAAACACATGGCAATCACTTCTAGACAGAAACACCAAACAAGAACTCTAGGTATCAGTCTGACTTTAAATGGCAACACCACAGAACAAGTGCATAAGCACCGAATCATGGGAATGATGGTGGACGAGGAACTGAAGAGGCAGTCCCACACTTAAGCTGTCATTAACAAGCTGGCTCGCAGTCTCTTCATGCTTAAACAACTGAAGCCTTGTATAGATACAAATGCTTGAATAATGTTTTTCCAGGTTCACTGTTTCCCTCACATCAACTATGCATCTGTAGTCTGTCTCTGTGCAGCAAAAATTCACCATGAAAAAAAAAACAAACAGATTCAATGTACAGAAGAGCTGCAAAGATAATTCTGCCAGATTCTTCCTTATCAACTTCCGAAAAGAAGGCTAAATGAAACATATTGCCGCTGCAAACACAACAAGACTACAACAAAGCTGTACTTATGTATAAGTACACAATCATCTGGACCCACAATGCCACCTAGATTTATTTACTAAGGCCTCGTTTTGACATGATTCTAACATTCATATTCTACCACGTACTCGGATCGTCATGTTCAAAACTAGTTTTTGAACTTCCCGGTTCATCAGTGTGGAACTCTCTGCTCCCAAATCTAAAATGGTGCTGTTCACTGCACACATTAAAAAAAAAAAAGACTTCGAAAATCTTTCACGGACTCTTTGATGTAGACTACACTGTCTCATAGAAGTGTTTTGCACCAATCACCTATATCATCAGTAACGACACATGTGTACATTATTGCCGCACGAATTATGTCGATAAATGATACCACTAACTATCCTTACCCAGTGAGAAAAAAATGCTTATCTAAGAATACTGTCTTTTGTTTCATTTCAGTGCCATCACTATCATCACCCTCTTCTGGTCGCGAACGTCACCAACAATCTCAAACATCACCAAACATCAGCATACAGTCGCTGTTTATCTAATCACTTTTTTTTTTTCTTTATTTGCCCAGCCGCTGCCCCACCCTACACCCCCCACACCCATCCTTTCCCATCCTTCCCCCACCTCTCCATCCATTTTGTTATTGTTTTTGTCTGCATCTTATGGTTGCGTATACATGTATGCTTTTGTCAAGCATTTGCAAACAAATGCGTTCGCGTGTGTGAATCATAAACTCCATAATCCTTTATGCCTATTTTTTTTTCCTCTCCTTTCTTCATTTTCATCTTTTTTTTTTCAAAAATTTTTCTTTTCTTTAAATCTCTTCGCATAATTTAGCTTAGCAAGACAGACTGGAAGAATAGGCTCTGCCTAAAATCTCAATTCTTGATCGAATAAAAGTTTTCTGAGTTCTGAGTCTCTCTCTATCTATCTCTCTCTGTCTCTCTGTGGGTCTTGTCTCTCTCTCTCTCTCTCTCTCTCTCTCTCTCTCTCCTCTTCTCTCTCTCTCTCTCTCACTCTGTCTCTGTCTCTGTCAGTCTGTCTATCTCTTGATCTGTCTGTCTTCTTCTCTCTCTCTCTCTGTGGGTCTTGTCTATAGGTCTCCCTGTCTGTCTGTTCGTCTCTCTCTTTGTCTTGTCCGTCTCTATCTCTATCTCTCTCTGTCTGTCCTCTCTCTCTTCTCTCTATAGGTCCCTGTCTCTGTTCGTCTCCGACTTGTCTGTCCGTCTCTGTCTCTTTCTCTCTCCCTCTCCCCTCTCTGTATCTGTCTCTGCGAGTCTGTGTCTGTCTCTTTTCTCTGTCCCCCGCTGGTTTTCTGTCTCTTTGTCTCTGTCTGTTCGCTCTCTCTGTCTCTCTCTCTCTCTGTTTTTGTAACCCCCCCCCCCCCCCCTCTCCCCCCCCCCCCCAGCAAAGACAATTGTGAACGTTACAGAGGTTCAATCGTTGATCGTTTTTTTTTTTGCAGCAAGATATTACAGCCATTATCTGAATGGCAGCAAGACTCCATTATTAATGTACTCCAGGAATATGTAATATGAAAAGACAATAACGTAAACTGGTGGACATCAGGCTAACCAATCTTATGAGGAAAAAACAAGAATACACTGACAAAAAATAAACCTATGCGGCGACAAACTTCCGAATCTTGAAAGTTCTTGAAAGTCACAGTGACCTGATTTAAACCCACTGCCACCGTTTTCATTAGCAATCTGTCTCTCATCACGTACACGTTTTAACCTAGGCATGTCCAAATTCTTTGTTTTCATCTTGGTTTGACGTAACATGTGACGGTTATTTTTCGTTTCATTTCACACACTTGTTTCTAATTGTAATTGTTATGGTGGAGACAAATATACCTACTTAACTTACTACTTTAATGTGGCTTTGCTTGCCTGGCTCACTCCAAATGATACAGTTCTTTTTTCTTTTTTTTTTAACAAGCACACAATAAGCATACACTATAAAGAATAAATTATCTGGTGACAAAAAACATCGTTCAGAGATGAGAGTATTTTTCAGTTTTTACTTACTTACTATCTATTTACTTCGAAAATGCGTGTAGATTGGGGTTTATGTTTTGTATTCTAGACTTATAAAGAAGAACTTACCAAGTACGATTATGAGATCAATTATTTTGTCAGTTTTAATGTTATCCGCAACACCAAATAGAATTAGCTCCATATGTAATGACAGACGATGGCAGCTACTGCATTTTTCTTTGATAAACTGCTCCAAATCCACCCAGAATGCTGAAGAAAAATCGACATTTGTATAGATAGTGCTCTACCGAGTCCTCTTTTTTGCCAAAAATTGCATTTGTTGCTGTGGGCAATACCCATGTTTTTCTTAAAATGTTGTTCGTAAACTAACATTCTATAGCACAACTTGATCTGAAACCATTTCTTTTTTAGTTCTTTTATTTTTTTATTATTTTTTTTTTAGCACTGCCTTCCAGTCAACTGGAACATTAATTTTTCTTCCCATTTTATAAATGGCTTATTGTTCAATATTTCTACTTCTTCTAGTAATACATTGTAATAAACTCTGGCTCCTTTATTAACAGTAACTAAATCACGTTACTTTTAGACACGGTTACCTTTAAGTGAAGCGACACAGGAGCCCTCGCTAAAGCAGTACGCTGGCTCACGCATATGCACTGCATGAGTGCACGATAAAATGTCCACATTTTGGCATTTGCATAAACTGGCATAGCGTATCCAATCATTTTACTGTAACAAATGATTCTAAAGCCGCAGTACTTGTAAACAGTCAGTACGTACACTGTATGTCAATGATGGCATCGTAATAACATATACGTGGATAGGAATTGGCAACATGAATATCACTGCATGTTTAAAGAACTAGTGAGAGTGTACAAAATATGTAAACA
>JADBJO010001465.1:214686-217186 GCA_016801955.1 Conus betulinus | reverse complement strand
GGGGGGGGGGGGGAGAAATAGACGGGACGCTAAACACGCACCACGCCACGCACGGGCACGGCACGCACACACACACACACACACACACCACACACACACACCACACACACCACAGAGGGCGGGATGTAAAAAAAAGCAAAAGCTTATTTTTTTACCCTCAATAAAGACAATGTTGACTTGACTTGACTATGACTTGACACAGAGAGAGAGAGAGAGAGAGAGAGAGAAGAGAGAGAGGAGAGAGAGACAGACAGACAGATAGACAGACAGACAGATAGACAGACACAGACAATTAGAATGGACAGTGTTTACGGATGGTGTGCGGTGCGTGTTTTTGCTGTCTGACTCTCGCTCTCAAAAGTTTGGATGCGTGCAATAATTATTCCTACACACACCCACCACCATACGCACATGGACAACCAGGCAACACACGAGTTATTTTTTTTTTCTTTATAATTATGCTGCCTGAACTAGCCAAAATATACATTCATGTGAACTGGTACAAAAAATCAATACGTCACTACATAGCATATAGATCCAGATATCAAGACCTAGGGAACTTCAATCATCAGTATATTCAGCGTATCACATTACATATCTTGATATCACTCACAGATCTCGCCGGCGCTGTCCACAGTGTCTCACATATACAGTCAACACACACTCGGTTCCACAGTACCCAAGCCACAGTCTACAGCACTAAAAGGAGACAAAAGAAAAAAGAAAGCTAACCCAGGTCCCCCATGATAAGCGCAGCCATTCACAAACACCAGCGATGAAGAAAGAAGAAGCGCAGATTCACAGTAAACCATAGGGAAACTGTAGAGTCACAAGTCACATCAATCCATAGAAGAAGAACCGCAGATTCACAAAGCACAGTAAACAATATTGAATCCTCCCGGGCGAACACGATTTCAGCAAAATTCCATAGAACACAATAAACGTCGACGTTTGTTGATCTAAAACAATATCAACTAGCTTCTCCATGTATTGGATATTACAATGTTGTTTCACATCAATAAACTCAGCCCAGCGACACACATGAGGTGGTACAATTAGAGCACATAATAATCTTGCAGGAGTTTTAAGTCACTCTCGGCGACACAGCAGCATCACAACAATCTTATAACAAATAAATTTCCTGGTATATATTTCGCTGGGTGCCGTCATCAGGAGTATCGCACATACACAGTGAACATCGATGCCCTACTGACTTGAAAGTCAGGAGCCTCTCCACATAGTATCACTACGGATAAAACGACGATTAAAACAAAATAAAATAGGCTGGACACCAAAGCTTCGGCCGTTTAGTTCGTGCTCTCCTCTTCTCTCGTTCAATATTATTATTTTCGTCATGTTCCTATATCATTTCAAGTTGACGTCATAATTTACGTTGACGTCACAGACAATAAGAAATAGAGAGAAACACACACACACACACACACACACACACACACACACACCGCACACGCCCAATCACATCACACACATACATACACACACACACCACACACGCACCACACCACGCGCGCGCACACACACCACACACACACACCCCACACACACACACACACACACACATAGGGAGAAAGAGAGACAAAAAGACACATAGAGACAAGTACAGAAAGATAGAGAGAGAGAGAGAGAGAGAGAGAGAGAGAGAGAGAACGAGAGACAGAGACAGAGACAGAGACAGAGAGACAGAGACAGACACAGGTAATAGTCAGATAGAAAAGATAGACAGACAGATATACATACACTGCACGATAGGATAGAGTAGATGAGAGAGGGGGGTGGTGGGGGGATAGAGAATGCGAAGAAGATGCGAAGAAGAATGCGAAGAAGAATAAGAAAGCGAAGAAGAAGAATGCGGAAGAAGAAGAATGCGAAGAATGCGAAGAAAGAATGCGAAGAAGAATGCGACGAGAAGAAGAATAAGAAGAAGAATAAAAGAAGAAAGAAGAAGAATAAGAAAGGTGCGAAGAAATGCAAAGAATAATGCGAAGAAGAATACACAAATACGAATGCAAAATATGCGAAAAGAATAATAATGCGAAGAATGCGAAGAATGCGAAGAAGAATAAGAAGAATAATAAAGAAAGAAGAAGAAGAAGAAGAAGAAGAATCAGACATGACAGACAGTCAGACACAGACAAGGAAGAGAGAGTGGAAGTAGAAAGAGAGATATAAAGAAGAATTGCGAAGAATGCGAAGAAGAGTGCAAAGAAGAAGAAGAATGCGCAGAAGAGTGGTGAAAGAATGCGAAGAAGAATGCAAAGACTAATACAAAGAAGAATGCGAAGAATGCGAAGAATGCGAAGAAGAAGAAGAAGAAGAAGAAGAAGAAGAAGAAGAAGAAGATGAAACTACTCACTCTTGTCCTGCTGCTGCAAAGACAGGTGCAGACACATGAAAGCTATCCACAACACGGACATCAGCAGACCCCCCATGCCATTTCACACACAGGTCCACTGTCTGTCTGATCGTGCAGTGCATGTGC
>JADBJO010001465.1:207186-209686 GCA_016801955.1 Conus betulinus | reverse complement strand
GTTGATAAATGTTTGGAGTTTGTGAGTGTTTGTCTTTGTTGTTCGCCACGTTTCAGAACCATACAGAAGGACAAATTTCACATTTGAGTTGAAGATTCTGATCTTGTTGTGTGAAGTGAGAGGGCAGAGGAATTCCAGATAGGCCATAGCGTAGTAAAGGTGTGCCTGACTTTATTGATGCGGCTCTTGATATCCTCATCTGTACCTCCATCTTTGCTGACCACACTGCCGAGGTAGACAAACTTGTCAGCTTCACTGATGTCTTCCTGTTGTAGTCGTAGTGGGTCTCGTTGCTGGTTGTTGACTCTCATGGCCTCTGTTTTCTTTTGTGTTGATTTGGAGGCCCGTTTTTCCTGCTTCTTCTGCTACCCGGCACAGCTTCTGTTGTGCGTCTTTCTGTTTGTGGGAGAGAAGGCTGATGTCGTCGGCGAAGTCCAGGTCTTCCAGTTGCTTGGTGAAAGTCCACTGGATTCCTGTCCTCTTGCCGTCTGTAGACTGCCGCATTATCCAGTCAACGACCATCAGGAAAATTGTTGGCGATAGTAGACACCCCTGACGGACGCCGGTTTGTATAGTGAAAGACTTCGTTAGCTTCTCGTCGTGGACAACGTGGCATGTGGCATCTTCGTAGAGTTGTTGGATGATGGCAACAAACTTGGGTGGGAAGCCATAGTGGTGCATGAGTTTCCAGATGGTATCTCTGTCGATGCTGTCAGACGCCTTCTGGAAATCCACAAATACTGCATACAAGGGGGTCTACCACTCCAGAGACTGCTCGATGATAATTCTCATGGTGGCAATTTGGTCTGTGCATGATCTGTCTTGGCGAAATCCAGCTTGTTCTTGGCGGAGGGTCTTGTCTAGGGCGGTCTTTAGTCTCTCTAGCATGATTTTTGGCCAGCACCTTCCCCGGGATGGACAGCAGCATAATCCCTCTCCAGTTGTTACAGGATGACAAGTCCCCTTTCTTCGGCAGCTTCACCAGGTGGCCTCTTTTCCAGTCTTCTGGCACTCGTTCCTGCTCCTAGATCTTGCTTAGGAGTGGATGCAGCATCTCTGTTGAAGGCTGGATGTCTGCTTTCAGTTTTTCAGGTGGATTCCGTCTGGATCCGCTGCTTTACCTGACTTCAGTGACTTGATGGCTTTGGTAACTTCCGTTTTGGTTGGCGGGCCTGTGTTGATGTCCAGAAGCTGGGTTGGTGGTGGAATGTCTGGGGGAACAGGTGGTGCAGGTCTGTTCAGTGTCTCTTTAAAAGTGCTCTGCCCACCTTGCTCTCTGTTCAGCTTCTCCTGCGACGGTGTTTCCCTCCTTGTCTTTGAACGGGCGACTGGGGTTGCTGGTCTTTCCAGAAAGTGTTCGAGTAATCTCATACAGTCTTTTCATGTTTCTCTGTCCTGCCGCTGTTTCTGCCTCTTCTGTGAGCTTATGGATGAATTGTTTCTTGTCTTGTCTAGCACATTTCTTAACTTGGCGGTTGACGTCCCAGTAGTGTGCCTGTATCTCTTGCTTGTGGTCTTGGTCTTAGGTCTGGTTGATCTGGTCTTTTAGGTGCTTCCGCTATGTGATGATGATCCATGTTCCAGCTGCCAGCCATTCTTTGTGTTTTCTTTCGCTTCTTTCCAAGCACTTGTTTACATGTCGTCTGCCAGACCTCCCTCAGGCCACACCAGTGGTCTTTGATTGTTTTTTCAGCAAGTTGGTCAAGTATGCTGAATCTGTTTCTCAGTTCCAGTTTGAACTCCTCTGTTGTTACTCTCTTCTTCAGACTGTGTACATTGTAGTTATGTGATTGTCGGCCTGCTTGGTCTTTGTAGGCTTTCAATTTGGTCTTTAGCACAGCTATCACAAGGTTGTGGTCTGATACTGCGTCTGCTCCTCGTTTCACTCTCACGTCATGTAAACTTCTGCGCCATTCTCTGCCGATGGTAATGTGGTCGATTTGGTTCTGGGTCTTCCCATCAAGTGAATTCCAAGTCATCTTGTGAATGTTTTTGTGTGGGAAAACAGTGTCTCCGATGACCATGTCGTTGAAAGCACAGAATTCCACAAACAGTTCTCCATTTTCATTTTGTATTCCTGTTCCGCGTATGCCCATTATCTGCTCTCTACCCTTGTTGCCTGTTCCCACTTTGGCATTGCGATCTCCCATGAGGATCTTAAGGTCTCTCTTCGGCACTCTATCCATTGTAAGATTACTGGGTTATTTTTTTTTTCTCTCCGTCTCCATACCCCACTCTATGCACTCCCCATTGTATAGATTAGCCTCGGTTTTGGGAACTCTTAAGGTATGTTGACCCCAGAGTTACAGTAATCTGTCCCTGACGTGTGCTAAGCTTTGAGAGATCATTCACTGATTTTGTTATTTATTCGCTGTCTGTTGCAGCAGAAGGCCGATCATCCCGTGACATGTCGCAATGAACGCTGTCAGTTTGTCTGTTCTGGTTTATGGCACTTGGTCTCCGCCGTCTCTCGTCATGTTGACCCACGATGCAGTGAGCA
>JADBJO010001465.1:202186-204686 GCA_016801955.1 Conus betulinus | reverse complement strand
TCAGTTAATGCCTCTCAGTATGTTAGTATACTTTAGTACAAGACGACAGGCCTGAATATTCATCGTGTTTTTTTCCCCTCTGTTTATGTCTCCGTTGACTCTACATTCTCTGTCCCTCCTTCCCCACCACACTTTCTTTATGTGTGTCTGCCTGCCTGTCCTACTCTTTCCCCTGTGTCTGCCTGCCTGTCCGGCTCTTTCCTCTGTGTGTCTGCCTTCCTGTCCGGCTCTTTCCTCTGTGTCTGCCTTCCTGTCCGACTCTTTCCTCTGTGTCTGCCTTCCTGTCCGACTCTTTCCTCTGTGTCTGCCTTCCTGTCCGACTCTTTCCTCTGTGTATGCCTGCCTGTCCGGCTCTTTCCTCTGTGTCTGCCTTCCTGTCCGACTCTTTCCTCTGTGTCTGCCTTCCTGTCCGACTCTTTCCTCTGTGTCTGCCTTCCTGTCCGACTCTTTCCTCTGTGTCTGCCTTCCTGTCCGACTCTTTCCTCTGTGTCTGCCTTCCTGTCCGACTCTTTCCTCTGTGTCTGCCTTCCTGTCCGACTCTTTCCTCGGTGTCTGCCTTCCTGTCCGACTCTTTCCTCTGTGTCTGTCTGCCTGTCCGACTTATTCCTCGGTGTCTGCCTGCCTGTCCGACTCTTTCCTCTGTGTCTGCCTGCCTGTCCGGCTCTTTCCCCTGTGTCTGTCTAGCCGTCAATTCATTTGTCTGTGACTGTTGCCTGTACTGCCCTAAGGCCACCAACTGTTCACGGACAGCGAACTGTAGGAATGAGTCAGTACCAGTGCCAGAATGGATGGGGCCTGTGGCAGGGATGGTCAGTGTGCAGCCTGTGGGATGTGTGTCTGCTTTTGTTCAGCTGACGAATAGTGTTGTGTTCAAAGCCCTATGTTCTGAATGACCTGATGGGGTGGAAGTGTGTCTGATGCTGTGAATGACCTGATGGGGTGGAAGTGTGTCTGATGTTGTGAATGACCCGATGGGGCGGAAGTGTGTCTGATGTTGTGAATGATATGATGGAGTGGAAGTGTGTCTGATGCTGTGAATGACCTGATGGAGTGGAAGTGTGTCTGATGTCGTGAATGACCTGGTGGAGTGGAAAGTGTGTCTGATGTCGTGAATGACCTGATGGAGTGGAAGTGTGTCTGATGTCGTGAATGACCCGATTGGGTAGAAGTGGGTCTGATGTTGTGAATAATCTGATGGAGTGGAAGTGTGTCTGATGTCGTGAATGACCTGATGGAGTGGAAGTGTGTCTGATGTTGTGAATGACCTGATGGGGTGGAAGTGTGTCTAATAACTGACATGATGGGGTGGAAAGTGTGTCTGATAACTGACATGATGGGGTGGAAGTGTGTCTGATAACTCACATGATAGGGTGGAAGTGTGTCTGATAACTGACATGATAAGGTGGCAGTGTGTCTGATAACCGACATGATGGGGTGGAAGTGTATCTGATGAATGACACGATGGGGTGGAAGTGTGTCTGACGACTGACATGATGAGGTGGAAGTGTGTCTGATGAATGAATGATGGGGTGGAAGTATGTCTGATGAATGACATGATGGGGTGGAAGTGTGTCTGATGAATGACATGATGGGGTGGAAGTGTGTTAATGACAGACATGATGGGGTGGAAGTGTGTCTGATGACTGACATGATGGGGTGGAAGTGTGTCTGATGATGAATGACATGATGGGGTGGAAGTGTCTGATGACTGACATGATGGGGTGGAAGTGTGTCTGATGACAGACATGATGGGGTGGAAGTGTGTCTGATGAATGACATGATGGGGTGGAAGTGTGTCTGATGACTGACATGATGGGGTGGAAGTGTGTCTGATGAATGACATGATGGGGTGGAAGTGTGTCTGATGACTGACATGATGGGGTGGAAGTGTGTTGATGACAGACATGATGGGGTGGAAGTGTGTCTGATGAATGACATGATGGGGTGGAAGTGTGTCTGATGGATGACATGATGGGGTGGAAGTGTGTCTGATGACTGACATGATGGGGTGGAAGTGTGTTGATGACAGACATGATGGGGTGGAAGTGTGTCTGATGAATGACATGATGGGGTGGAAGTGTGTCTGATGACTGACATGATGGGGTGGAAGTGTGTCTGATGAATGACATGATGGGGTGGAAGTGTGTCTCTGATGTTGTGAATGACATGATGGGGTGGAAGTGTGTCTAATAACTGACATGATGGGGAGGAAGTGTGTCTGATAACTGACATGATGGGGTGGAAGTGTGTGTTGATGACAGACATGATGGGTTGGAAGTGTGTCTGATGAATGACATGATGAGGTGGAAGTGTGTCTGATGAATGACATGATGGGGTGGAAGTGTGTCTGATGACTGACATGATGAGGTGGAAGTGTGTCTGATGAATGACATGATGGGGTGGAAGTGTGTCTGATGTTGTGAATGACATGATGGGGTGGAAGTGTTTCTGATGTTGTGAATGACATGATAGGGTGGAAGTGTGTCTGATGACTGACCTG
>JADBJO010001465.1:187186-197186 GCA_016801955.1 Conus betulinus | reverse complement strand
CATGGTGGAACAGTTACATGTGCTGATAACTCCAAACACTGCGTTGGGCACCAGTTTCAGAAGCACTTACATCAGCACACAACTGAAAGAAACCGGGTGACTAGTCACACCCTCCGCTAACCACCACTCCCCCTCCCCACGGCCCCCCCCACTCCTCACCCCCCCCCCCCCCCCCCCTCCCTCCACTCCAAAGTTCCAAGCCTCAAGTCTTTCAATCCATGAGCGGCATTAGCTCAGGAAAGGCGCATTATCATCTCCAAGCTGCCGAAGTGCCGGCACCTCCCTAGGCCTGAGAATGTCAACCACGTAGCACTGGTCAGCCAGCCTGCCTTGGATGTGGCCCGAAGATGTCCCTGATGTGCACAGAACCCACCCCATAACGTGAAGAATCACCCACGGTGATTCCATCTCCTCAGACACAGCTGATCGAGTAGCGATCGTCAGCCGATGTTCATGTACAGGTGATTGCTGTCACGGCCCAGCGCCAGCACGGTAGTGTAACGTGACATTTTCCTCCTTTTTTGTGTCATCGATTGGTACGTGCGAGGCGAGCAGACAGGTGAGAAACCCATACTTTTGATGCCCGTGCTTTCACTGCCTTTATCTGGACTTAACTCACCTGTCTTTTTGCTGCTAGGTAGTGACCTACACTTTAGATGCCCGTGCTTTCGCTGCATGTATCTGGACTTAACTCACCTGCATTGTTGCTGCTAGATGGTGACCTACACTCTACATGCCCATGCTTTTGCTGCCTTTATCTGCATTTTCCTCACCTGTGTTTTGTTGCTAGGTGGCTCCGCTTTTGATGCCAGTGGCTTCGTTGCCGTTGTCTGCCTTTCTCTCACCTGTGTTTTTGCTGCAAGGTGGCGACCTCAACTTCCAAAACTTTAAAAGACGCTCATGGATTTTTATATATATATATATATATATATATATATATATATATATATATATAATTGTGTTGCTAACCAACAATAATTTTTTAAAAAGTGCTCAACCGGGTTGGGAGCGGCATCTGTTAAAACTTTGATTAAAATGTAAATGGTAAAACCTACAACGCTGTTTCTTGCTGGTGCAGTCGTCAGGGTATACACCAGCAAGAAACAGCGTTGTAGGTTTTACCATTTACATTTTTTAATCAAAGTTTTAACAAAAAAAAAAAAATATATATATATATATATATGTGTGTGTGTGTGTGTGTGTGTGTGTGTGTGTGTGTGTGTGTGTGTGTGTGTGTGTGTGCGTGCGTGCGCGCGCGCGCACTGTTTGTGGCGATTCTGGAAGGTCAGCTTGTTCTTCTTACCACCTTTGTTTATCTTCACCCCCACAGCAGTCTTCTCAATTCCACGGCACTCTGGCTTGTGGGCCTCCAGCTGGTGCTCCCTGGTGTAGTTGTGGAGGCAGCGCTCACAGAAATGGTTGCGATGGTGCTTGCTCTGGTCATACAGAAGTCGGCAGATGTCCTTGATCCAGGTGTAGTGGAACTGGCCTGCCTTTTCTATCAGCAGCAGGTTGATGAGAGGCACGTCTTAGGGCGCTTTGCTGAGCCAGTGAATCACGAATCATCATCCCGTTGTCCCAGCAAAACATATTCAGAGCTAGGTTGTTCTGTTTCTCAACTTTCGCAATCTGGAAAACGGGTGTGGTAGCATCAATTCCGATAAAGTCGAAGCCGTGTTGGGAGGGGTACGTGCTCGGCCTCTTCGAGTTTTGGGTCACCAGAAAAAGAGCAGATCTCTACGCCCATCGTAGAGAATGGTGGTCCGTGTTTTTCACGTTAACGACCGCCCTCCTACTACTCACACCCTGCCGGCAGTGGTATGTAGGAGCCGCCTCTTGGCAGGTGGTACCTGTGCAGCCATAGAGTCTGCGCTCTGTCAGCCACCCATCCTGAGCCTTTGTGTGTCCATTTTTCGAGCAATTCCAGGATGCAGGGAGAGGCTTTGTCTGGTGCTTCGTGGATCTCACTGGCCTGCCGAAGGGTCCCCTGCTTGCGGCGGAGCACAGGACCGTTGTACACCTCAGTGCCATCCGGCCCGTCCTTCACACCTTGACCTAAAGAGCAAGCTGAAAGTTCACGCCCCTCAGGACTAGAACTTCGTCTTCAAGCTTTTTGCGGATCTGGGGGCGCACGCCCTCCAAAAAGGCTCTTGGGTCTGCGCCGATGCGATGCCCCTCAGGGACATCCATCTGCCAACCCCGTAGGAACTGTCCTATCACATGGGGGGCTCTGTGGAGGATTTCTTCGCCTGTCGTATTTTCATACTCAGACTTTAACAATCCAGGATCTCGTTTTGATAGTCTTGGATCGTCCGAAATACCTTCTGTGATGTTACAGGGTCAAAACCTCGAAGATGGCCTTCTGTTTCCTCTGCTTGACTTTGCGAGGAAGAGGGGAAGACCGAAATTTCCGTGGCTGTAAGGGCTTATTTCTGTGGCTGTAAGGGCTTTATTTCTTGGCTGAAAGGGCTTTATTTTTGTGGCTGTATAGACTTTATTTCTGTGGCTGTAAGGGCTTCATTTCTGTGGCTGAAAGGGCTTTAGCAATCACCCCTTTACTCCCTCAGGAATGGGCTCATCCAGGATGTTTTGAATCACGTCATGGAGAGTCGATTGGCTGCTTGGCATTTCTTCAAGCAGTTGCTCCATGTTTGCACCTGTGGTTGCCATATTGGATGGGTATACCCAATGGTAAATATGTCTCTAATATGAAATTCAGAAGTCGTCTATTACAACCAAATGCCGAAACTCTCTCTGGAAGGCCAGCTTGTTTCACTGCCAGGCCTTTCCGTTTACACATCCACGCTCTTTCTACATGTCATACAAAGATTTGTACCACCACCCTTCCTAAGTCGAGCGAGATGGACCCTACAGTACTCCCACAGACAACTCCAGCCACAGAGCTCTGTAGAGCTCAAAGTTAGCCATGGCAATTGTTTTTACCCCTTCTCCGTAACTTGGGTCCACATCTTACAATGGATATATCTAACAGCAAATCCGGGGCCGGAGAGGGTAATCAGCAAGCGCGCTCCGGGGTTGGGCGCGCGCGGGGCTGGGATGTGGGATGGGCTATCTGGCCCTAGGGCCGCGGGGCTGGGATGTGGGATGGGCTATCTGGCCCTAGGGCCCGCGGGGCTGGGATGTGGGATGGGCTATCTGGCCCTAGGGCCCGCGGGGCTGGGATGTGGGATGGGCTATCTGGCCCTAGGGCCCGCGGGGCTGCGGTGCGGACCTTGGGGCTTTCCTTTTTTTTGTTTCCTATGTAGCCGCAGCGCGTTTGGGTAGATACGTTTTTACTGAAGTTTAACGTTTTACTGAAGTGGGTAGATACGTTTTTACTGAAGTGGGTAGATACGTTTTTACTGAAGTGGGTAGATAACGTTTTTACTGAAGTTTAGATACGTTTTTACTGAAGTTGTCTACTTGCGGCCCATGTAGACAGACATGTATTTTCTAATTATTTGTCTATGTCGTGGCCAGGGTGTGCCAGACCCCCCACTATATATACCACTCACACGCACGCACGCACGCACGCACGCACGCGCGCGCGCGCGCGCGCACACACAACACACACACACACACAGCGCACCATAGACACACACACACACACACACACACACACACACACACACACACACACACACACACACACACACACACACACAAGCGCACCATAGACACGGATTAGAAATATGATCGCCTCTCAAGGTTGAGACAAACATTTTTTTTCTCACAGTTTAATGAAAATGCTCATGACAAAATAACACAGTTCAAGAGAAAAGAAGACAAATGTAGGCAACAACAAATTATAACGTGCCGATATTTAAACAGGTTAAAACAATTCAATATTGGTTTCGGTAATCTGCACGTTGCAACTCACTTGTATTTTGGTATTCATTTGATTCCATATCCTGTGATGCAAAGTGAGAGTGGGAGGCGGAGTGGGCGTATATAAGAAGGGTTTCTCGTCACTGATGTGAATAAATGTCATACAGAAATTTGAAAAGCAAGTCTAAAAACAATCAGAAAACAGTAATTACCTATGTTTAATTAGAAAAAGTGCTTTTTTTTTTTTATTAGCCTACGATTTAAAAATCTGAAGTAAAAGATAGCATACCAAACAAAAAACGAACAGCACAGTTTGTTCCTGAACCAATGGGATTTTCTTCATTTCCTAAATGAATGGGATCATTCATCTTATCAGGAGGATGGAGGAAGGAAAGTGTGTGTGTGTGTGTGTGTGTGTGTGTGTGTGTGTGTGTGTGTGTGTGTGTGTGTGTGTGTGTGTGTGTGTGTGTGTGTGTGTGTGTGTGTGTGTGTGTGTGTGTGAGTGTGTGTGTGTGTGTGTGTGTGTGTGTGTGTGTGTGTGTGTGTGTGTGTGTGTGTGTGTGTGCGTGAGTGTGTGTGTGTGTGTGTGTGTGTGTGTGTGTGTGTGTGTGTGTGTGTGTGTGTGTGTGTGTGTGTACGCGCGCGCATGTGCACTAGCCTCTGTCTGTGTGTGTGTGTGTGTGTGTGCGCGCGTGTGTGTGTGTGCGTGCGCGTGTGCGCGCGCGCGCGCGCGCGCGCGTGTGTGTGTGTGTGTGCGTGTGTATGTGTGTGAATGTGTGTGTGTGTGTGTGTGTGTGTGTGTGTGTGTGTGTGTGTGTGCATGCGAGCACGTAGGCGTGTGTCTCATTCACCGACAAGCGATGATTAATTCTGCCTCTGAGGACGTAATGGAATCTAATGTATGGGCAATGTTTTGTCGTAGTCACCGTCGTTGTTTTTTGCTCATCTTTCAAGAGTGTTTTTCACCTCACGGATACCGTTTGAAGTCTCCTCGGAGGGAACTGAAAAGGAGGTTCGGGTCTGCATGGATGAACGCTCCTAAGACAGCAACGATCTGCTCTCACCTGGCTGTCTAAGGTGGGAACTGAAGCCAAGAACAAACGCCTTGTATCTTGTTTCGTTTGTGAGGGCAGGATGAAAAACCTTTAAGCTTATTCTTTATCTCTCAATAAAGATAATTTTGACTTGACTTGACTCCAGTGCTCCATGGCGAATGTGGGAACGTTTTACAGGCTACTGTTGAGACAGGCGGGGTCACACGGACTATTTCCACGTCTGCAGTGGCGTGGGGAGGCGGAGGAGGAGGGGAGAGGGGGGATTTCTGAGGCAACGGAGACAGCAGAAAGAGACTCCTTAAGCTGATTTCTCACTGTTTATACAGCCCAGCCCGCCGTGCCGTACCGCTTTACAGTTATAACGACTTGAAGTAACGTGCACAAAGAAAAAACACCTATCACCACCGCAAATACACCACTCCAGACCACATAGAGGTCTTCTCCATCGCCTGCCACCGCTCACACCTTCAAAATTTCTACAGGAAGAAAACAGGTGTCAAGTTTTACACACACACACACACACACACACACACACACACACACCGGGCCTGAAAAAATCACCCACTATATGATAGTGAAGAATACCAGGCAATTACGCCTCTCAGTAGTAATGACATACATTATGATCCGTGCAAGTGGCGGCAGTAATTCTGCTCTGTCCAGAGGAACAACAAAAGAAATAAAGAAAGATAAGATCGGACGTATCTATGATTACGATAATGATCACGACTAACGTCATCATATTACTTATGTTTCTTTATTATTGCCATTGTTATTTACTATTTCTATGTTGGTGATGGTTGTTTTTTTTTTAATAATAACCATTGTATCCCTAATTTTGATACAGCTTGCAAACTATGATGTAATCATTGTAATTACTACGGAATTGTCCTCTGCAGACATGCAAAGCAAAACATGGTGTGTGTCTGTTACCATTGTCATTAATTTTATTTCTGTCTTTCTCATCGATACGCTCTGGTGAAAAAAAAAAGTAGAATGCAAGACCTGGAAATCCCAACCAGAGAAGAAATGGCAGGGGGAAAATTTTCTCAAAAGTACATTAAGAACACACACACACACACACACACACACACACACACACACACACACACACACACGTGATTGTACCTAGAGGGCAAACTGACAGGAGAGAGAACGCATAGTCAAGGAAGGGGAAGTGAGGTGGAAGGAAGGTTGGGGAGAGGGGGTGGGGAGGAGCCGACACACGGAAGATGACAGAGCCATGAACATTTGCGCGAAAGAAAGTTGGGCCATTTCCCGAGATGACAAAACAGTATGAACTTCCTGATTTTTTCTTTTCTTTTTCTTTTTCTTCACTCCCTGATTGTGCATGAGGTTTTTCTATCTAACAGTCTAACTACGACGCTGATGGCCGTGAACAAACATTAACTGGTCATAAACAAACAAAGTAGATCGGTCAAAATTGTGCATTGTGCGCAAAAATTAAAATGAGAGAGAGAGAGAGAGAGAGAGAGAGAGAGAGAGAGAGAGAGATACTAACATAGAGAGCATACTAACATTGTCATTCAAGTCTAAGTGCGCACGCGCGCCCCCGTGTGTGTGTGTGTGTGTGTGTGTGTGTGTGTGTGTGTGTGTGTGCGTGCGTGCGTGTGTGTGTGTGAATGAATGTTTTTAGCTCCTTTTCTAAATCGCTTTGCCCAGCTGCCGTTTGTGTAAGCAGCCATTCTGCTGCATGCGCGTCTCCTGGTCTTATCTGGGTCGCCGGTCCTAAACGGAAATGAGGGTGTTGAAAAGTGCAGCATAGCACTGTTGAGAGGCGTACCGCAACACTGAGCCATCTCATGTAACGTAACTCCCACTGTGCCAGTCAAAGTGTGCTCTTTCCGTTTAGGCAGGATGTACAATAGGGACAGTGAAGTGCGTGCCACCGTGTCGTTTGTGAGATTAGCTGGACTAAAACTGGCAGCTTCGACCTCGTGAGTCGTTTCGCCACATGGAATACAGGCAGTGCCAGCTGACCTGTCGTCGGCTCCACGGGCTCTGGCATTGAGCGTCTCTAGGGAGGAGGAAAGTGATTTTGCCGCGGTGACGGAGTCGGGTATGACTGGCCGAGGAAGTGGGGCATGTAAACGGCAGATGTGCAGCAGCACTGGAGGAGGACCTTGCATGTCTGTGCTCTCTTCTTTGTTGTGTGTGCTGGCTGGGTGCCGATTGCTGTATACTGCTGTACGCTCCAAGTTGGCACATCAATGCAACATCGTTGCGCTGTATGTGTGTGTGTGTGTGTGTGTGTGTGTGTGTGTGTGTGTGAAACAGAGGTGTTACTTGCACTTCATCATAGCTCTGGAGTGACCCCTGTCGTTGGCATGGATTTCAATGTAAAACGACCTGCACTCGTTGTGTGCGTCACTCGTGACCACTGGCGATGCCCTAAGAAGATTGGGTTTCCTGTTTTCTCCGTTTCAACCTAGTGTGCTTGGGAATGTTGTTGATTCCCAGGTTACAACACTTTGTGAGCTGGACTCATAATTAAATGTAGTTTCCACTGCCCATGTGTAGACGTATTCAGTGCACTGTTGCATCAATGTCATGAACTGAGTTCTCGGGGCTGAGGCTGGTCAACGGTTGATGGCGGGTCAGGCCAATATACAGTCAAGGAGATTGTGTTCATGTTGATGTGCATGCACGCTGTAGTGCAGAATCTCCCGCTGTTACCGCCGTTTCTCTCCTCCTGACGGGGTGTCACGTCGCTGCTGTACCCTGCCGGGGCACAGTGCTAGTACCTTCTTGCAGTGCTGCGGAGACTGACATCGATCTGGGAAGCATCAAACAAGCACGGAACTTGACTGACGTGTCGGGTCCGCGAGGACCGTGGTCCGAGGGAGGAGGCTTCCTTCCGATCCCACCAGAGAAAGAAATCACGTGCCTTCTCAGGAACAGGCGGCGTTCATCCAGAGGTCCACAAACACAAGTACGCACTCGTCTTCACTTGTTTGTGCACTCGTCTTTACTCGTTTGTGCACTCGTCTTCACTCGTTTGTGCACTCATCTTCACTTGTTTGTGCACTCGTCTTCACTTGTTTGTGCACTCTCGTTTGTGCACTCGCCTTCACTCGTTTGTGCACTCGTCGCCTCACTCTTTTGTGCACTCGTCTTGTTTGTTTGTGCACTCGTCTTCACTTGTTTGTGCACTCGTCTTCACTCTTCCCTTGTTTTTGTTTGTGCACTCGTCTTCACTTGTTTGTGCACTCGTCTTCACTTGTTTGTGCACTCGCTGAACAGATCGCCTTCACTCGTTTGTGTAGCCCTTGTTTGTGCAAAAGGGTTTGTGACTTCTTCCCTTGTTTGGCACTCGCCTTCACTTGTTTTGCACTCGTCTTCACTCGTTTGTACACAAATTTGTTTGTGCACTGTATTCACCAGTGTGCTGAATAGATGCCCTCGTTGAAGCCCTTTCAAAAAGGGTGGAGATTTAAACCAGGGAGTGTGTTTACTAATAGTACACAAATTTGTGTCTGTGTATGCCAGAATGAATGATGTTGTGCCCATGTGTGTGCGAGCGTGTGTGTGTGTGTGTGTGTGTGTGTGTGTGTGTGTGTGTGTGCGTGTGTGTGTGTGCGTGTGTGTGTACGTGCGTGCGTGCGTGCGTGTGTGCGTGTGTACGTGTATGTGTGAGTGTGTGTGTATGTGTGTGAGTGTATGTGTGTGTGTGTGTGTGTGTGTGTGCGTGCGTGCGTGCGTGCGTGTGTGTGTGTGTGTGTGTGTGTGTGTAATATTACAATGTTTACTCACATTTTCTTGTGGTAGTGTTTGTCACCCGAGATGCAGCATTTATACTCATCTAACTGTCCTCTTCTTCAAGCACTGTATGAGCAGGAACGTCAGAAATGTTCATGACCTCTATCTGTACCACTGGGTCATAGACAGCCGGCCTTAACTCGGGCAACACTTTCTCCTCTGTACAAAACACCTGCACTCTCATTTCCACAACCTTAAAACTGGTCTTTTGTTTTTTGTTCCATTTTGTGTGTGGACAACGAAGTTCAACTGTAGCAATCGGCGAACACAACGTTAACGCTCCTTCTATCAACTGTGTCTGCCCACCCGTCATGCATTTGTCCAGTTTTTCTTTTTCGGCATTGAAGACAGCAGCACAGACGCATGCACAACAGACCGGGCAATTCATTCATTCATCGTCATGTTTCTCGTCGAGCCGATCACTGGGGCGTCTCAGACGTTTGACACATGTGGAGCAACAGCCAGACAAGAGTAAAGAGAAAGATCAGGAGACAGGAGAAGACCGAGGGGACAGAGAGCCAGACAGGAGTAAAGAGAGAGAGATCAGCAGACAGGAGAAGACCGAGGGGACAAAGAGCGGTGCCAGAGAGAATGGACGGAGCAGGTGTCACAGCCCTTTGCCAAGTGTGACGTCATCAGTGCTGAGAGGAACCGTCCCAGAAAAACTCCCAGTCAGAGGGGTGCCAGGTGCGAGGCTGAAGAAAAAGGGGCACAGAATCAACATTGGCAAGGCTTATTATAAAAGCAGAGACGCGCTTGTACAGAAGCACTTTTCTCACAACAGGAAAATATACGTAGCTTTCACAGACTTCGAAAATGCTTTTGATTCTATTAACAGAAATTATATATATATATATATATATATATATATATATATATATATATATATATATATATATATATACATATATCCAAACTCCTTATTTGATGTCTAATCTGGATAATACAGACCTGCTGCTTCATACTGACAGCGTGAATACTTACTTTGGATTCCGGCATTCATTCACGGAGTGGTACTGGATTGTAGTGCACAGTAATGTATCGTACCGTATTAAGTGCAATTGTACTATTCTACGTACTTGTAATGCATTGAAAGTGTCAGTATGTACTTGTATTGAATTGTAACTGTGAAGTACACATTTGTAAGCATTGTAAGTGTGAAGTACCAGATCAGATCTGCCATCTGCCACCAGGTCAAAGCTTTATAAAACGGGTAAATTCAAACCATACCATGCGCCAGCTATTAACACAGATCATAAATCACGCAGATGCATGCACATATGCATACCAGTACGTAGACACATAGATGGATAGATAGATAGATAGATAGATAGATA
>JADBJO010001465.1:162186-182186 GCA_016801955.1 Conus betulinus | reverse complement strand
GCAACAACAGAGGACCATAGCAAGCCACAGAACGTCATAGCCATTAACACAACCAACACCCAACTAGCAACAACAGAGGACCATAGCAAGCCACAGAACGTCATAGCCATTAACACAACCAACACCCAACTAGTAACAACAGAGACGGGGCCATAGCAAGCCACAGAACGTCATAGCCATTAACACAACCAACACCCAACTAGCAACAACAGAGGACCATAGCAAGCCACAGAACGTCATAGCCATTAACACACAACCAACACCCAACTAGTAACAACAGAGACGGACCATAGCAAGCCACAGAACGTCATAGCCACACAACACAACACCACACACCAAACTAGCAACAACAGAGACGAACCATAGCAAGCCACAGAACGTCATAGCCACTAACACAACCAACACCCAACTAGCAACAACAGAGACGAACGCTCGTGTACCGGCCATGCCTGCAGTAGCGGATGACCAGGTAGGTGACGATGCCCAGGAGGACAAGGCCGACAACACAGCAGGCTGTGATGATGGCGATTTCCCTCCCCTGTCTCGGGCCATGGCGTCTGGGTCTCGAAGTACGGCTGTACAGCCCTGATGTCAAAGGGGAGCCATTCGCTGCCTGCAGGCAGATACAGCCAAGATAAAAAAAAAAAAAAAAAAAAAAAAAAAAAAACGTTCAGTTTCTACGGCAGTGATGATCATGACATAGAAAAGAAGGCGAGTTTACTAATCTAGTACGCTTTTTTTTTGCCTTAAAATTCGGTTTCTTAAGAGCAACGCTACGGTAATCACTGTGAAAATACCCGCGGAGACACATGCGCACGTGCCCTTCCTCCTGTTCCCTCCTACACCCCACCCGCCTCCCACCCCCTGTCCCCACACACAGTGCACGGTGAGCGGTAGGGGGACAGACAATGCACGAAGACGATCACTTCCACCACAGATTCCTGGAAATGGGCCAAGTGCATGCTCCAGTCCTGTGAGAGAAAGAGAGGCAGACAGACAGAATGGCAGACAGCAAGACAGACAGACAGACAGCGACGAGAGAGAGACAGAGAAAGAGACAGACAGACAGGCCGACAGACAGACAGACAGACAGAGTGCGAGTGGCGGGGAGAGAGAGAGAGACAGACAGACAGACAGACAGACAGACAGAGAGGAGAGAGACAGAGTTTCAGTTTCTTTCGGTTATGTAGCTCACCTAAAATGTAAGATATTTTCAGTGCTATCAACTAATTGCCAGAAAAAAAAGTGTAAAAAAAAAAAAAAAAACAAGAAGCACACACACACACACACACACACACACACACACACACACACACACACACATATATATATATATATATATATATATATATATATATATATATATATATATATATATATATATAATGCTGAACAATTAAGTAGTGGGGAAAAACAAGTGCAGGTTAACAATTCTTCCATCATTTTAGTAATGACTTGGCAAAGATTTGAAATTTGCCAAGTACCTCGGCAGCTACATCTCGGCCCCAAAACCAAGTTGAAGATCTACAGGTCCAACGTACGCTCAGTACTCCTATACGCCTCAGAGACATAGAGAACCAACAAGAAGATTGAGAGCAGGCTCAGAGGCTTCGAAGGAAAGTGTCTTCGCCGAATCCTGAAACTTCACTGGCAGCAGCGTGTCACCAACAGGGAAGTGTCAAGGCGCACCAGCATAAACAACATTGTGGCCGAGGTGAAGCAGCGGCGGTGGAGGTGGCTGGGACACATCCTTCGGATGGGCAAGACCAGACTCCCTCACACTGCGCTGAGATGGGCACCACCGGGAAGAGGAAGCGAGGCAGACCACTCGGCACCTGGAGGAGGACAGTGGAGGAGGAGATGAGAGAGGCAGGCAAGACCTGGAATGAACTGAGCTGGCTTGCCCAGGACAGAGAGGGCTGGAGGGAGCTTGTTGGCGCCTTATGTCTCGGGTTGCGGGATGAAGAGGATTAAGTAAGTAAGTAAAGTAAGTGCTATCAACTAATTGCCAGAAAAAAAAAGTGTAAAAAAAAAAAAAAAAAGTTCACAAGAAGAACACACACACACACACACACACACACACACATATATATATATATATATATATATATATATAATGGTGAAGTACTAACCAACAATAGTTTTTAAAAAAGTGCTCAACCAAGTTTGGAGCGGCAACTGTTAAAACTTTGATTAAAATGTAATTGTTAAAACCTACAGCGCTGTTTCTTGCTGGTGCAGTCGTCAAGATACCCTGACGACTGCATTTTGAAATTGAGAAGAAAAAAAAATGAAGATGAAGTAAAAATAGGAAAATGTATATCATAACTATCCTTCACTAGCTGCATGAGAAAAACTATCGCAATCACTCTCGAAGGCAGATCTATATGTATCGCCTGCTCCGAGGCCTTTCGTCCGTTGGATCTGACTCATCAGGAAGACACGGCTGATTGTGTCTGTGCGCTTGGCGTCAAATAGAGACACACCACGGTCCATAATTCTGTGGTGTTCTGACCGCCAAGGGTTCGAAAAAGAATCCAACAGAACCCCCAAAGCAGCCAGTGAAAGGTAGTAGAATAAAAACAAAAACGAAAGTGTGGAGAGGAAAAAAGTTGCTGAAAAACTAGAAACATTATGTAAACAGTATAATATATATATATATATATATATATATATATATATATATATATATATATATATATATATATGAAAGGTAGACAAACGTGTGTGGTGTGTGTGTGTGTGTGTGTGTGTGTGTGTGAGTGTGTGTGTGTGTGTGTGGTGTGTGTGTGTGTGTGTGTATGTGTGTGTGTGTGTGTGTGTGTGTGTGTGTGTGTGTGTGTGTGTGTGTGTAGTGTGTGTGTGTGTGTGTGTGTGTGTGTGTGTGTGTGTGTGTGTGTGTGTGTGTACGTATGTATGCAGTCGTTTCTCTGGAGAGAAAAAAAAAAGTTAGTTTTGACCGCATTGCTCTCAGATATGCAACCAGACGCTCTACCAGCTGAGAGGAACGTCTTAAGACTGTGCTTTACAACAGCATCTCGCTTGAACAGCCAAATAAAGTTGTGCTCTAAAACTAAATCGCTGGCCACATTTTTCTTATTTATTGATTCCTTTTTTTTATAGGAAAAAAAACCAAAAGACTGGTCAGCGAACAAAAGCCATTTCTAGTCAATGACGAATAATTCGGAAATGATGGGTGCAGAAGTAAAATCACAATGTTCTGTTACTCATTGTTGTTTGAATTCTACACGTATGGTATTGATATAGTGAGTCCTGAAATAAGATCTATCTCTTACTACTAAAAAAAAAAAAAAATCAGAAACCAATTTGAGCCTGAAATCATGTTTCAAAGTAGTGTAGAGTCATTGCCGAAACTCATCCAGATCGCAAGAAACTGTAACGCTTTCGAAGATAACGACTCTGACTTGAATTCATTAGGGATGCGTAAACGTGTTGAGAATTAGTTATTAACAGAGCAGCTAAGAAACTCAGACATGTAGTATGGTCACTCATGTTTGATGTTTTAATGTAAATGAAACACCAAACCGACGAAAAGCAAAGTCTGGTTAGATAAAAAAAAAAAATCCAGATTTTTTCCTCGAAACATTTTGACTGATTTTTGGCATTTGAAGAAATGCCATGCACCAGAATCGCAAGCTCTGAAGCATCTCTCTCTCACACACTCTCACACACACACACACACACACACACACACACACACACACACACACACACACACACACTAGGAAGAGGGGGTCAAGAGAAGAACAGTGATGGCCTTTGACGATGACAAACATCAGACGAATACAATGTGAATCCAATACCTGACAGAGCCGAGCCCGGTGTACCCGCCGCGTCAGAGGTAAACATTGCTCGTGCACTGTCCTCGGTCACGTAGGCCTTCGCTGCGTTGATGCCGGCGACCGCTTCGGTGCTGTTGTCACTCAGAAAGTACACGTGCACATCGACCAGTCTGGCCCGTTTGGACACAAAACAGAAAATCAAAGACACTGAATTAACTTGCGAATTTCTTGTGTTGGTGCGCATATATAACATACAGTTGTTTTACTGTTATATTGTAAACTACACCTGACCCATAGACAAATTAGCTTCAGCCGTACCGGGGCTACAATTCTGCCCGCCAAATATCGTGGGGTCTTTAGCGACTCATGCTTTTTTTTCTCGATTAATTAAGGACTCCAGCCTCTCCGCATGTCGTGGGTCTTCAGGGACCAACCCTTTTTTTAAAAAAACAAAACCTTGTCGTTGTTTGGTTTGGTGTGGTTTGTACTTTTTTTTTCGTCTGTTTGACAAAAAGCGAGACATCTGTCACTTTTTTGCAGATTAGGGGTCATGCTTATTGCCAAAGCAATGACATTTTGTGGAGACAACTTGTACACTGACACATAAATCATATGGAAATCATGGCTGAGGGTCATTTGCTACCCACGACTTACAGCGAAGGTTAAAGAGCACATTAGCGCACCAAACGTGAAGACAAAGGCCTTAACGTTCAGGATATACAGAAAGAAAGAGACAGGTGAACGCAGTGCAAACGCAAGGAAAGTCTCCCCTTTTTCCTGTCTGATCTTCGCCAAAGTGGAACAGTCTTCTGGACTTCAGTCAAACTCTATCTGAATCCATCGTACATTCTTGGTCTGTCTCGTAACTATCACTGATACACCGAAACAGTTTGTACCCACCAGAATAGACGTTGGCTCACCTACACTTTGATGGTAGTTGCAGTATCTAACTCACTTTTTGTTATTAATGTGCACTTAATGATTTAAAAATTCCCTCCTTCTGCCCTGCCCCCTGAAGAATTTTATTGTTTGTCACTGCATTAAGTTCGTAGCCCAGTCCTACCCTTTAAATTTGTAGGTATGAACAGTATACAAAAGCCTGGTTTTGTTCACAATTGAGATATTTGCATCATTTCTTGCGGACTTTGTAAGTCTGTCAAAAATCTCTTCTGTCTTACAATGTTAACGAAAGCAAAACCATTCTGTTGAACCGTCTATAATCCGGATCGCACCCAAACTGATTGGTTTCATCCCTGAGCCATACCCGTCTTTTCATCCGAGTTTAATAAAATCGTTTCAGTTGTTGTACAGTCTGACTACCAGAGGGACAAGATCAAACGCAGGTGAAAACATCACCTGCTTGACTAAGATATAAGCGCATAAAGAGACGCAGACTGAAGCAAAGCAATCAATGGGTCACCCTTTGGTGTTGGTCTCGGCACACCAGAGCTTGGCCACAGCCGTGAAGTACGTGCCCCGCACGATGACCTGCAGCTGCTGCAGGAACGTGCTCTGCTGAGCCAGGAACGTCTCCAAGGTGATGCCCAGCTTGAAGGTCAGTACCACGTTGTTGGGTATCATGGCGTCCACCCGGATCACGGCCGGGGTGGCTGCTGTCTGGGTGGGAGTACCCCCGTCGCGCGCTGAGACGGTGAGGAGGTAGATGACCTCAGCGGTGAGGCTGGACTGCAGAGAGAACTCGCCTGTGACAGAGGCAGAGGGCAAGGCTGTGTTCATGGTCCAGCGGGTCTTCTGCACTGCCGCTACAGGCATTGTAAGGCACTGGCAATGACAGCTGGCATAGTCTGGTAAACGCCACACACACACACACACACACACACACACACACACACACACGCGCGCACACACACACACACACACACACACACACACACACACACACACACTGCGTGCGTGGAAATTTCATCGGTTCTTGATCAAACCAAGGAATAGGCGTTTTTGAGATTCCTGTTGCCAGAAATGTTACCGAACGTTTTCAACGGGACACGTAAGGAAAAAAAAAAAAAAAAAAAAAAAAAAACGAAACGAATTAAATTTTCGGATGCAGACATCAGTTGCCATTTCTTTGCAGTTACAAAAACATAAAAAGTTCTAAGAACGCCGGAAAGAAAACTCAAACAAAAATGCAGAGAAACTGCCTTGGTTAAGTTCTAATAGCCCATGAAGTCACTGAAGAAAAAATTAAAGGAAAAAAAAATGTTCGAACTCTCTTGTTAACGTCTCACAGATTTGAGATCATTTTTCGTGCAGTCCGTGATGAATTCCTAAACCAAACATAAATGTCGATTTTTTTAAAAAAAAAAATAAAAAATAAATAATGATAATAACGATAACAACCCTGAAGCCACTAGCAGTGATTCTGTTCTCAACGAATATACTGAAAACAGTGTTCCTTTTAGGCAGACGTTGCTCAAAAATTGTTGATCAACCGTTTCCGAGAATGGAACTGAAGCAGATGAATGGATTACAGGACTGCCGCTTTATAAAGGAAAGGGTGACAACCGTGCCGCTTTATAAAGGAAGGGGTGACAATCGTGCCGCTTTATAAAGGAAAGGGTGACAGGCGTGCCGCTTTATAAAGGAAAGGGTGACAGGCGTGCCGCTTTATAAAGGAAAGGGTGACATTCGTGCCGCTTTATAAAGGAAAGGGTGACAATCGTGCCGCTTTATAAAGGAAAGGGTGACAATCGTGCCGCTTTATAAAGGAAAGGGTGACAATCGTGCCGCTTTATAAAGGAAAGGGTGACAATCGTGTGCCGCTTTATATAAAGGAAAGGGTGACAATCGTACCGCTTTATAAAGGAAAGGATGACAATCGTGTCGCTTTATAAAGGAAAGGGTGACAATCGTGCCGCTTTATAAAGGAAAGGGTGACAGGCGTTCCGCTTTATAAAGGAAAGGGTGACAATCGTGCCGCTTTATAAAGGAAAGGGTGACAATCGTGCCGCTTTATAAAGGAAAGGGTGACAATCGTGCCGCTTTATAAAGGAAAGGGTGACAATCGTGCCGCTTTATAAAGGAAAGGGTGACAATCGTGCCGCTTTATAAAGGAAAGGGTGACAACAGGCGTGCCGCTTTATAAAGGAAAGGGTGACAATCGTGCCGCTTTATACAGGAAAGGGTGACAATCGTGCCGCTTTATAAAGGAAAGGGTGACAATCGTGCCGCTTTATAAAGGAAAGGGCGACAATCGTGCCGCTTTATAAAGGAAAGGGTGACAATCGTGCCGCTTTATAAAGGAAAGGGTGACAATCGTGCCGCTTTATAAAGGAAAGGGTGACAATCGTGCCGCTTTATAAAGGAAAGGGTGACAATCGTGCCGCTTTATAAAGGAAAGGGGTGACAGGCGTGCCGCTTTATAAAGGAAAGGGTGACAATCGTGCCGCTTTATAAAGGAAAGGGCGACAATCGTGCCGCTTTATAAAGGAAAGGGTGACAATCGTGCCGCTTTATAAAGGAAAGGGCGACAATCGTGCCGCTTGGCTTTATAAAGGAAAGGGTGACAGGCGTGCCGCTTTATAAAGGAAAGGGCGACAGGGTGCCGCTTTATAAAGGAAAGGGCGACAATGTGCCGCTTTATAAAGGAAAGGGCGACAATCGTGCCGCTTTACAGTGAGAGGGTGACAGTCGTGCCGCTTTATAAAGGAAAGGGTGACAATCGTAGCCGCTTTTCCCCTCGGGTGACAATCGTGCCGCTTTATACAGGAAAGGGTGACAGTCGTGCGTTTATAAAGGAAAGGGCGACAATCAGTCGCTTTATAAAGGAAAGGGTTTTGGCTGCAGGCTACTACTGGACTGCATGTGGAGCGCTGTTGGCGAGCATGTGTTGGTCCTGAGTAAAGCAGGCTTACTGCAGTTGAAACGGGCTCCATTGTACGCCCAAATCTCTGTTTAGAATACGCTGTCATAGGTTGATCATGTTTTGGATAAATTTGCATCTTCAGTCAGGCGCTACAGTGAACGCGTATCCTTCAACAAAAAATGTTTCGCTTATAGTTCCCCCTTACCTCCCTTGATAAATGCTTCCTTATTATTTTTTGTGTCAAATCTTGAAAACGTGAATGCATCAGATCCTATATAAAATCATAGTACATGCATCACTGAAGTCACAAATTAGTGTGTCTTGTTCGTTGCAAATGTATTGGATGGGAAAGTCCATATTCTCTCGAAAGTGATACTTTGCACACATGATTTTGGCGCCATTTTGATTCTCTGCTGGTCTATTCTGAATATTTCTTGATATCGCACAAAAACCTGAGGGGAAAAAAAAAAAAAAAATAGAATGGAAAACACGTTCATTCAAAGTAAAGTACGCATGTTCTCATTTCGTATATCACACGTTTATAGAATATTTCCCGCACAAGCCTGCAGCCACACGAAATGACTGACGATGCTCACCTCATTGTACAGTCGCTTTCTCCATTTCACTCGTCGTCGTTGTCGGGTGTTCTTTCGGCTAAATTATCAATCTACGAAATTCAGAGTTTCCGATCTTATCTTGCTAACAACTCCGTTTCTATATTCAAAAAAAAAATAAATAAAAACAACTGAAATTTTATCAAAACTGTGATCCGGTGGTCCCCTTCAACGGAACATTTTGTCGGCAGCTGGGCAAGGGAGGCGAGCCAGTTGCACTTTTGTGCTTATTCAAAGACAAAGTTCTCTCTTTCAGGCCTAGTCTAAGATAATAAACAGTGAGGTCAACGGACAGCTTGACATAAGCAGTGAAGTCAACGGACAGCTTGACATAAGCAGTGAGGTCAACGGACAGCTTGACATAAGAAATGAGGTCAACGGACAGCTTGACATAAGCAGTGAGGTCAACGGACAGCTTGACATAAGCATTGAGGTCAACGGACAGCTTGACATAAGCAGTGAGGTCAACGGACAGCTTGACATAAGCAGTGAGGTCAACGGACAGCTTGACATAAGAAATGAGATCAACGGACAGCTTGACATAAGCAGTGAAGTCAACGGACAGCCTGAATAAGCAGTGAGGTCAACGGACAGCTTGACATAAGCAGTGAGGTCAACATGGCTTGAGAGAAGGGAGAAGCAGTGTGCCTTTACATAAGAAATGGGTCCTGATCCTGGGCTAATGTGTAGCAAATCAACTCTGCATGAGTTTGACAGGACGACGACACTGACGTTTCATTACTGGTGTCCGACAGACGCCTGTGGGCCCCCTACGCTAACAAGAGCACCGTATCCTTACAGCAATCCCAAAGCAGCATTTTGCGTTCATTTGACATGCTTTTGTCGATCGATAGCAAATAGAGAAGTAGTGTAATGAATGCACCGAGTAGAGAATCCGTCGCAAAGAAAAATATTTACAAATCAAACACGATTTAAAGAATTGAAGAAACACGTTAATGTACCATCCCTTTACTGAATGAATGAGGACCCTAGACCATAGTATGGCCTGCTTTACGCGTTCAGCGAGAACCGGGTCAGTGCCTCTGTCCGCGCTGTCTTTGGTCACTATGAGAGAGAGAGAGAGAGAGAGAGAGCGAGAGAGAGAGAGAGAGCAAAGAAAGAGAGAGAGAGAGAGAGAGAAACACGTTAGACCATCTTTACCTGAATGAATGAGGACAGACCATAGTATGGCCTGCTTTACGCGAGCGAGAACCGGGTCAGAGAGAGTCCGAGACAGAGAGATGGTCAGAGAGAGAGAGAGAGAGAGAGAGAGAGAGAGAGAGAGAGAGAGAGAGAGAGAGAGACAGACAGAGAGAGAGACAGAGAGAGAGAGAGAGAGAGAGAGAGAGAGAGAGACAGAGAGAGACAGAGAGAGATACAGAGAGAGACAGAGAGAGAGACAGACAGACAGACAGACAGACAGACAGAGAGAGAGAGAGAGAGAGAGAGAGAGGGAGGGAGGGAGGGAGGGAGTCCGCATGCCGATAAAGTACGATAAACCGTATCTTCCCGAGCGTGGCAATTTAACTGAAGGTGCGCGCTTGCTGGAACTGGCTCTGTTACGAACAACACGTGCCATGCGCGCGTCTGTGGGAAACAAGCGAGCAGGCCACATCCGCGAGGGAGAGTGCATTGCAGTTAGCATGCGGTCAGCTGTTAGCGTAAGGGGGCCCACAGACACCTGTCTAAGTACCCTTTGAATTCTTGCACGTTGTAAATGCATAAAGACCAACCTGTCACGGCGTCCACCTGGAAGAGAGGGTCGTTGTTGGACGTCTGCAGGTAATAGCTGACGTTGCCGTTGACCCCCAAGTCCGCATCTGTGGCGGTGACGGTCACAATGCTCTTTGTGCATTTACCAGCGTAGTCAATCTGGAAGTGATCAGATTTCAGTGATTGATTTGCGAGGTGGTGATAACAACGATGTGAAAAGGCCCGGATAGGTTTCTTCTCTATCAAATGAACCAGCAAATGAGTTATGTCATAGCTGGAGAATGGCTGTAAGTGTAATTCATTTCTGTGTACCTGTGGGTGAAAAAAAAAACAGGCACAACAGACTTTTCTGCAGCTTTGTCTAAGAGTTTTTAAAAAGTGCAACCCAACTTGTTTTTCCGAGATTAGGAGCTCGGCTTTGAAAATAAATACTTTCAAATCAGCACTTCAATCGATAATCACACACACACACACACACACACACACACACACACACACACACACACACACACACACACACACACACACACACGCACACACACACACACACAGAGTTTAAAAAGTTAAGAAAAAAGAAATGCCCCAAGAGAAATCACAAGAACACATTTTTTTTTTGTGCCTAACATGGGTCCACTTTCATCTTCATGGGTGTGTTTATCAGATGTGAACATTAGCAAGTTTACTTTTTTCAAGTTTACTTTTTTCACAATTGGGGACTTTTGATAGATGGACATGGTGGCGCCCTCTGGTGGGAGACGCCCACTCACTGTCGCCATGACCATTCATTCATTGCCGTCAGTCGGAGTCCTGCGGATGTTTGGCCAGATTCATAATGTCTACTGAATCAGAACAGACAATGCCCAACAGAATCAAAGTGACTCAGCAGCACACTGCAGTGCCTCCTCTGGTGGGTTTCCTCAAGACACCTGACCTTGACTGGCCCCTGTGAGCTGTTGGAGCTAAAGATGCAAGGATGTAGTTCCTGGTTAAATCCACGTTTCGGAAAGCCAAGATGAGCGGCGTGGGGCTGACACCACTGAACGGGAGGGGAACGATAAGACAGCCACGAAACATTTTTAACAGATGGACTTCCCGCCCAACAGCGAATAGTCTCCTGGACACAGCAACGAATAGTCTAGTCTCCTGGACAGCGACGACGATAGTCTCCTGGACAGCGACGACAGCAACGAATAGTCTCCTGGACAGCAACGAATAGTCTCCTGGACAGCAACAAGTAGCAACACAACCCGGAGAATCTGGCCAAAGGCAGCATGAGAGGAATGTGCTGTTGAAGGAATTCCTTGGTGAGGATGCTGTACCCCCCGGGTAGGTTTTGCAGCATCTACTGATGGCGCTGCATCAATGTGCTGGTCACTGTCCTTTTCGATGTGGACATCAGGGAGATATCACATCCCTAAAGCCCAAACTGGTGGACTTGGGCCTACTTCAAGCTCAGCACCGTTTGGCTAATTAAGATGGGCACAGACTAGGTCTACTCTGCCAGAGGCGTCAGCCCATGGAGGTTCTCCTCAGGGTGACTTACGCTTTAAACTGAAGAGCTGAACGTGCACTGAAAGCAAGATTCAGGGGTAGAGGGGGGGGGGGGGGGGGGGGGGGAGGGGGGAGAAGAGGGGGGGGGGGGGGGTTCCGTGTCAGCAGGAAGAAGAAAAGGGCGGGGGCGACAGCAGCAGCATTGACTTCACGGTCTTTGATCAGTGACTTCACGGTCTTTGATCAGTGACTTCTATGATCTTTGATCAGTGACTCTACAGTCTTTGATCAGTGACACTATGGTCTTCGATCAGTGACTCTCTATGGTCTTTGATCAGTGACTCTATGGTCTTTGATCAGTGACTCTATGGTCTTTGATCAACGACTCCACAGTCTTTGATCAGTGACTCCACGGTCTTTCATCAGTGACTCTACAGTCTTTCAACAGTGACTCTTTGGTCTTTGATCGCTGACTCCACGGTCTTTCATCAGTGATTCTATGGTCTTTGGTCAGTGACTCTATGGTCTTTGATCAGTGACACTACGGTCTTTGGTCAGTGACACTACGGTCTTTGGTCAGTGACTCTATGGTCTTTGATCAGTGACTCTACGGTCTTTGATAAGTGACTCTATGGTCTTTGATCAGTGACTCTACAGTCTTTGGTCAGTGACTCTACGGTCTTTGGTCAGTGACTCTACGGTCTTTGGTCAGTGACTCTACGGTCTTTTTGGTCAATAACTCTATGGTCTTTGATGAGTGACTCTATGGTCTTTGATCAGTGACTCTACGGTCTTTGGTCAGTGACTCTACGGTCTTTGATCAATAACTCTATGGTCTTTGATCAATAACTCTATGGTCTTTGATCAGTGACTCTACGGTCTTTGGTGACTCTACGGTCTTTGGTCAGTGACTCTACGGTCTTTGGTCAGTGACTCTATGGTCTTTGGTCAGTGACTCTACGGTCTTTGAGGTCAGTGACTCTACGGTCTTTGGTCAGTGACTCAGTCTTTGATCAATAACTCTATGGTCTTTGATCAGTGACTCTACGGTCTGCGTGTGACCTCACATTGCCCCAGGTTCACCACGCTGCCGACGGTACTTCAACAGATGATAGCCGCCGTCGTCAACAACATTCACGGTCACCTGTCTGCAACGTCAAGGCGAGGACTTTCAACTGTGTAGCATCAAGGACATCAACCCACCTCGCCCTGTCTGACCTGGTCGCTGGTTACCATCGACGCAGGGGCCGAGCTGCCAGGATATTAACTCCAAAGACAACGCTGAAAATAACAATGATGGTGGTCATGATAACAATGATGGTGGATTTTTTTATGTGATGATGACTATAATGACGGTAAATCTGCTGCTGCTGCTGCTGCTGCTGCTGCTGCTGCTGTTTTTCACTGCTGCTGCTGCTGCTCATGATGATGTTATGATGACATCAGTATATTTCATTATGTACTCTTACATTGCGTCAGATCACATCAGTTTAATGAAAGGACGCCCACCGCGGTATTGTAATACGTCTGCGTGAAGACCGGGGCGTTGTCGTTGACGTCAACGACGGTGACGGTGACGTTAGCTGATGACGTCAAAGCTGGCTTGCCACCATCAACTGCCAGGAGTGTGAAAGTGAAGGAGGTATCCGTTTCCCTGTGTCGATCACACTTTTCACACCGCCACCATTCCCGTGTTTGTGCTGACCTGAGTAAGACACCGAGCAGCAACCAGTCATGCCCTGGATCGCTTGATGAAGCTTGGTAAATGCTATTTTTTTAAAAAAAAAACACTATTATTGGCTAACTATCTAGCACAGAGACGACATTAGGAAGCAGATGGGAACACAGCAAAGACACACACACACACACACACACACACACACACACACACACACACACACACACACACACGCACGCACGCACACACACACACACACGCACACACACACACACACACACACACACACACACACACACACACACACACACACACACACACACACACACACACACACACACACACACACACACACACACACACACACACATGGACCCAGAGAAGTGCTGTCCTCAACAGATGGTCCAACCAGCTGGCAGCAATCCTGTACCACCCTTGGAAGCCTGCGCTGTGTTCACATAGGGTGCAGGCACACACAGGGAATTCCGTTAAGACGTCAACGGACATAACTGCTCCCTGGCAGATGCCATTGTGTTATGGCCACTGGGCGTGACTCGACAGAACCTCCTCGGAAGCGTCCCTATGGTGTACCGACCCATGTTTCATGACTGTAGAGCCCCCAGGGCGAAAGACGCCAGCGCCACCGTCAAAAACTGCCGTATGCATCCTACAGCAGCCGCACTGCTCCGCTGATAGGTGAAAACAACAAAACTCCAGACACGGCCAAGTTTTTGCCAAATGAGGTCTTACGTACGTTCTGAAGATGTTCCCTGGTTGCGGTCAACAGGACTTCCCCAGCAGTCGGTGGGTCTTTCCCCTGAGTCTGCCAAAAGGCAGACAAAAAAGATACACTCGTTAAAGACCAGTACAGCATTTTCCTGTGTCATCTTTCTGGAGGACAGACAACTCAGCGGACCCAGAAGGAGATATAAATTCCTTGGCGGAGATTATCGGGAACTTTGGAATTTGGTCCGTGGAACTAAGTCAGATGAACCATCGAACTGTAATGATGACGCCCGATAGTTACGTACTCTGAACTGAGTGCGGGGAACACAGACAGGCAAAAAGACTGAACCATATGACGTCGACAATTAGGCAGTCTGGAATTAAATCAAAGAACAGATTCCGCGGAACCATTGCACCATATGACGCCTGATCATTAGATAGTCTGAACTGAATCTGGGGAACAAAGACAGGCGAACCATTGAACCCTAGGCCGCCCTGCTTACCACTGTCACGACCAGGCACGGGCATGGTCCACCCACAGCCCAGCCAGGCACACCCCATCCTGCAGGTCACAGGTCACTGGGTTGGGTGGACAAAGAGGAACCAGACAGAGGACAGCACCCAAGAAAGGACAAGCTTGTTTATCCCCCAGCTCTCAGACGGCCCCAGAGAACCGCAACAGGCGAAGAGATGAGAATGCCTGGAGGTCATAGGCGGTGCTTCAACAACTCCTGCTGAGGTTTCCAGACAGACGATGATGATGAAACAATGCACATGGTGCTGTCTTGATTACAAAGTAAAGCATGTACATTATGTCAACATCTATAACACTATGCGCGACGTTTGTCAAATGACTCAACAAAGTGGTTTGTTTCAAACTGGCTATTGCCTATTGCTTTGTATCTGTACAATATTTGCTTCTCGTGAAATTTGATTTTTTTTTTTTTTGGTAACGTTTAAGATTTGCAGAGTCACATTGTCGCACACAAATTGTAAAAATGTAAAATTTTGACGACAAACAAGACTAGTCGTTCGACCTCTACACAGAATCTGTAAAAATGGGCAAGTCAAAGGAACCAAGAGGGGAGGTTTTTCTGTTTAGACTGTCAAGGAAGGAAAGAGTAACAAGAAGGGCATGATATAGCGTACTTCCCTTTCCTTTGGAGGTGAAAAAGGCATATGTATTATAAGCGAGTCAAAGTGACCTAATTCCAGTCAGAACAGCTTAATCGCTCTATGCTTGACCGATCTAAGTTTTGTCACGTATGCCAAAGTTTGTTCCAACTGTGTCTTCTTTAACTTGCATCGACTTAACACATGACAGTTCTTGATTTCCAGGTGCAGTCAAATTTTGTTTGATTCCTGTCACAGTAAGAATTAATGAGGTATTGGTGTTTTTTTGCTAATTGTTATAATGGAAACTGGAAACATGGGAGGGTGTTTATGATAACATACCTAGGTGAGTTTTGTTTCATTTCGGACGATTTTTGTTTTGTTTTGTTTTTTTATTTTTTTTGTTTTTTGTTTTTTTTTTTGCATCTGCTGCTCTTCTTGGTACAGATCTTATTAACTGATTTCGTCTTCACATAATGCAAGTTAATGTTATTTGCTACGCTTGTCTAAAATATCATTTGAAATATCTTTAATAATGCATATTGCAATAGTCTGACTGATGACAATTTCTAGGAAACTCACTTCTCTGTCGCTGAAAAGGTGAAAACGCTAACCCCAAAACACAATTAGTGAAAACCTTGATATCAGATTCACGATTTTTATAACCCGGTGACATCTTCATGCTGTGGGAATGGTTGCAAAGGCATAAACAATATTCGTAGTTTTGCTAGTGATTGACGATGAAATACCAACGTTAAATTTCTTTTTTTATCCCAAACTTTTATCATTCCTAACCAACGAACCTTAAAGAAGATATTGGCCCGCGCCCCTGCGGTTGTGGAGGTGTCGATGGACAGAGTGACGTCGTCGTTGACGCCAATGTCGTCATCAGTGACCGTAACGATGAAGACGTCGGTATCCACAGGGTCGTTCTCTGTGACGATGGCAGAGTAGGTTGTCTGGTCAAAAACTGGGACATTCGTTGACGTCGTCGACGGAAATGGTCACGTTGACCTCTGCATAACGTTGAGGATTGCCTGGATCGAAAAAAAAAAATCAAAGAATTAACAATTAATGAAGTCATCAGAAAGGTTGCGAAAAAAACATAAATCATTCAAAAACATTATAGACATTAACTGTGATAAAACAACAAGCGACTGAGGTCATAAGCTGAAATCAGAATACCGAGTTTTCTAGCTACTTGTCAAACAGAAAGCATGCAATGTGCAGAAGAAAGTAGTCAGAATACAGGGAGGGGAAAGCCGATACACACACCTGAAACAGTTGTAAACAAGAACATCAACACTTTCTCTTCCCGTCACACACACACACACACACACACACACACACACACGCACACGCACGCACACACACACACACACACACTTGTCTTATATCACATAGTTTGTGAAAAGACGTAAAATTAAAGTACTACTACTACTACTACTACTACACACACACACACATGCACACACGTGCATGTGACGAGAGCTGGGGGTGGGTCGGTGTGTCCTCTCGGGAAGGACTTGGAATATTTTCTCAATAAAATTTCACCTCCACCCTCTCTCTTACAAGTGATAGAAGGAACAACTTTCCGGTACTAGTCATCGAAAGAAATTTTTATTTTTCTTTGGACTGTTGAAATACTCAATACACGCTCAGGGATAAGTTTCCTTAGGCTTGTACTCTTGAAAGTACTTGTAGCCCCAGGAGACAGAATTAGAGGGAAGTTCAAACATTCAATGCTGATTGAACAACAAAGAACTGACACAAGTTAAGTGCTCTTTCATACATCAATTTTACTTGTTTGCACAAGGGTGAAATATCTGAAATTATTTCACAACAGAAAAATCAGTTCATATAAGCCGAGTTTTGGTTCTCACTGTTTCATCATTACGTGAGGGAAAGTTTCTGGATAAGCTGAGCTGGAGTCCACTTGGAATATCAGAATTTATCTGATGTCAGAGAGGATAGTTGATATCTCTCTTGTTGCTGGTGACTGATCCACTTGTGTAGACTGGCTGCTAAAGTGTTGGGCTGTGGTTAGTCTTCACAACCTGTCTTGCCCAGGGTAGGCAGGGTCCCAGGTATTTCTGGGAAATCAGTAAAACTTAGACCGAGAGTTCAGATCTTCTTCGGCGTTCCAGTATCTGGTGGCGTGTGAACTCGTTTTACCCTGTTGGGATACTCACACTATACTCGAGAGTATAGTCAGCTCACTCTGACTTCGTTGTGTGCCGAAATTTGTGGGAAGAAGTTGTGGGAAAAGATAGATAAAAGATGTGGTAGACAGAAAGGAGAGTAGACGACAGTACAGCAAGAGAGGAGACAGAGTTACTGAGAGCGAAAGGAAAAGGGGACGTTACTAACACAGAATCTCCAGAAGGAGGGGGAACTATTTGTACAAAAGACCCCCCTGTATCCCCACGGAGGGGGGAGGGGGGAGTTCAGATCAAGTGAGCTGACCATGCACTCACGGTGGTTTACCCTTGCTGTCATTCTCGCTACACTGTTTTGATCTACAGCAGGTCTGAGGAATCGGTGAATGGGAGAACTGACTTTCCCCTTTTTATAAGCTAAACTGTCAAGTCCGTTTTCTGTTCTGGTTGACTGTGTGTCGCTCAAGACACAGAAAAGGGCCTAGGCAAGGGAGGAGGGGGGGGGGGGGGGAGCAGTCTGCCATCCCTTGGGAGGGGGAGCAGTCTGTCATCCCCCACCCCTTACCATGGAATGGACCAGTTTCGAACGTGTGAAACTACGCTTATGTTATAGTGTCTGGATCAACGCATGCTCATTGACAAAGCTCGCTTTTGACATAACTACATCATTTGCTGTGCCTGGCGCACGCCTGTCTGCGTACAGGTGGTGAACAGGGGTGAGGTGGGTGAAGGGGGGGGGAGGGTGAGGAGAGGAGGAGAGTAGATATGCAAGAGAGAAGAGAAAAGAAGAGAGGCAGGTGACGAAACTTTGAAATTGACGTCACCGTTCTCTGTCAGTGTGTCGTAGCCAGGTTGTGGGCTGGTTTCAAAGATAGTTTCCGACAAACGGCGGGGAGAGTGAGGGGGTGATGGGTTTGAATTGGGAAGGAAAAAAAAAGGGGGGGAGGGGGGTTGAGAGGGGAGAGTTGACATAGATTTGAAATCCATACTGCTGCCTGTGAGACAGACGGTTGTACTAGAGGGGAGAGTGTTGGGACTGATCAGGTAGAATTGCCAAATGATTCATCACACACACACACGCACACGCATGCACGCGCGCGTGCGAGGGAGAAAGTTGATACATACAGTTGAAACAGTTATCGACAAGAACTTCAACACGCTCTCTTCCCTCCACACACACACACACACACACACACACACACACACACACACACACACACACACACACACACACACACACACACACACACACACACACACACACACACACACAGAGGAAGGGGAAATTTAATACATACACCTGAAACAATTGTTGACAAAAACTTCAACACTCTCTCTCTCTCTCTCTCTCTCTCTCTCCACACACACACACACACACACACACACACACACACACACACACACACAACACACACACATACACACGCACATACACACACGCGCGCGCGCGCGCGCTCACACACACACACACACACACACACATACGCTCACACACACACACACACACACACACACACACACACACACACACACACACACACACACACACGAAGGGGAAATCTAGTACATACACCTCAAACAATTGTTGAAAAAAACTTCAACTCTCTCTCTCTCTCTCTCTCTCTCTCTCTCTCTCTCTCTCTCACACACACACACACACACACACACACACACACACACACACACACACACACACGCACACACTTTCACTGCTGAATTGATTGCAAAATTCATGTCTTTAAATTAAACGTTGTATTTTCCTATAAACGCCTGTCAAATTCTAGTATGCTGTGATTCAAAATCAGCAATAGGTGCAATTAGGTCTCCGAATTCAGTGGCCCGCCTTCAGATTATAACAGAAATAAATCACGTAATACATCTTTTATCGAACAAAGGTATTGTAGTCACTTTCGTTTGGGTGCCATCTCATTGCGGTGTCTCCGCCAGTGAGAGAAGTCGATCAGGCTGCAAGAAGGGCAGCCCAAAATGACAAGGGTTCAGTCCAGCTAAACATTCCTCTAGACCTCACAGAATGCTATACTGTCATTAACAAACTAAACATTCCTCTAGACCTCACAGAATGCTATACTGTCATTAACAAACTAAACATTCCTTTAGACCTCACAGAATGCTATACTGTCATTAACAAACTGAACACTCCTTTAGACCTCACAGAATGCTATACTGTCATTAACAAACTAAACATTCCTTTAGACCTCACAGAATGCTATACTGTCATTAACAAACTGAACACTCCTTTAGACCTCACAGAATGCTATACTGTCATTAACAAACTAAACACTCCTCTAGACCTCATAGAATGCTATACTGTCATTAACAAACTAAACATTCCTCTAGACCTCATAGAATGCTATACTGTCATTAACAACTAAAACATTCCTTTAGACCTCACAGAATGCTATACTTCATTAACAAACTAAACATTCCTCTAGACCTCATAGAATGCTATACTGTCATTAACAAACTGAACACTCCTTTAGACCTCACAGAATGCTATACTGTCATTAACAAACCAAACTTTCCTTTAGACCTCACAGAATGCTATACTGTCATTAACAAACTAAACATTCCTTTAGACCTCACAGAATGCTATACTGCCATTAACAAACTAAACATTCCTCTAGATCTCATAGAATGCTATACTATCATTAACAAACTAAAAAAAATTCCTTTAGACCTAACAGAATGCTATACTGTCATTAACAAACTAAACATTCCTTTAGACCTCACAGAATGCTATACTGTCATTAACAAGCTAAACACTCCTTTAGACCTAACAGAATGCTATACAGTCATTAACAAACTAAACATTCCTTTAGACCTAACAAAATGCTATACTGTCATTAGCAAAGTATCAGA
>JADBJO010001465.1:127186-157186 GCA_016801955.1 Conus betulinus | reverse complement strand
CCCCCCGCGCACACACACACACACACACACACACACACACACACACACACACACACACACACACACACACACACACACACACACACACACACACACACACACACATCACACACGCACACACACCACACACACACACACACAGAGTCAACCACCTTCTGGCCCGGTGTCCGAGTCGTCGGCGGTGACCGATTTGACCAGCGTGCCGTTGGGGAGGTTTTCATCCAGGGTGACGGAGTAGACGTTGCGGCGGAAGACGGGGTCTGGTCATTGACGTCGGTCAGCTGGATGTACAGCCACATGGTCACCGCCCGTCCCGCCTCGTCCCTCGCTTCCAGGGTCAGGTTGTACCACTGCCGGCAGCGGAGTCGTTAGTGAAGGCAGAGGGGTTGGGGGAGGAGGAGGGAGGGAGGGGGGAGGGGGGAGGAAGGGGCGAGAGCGAGTGAGAGAGGAGTAGAGTAGACGGAGCAGTAATGATGGATGGTCATGATGATGATGATGATGATGATGATGATGATATAGCGAGGGGTAGTCATACTGGCGAGTGCAGCAGTGACAGTTTCACGTTCGATTTTTGCTGTTGTTGTTGTTTGGTTGGTTTTTGCTTGTTTGGGTTTGGTGTTTTTGTTTTCATATAAGCCCCAAGCTAGGCTAAGCTAAGGGAGAGCGCGGAAACGACTAAAAAAAAAAAAATAAAAAATAAAAACCTTTACCCAAACAACGTTACTATTGATAACCAATCTGTAAACCGTCATCATCATCACCATCATCACCACCATAATCATCATCACCACCATAATCATTGTTATCATCTTCACCATCATCACCACCATAATCATCGTCATCATCACCACCACCACCATAGTCATCGTCATCATCTTCACCATCATCACCACCATGATCATCGTCATCATCGTCACTATCATCACCAACACTATCATCGTTATCATCATCACCATTATCACCACCATAACCATCGTCATCATCATCACCATCATCACCACCGTAATCATCGTCATCATCATCACCATCATCACCACCGTAATCATCGTCATCATCATCACCATCATCACCACCATGATCATCGTCATCATCATCACCATCATCACCCACCATGATCATCATCACCACCATAATCATTGTTATCATCTTCACCATCATCACCACCATAATCATCGTCATCATCACCACCACCATAGTCATCGTCATCATCTTCACCATCATCACCACCATGATCATCGTCATCATCGTCACTATCATCACCAACACTATCATCGTTATCATCATCACCATTATCACCACCATAACCATCGTCATCATCATCACCATCATCACCACCGTAATCATCGTCATCATCATCACCATCATCACCACCATGATCATCGTCATCATCATCACCATCATCACCACCATGATCATCGTCATCATCATGACTATCATCACCACCACTATCATCGTTATCATCATCACCATCATCACCACCATGATCTTCGTCATCATCATCATCACCACCATCACCACCACGACTAGGTTCATCGGCTTTTCAAATGTATTTTTAATACGTCGTGATCTACAGAAATTATGCCAAGTTTCTTTGTCACATTTTGAAGAAAGGGCTTTGTGAACGCAACAACAGGCATTCCATGGCGACGTTTTGTTCCTTGTTTTGAAGTTTTTTTTAAAACTGACTTTGTCGGAAATTAACTTGTAAAACACTGCTTTTGATTTCATACAACAGCACACCCAAATCAGTTAAGGTCTGCACTGATTAAAAATAAAACCTTTCGATTGTTGAAATAAGCTGTCATCTATGGGAAATCAGGTCTGCACTGATTTAAAATACTTTCCATTGTTGAAATAAGCTGTCATCCATTGGAAATCAGGTCTGCACTGATTTTTAAAAAATCTTTCGATTGTTGAAATAAGCTGTCATCTATGGGAAATCAGGTCTGCACTGATTTGAAAAACTTTTGATTGTTGAAATAAGCTGTAATCTATGGGAAATCAGGTCTGCACTGATTTAAAAAAAAAAACTTTCGATTGTTGAAATAAGCTGTCATATATGGAAATCAGGTGCACTGATTTAAAATACTTTCGATTGTTGAAATAAGCTGTCATCCATTGGAAATCAGGTCTGCACTGATTTAAAAAAAAACTTTCGATTGTTGAAATAAGCTGTCATCTATGGAAATCAGGTAGGCACTGATTTAAAATACTTTCGATTGTTGAAATAAGCTGTCATCTATGGGAAATCAAAGGTGTGTGGGGGAAAATATACAACTTTAAAAACACAATGTCCGAAGTCGTAACTGGTTAGTAAATCCACTTTGTAGGTTATCTTCTCTCTCTCTCTCTCTCTCTCTCTCTCTCTCTCTCTCTCTCTCTCTCTCTCTCTCTCAAAACACATACATACACACACTTTACATACATGCATACCTAACACCCAAACCGGGTTTTTTCGACTTTCAGATGGTTTTCAAGAAGGTTATAATTTATGGAAACAATGCAAAATTAAGATTCGACAGTTAGCAACTAAATCCCATCATTTACGCGAAAGTAAAAGCTCCACGTATATGACATCTTAATTTATTATTATTATTTTTTTTTAATGAAAATGAAAATCTACGGAAATCTACCCGTGAAATGCTGACATTTATTTGTTAAAATCAACTATTATGAAAGCCTTAATGAATTTTAGAATGTTTCAAACAAACAAAAAAATAAATCTATGCGAAAACAATCTGGGTTTGCGGAAATGGTGGGTTTATGCAAAACAACAACACCAACAACAACAACAAAAACATCACACACAACAAACAAACACACAAAACCTTTCTGGATGTTTGGTTAGTAAACCCCACTTCGTAGACTTGACAAGTACAACACACACACACACACACACACACACACACACACACACACACACACACACACTGAGGCTGTGTGTCATAATCTAGCTGGTTCCAGACCACCACAATTCCGGCGTCGGGGTAAGAGAAGAAATCGCCGTCGGTGTTCCCGCTGATGATGCTGTAGGTCACCGACGAGCCCACACCCACGTCGGCATCGGTCGCCGTGGCGTCGTAGACGAGAGTTCCGACGGGGGTGGTCTCTGAGAGAGTGGTGCTGTAGTCAGCGACGGCAAAGACAGGGTCGAACTCGTTGAAAGGAAGGATGCTGACGTCCACGCTGCAGGTGGAGGAGAGAGAGGGGGTTCCTCCGTCCGTTACCGTGATGGTCAGACTGTAGGCGTCCAGGGTCTCAAAGTCCACCACCTGAAGACACGAACAGGACAGACAATACCGCACAATGATTGCTTCGCGCCTGTAAAAGAGCCCACGACGACAAAAGAAATGGTCCGTGGCAACATTCTGTGTGTGTGTGTGTGTGTGTGTGTGTGTGTGTGTGTGTGTGTGTGTGTGTGTGTGTGTGAGGAAGGAGGCGTAAAAGGGGGGAGGGAGGGGGAGGGGGGGGGCTTAACAGACACAAACATCGTTGCTTAACAACAGTAAGGTGCAACGTCAGCAAGACCAGATGGGACACCATATCATATCCTTGGGTATTTGCTGATTTGGGCCTTCCCATTACACTAGTTCTGAGGCTGTTTATCAAATCAGGCTTGGGTATTTTCGGGATCAGCATAACCTGCAGACAGCAGACGTTGTATTTGCCAAACAGGCCACACTGGCATGTTACCATGAAGGTTGTCTTCAGCCCTTTGGTTAACCCTGTGTGTGTCTTTAAACGAGTCATCATACCACCTCCCAAAGCTCCTGACTAGCTCTTCTGTTTCCGCTGGAGGGACCTGGCTGGCCACTGTGAACGTTACTCTTCCAGCTACGTTTCCTTTCCGTGGAGAGAGAGGCTTTGTGACCCTTTTGTTTGAAGCAACTTATTCATCTAATGCCTTCAGTGCTTTATGTGTATCATCCTCAATTCAGTGGGAAGAACTGTTGTGTCATCCATGTAGCCTTTAAGTATGAGAACTTTGTATTCATTCCTGAGATCTGCTAAGCCTTTACGCTCATGGCAACCTCTCTTGCCAGCATGAACAGTGCTGGAGAAATTACAAAACTTCCAGACTGACCCAGTTAGTCGTGTCTTCCTCTGTGGAGAACTTCATTTGGGACATGATATATCTTGATGGCCAGATGAATCATCTTGTGTGGAACTGACCCACATGCATTTGCCAGGTAGAGAGCTACACCATGTTGAAGTACCTTTTATCAGCTTAACTCTTTGGATCTTTACCCAAATCATAGTGGCTTGTTGTAAATAGCCAGCCGGGGTGCCTCCTTTCTGGACAGACTCACCCAGCTACTCATTTTCTGTGAGGTATTTAGTCAGCCCCGATGCCGTGACAAAGAAGATTCCCCCCCCCCCCCCCCCCCCCCCCCCTCAGGGATACTAAACTGGTGATGTCACTCGGATTCTGCTCCCTACCAGCTGCTGCACAGTCCATCAGCTATCATACCCTTCATCCACTGGTTCCTGATCTTCACTTCCCCCGTGCCGATCTTATCAGCTTGTGAAGCCAGTCTAGGACATTGTGGGTTTTTTTTTTCTTAAATAGCAAACACGGAATTTTCGGGTCCAGACGATTTGGCTCCGGCTTTTTTTTTTTTTTTTTTTTTAACTTTGTTGAGGCAGCCTTCATCTGCTTCTTGAGATTCCCTTTTCTCTGTCCGGAGGTCATCATTCTCTCACTGGCGTCTGGGTTTGACGGCGGCGTCTTCACTACCTGTTGCTTCAACCCACAGGCATCTCTACTGTGTCCGTACACAATGACTCTAAACGTGGCTGCTTTCAAATGATCCAGTTTGTGCTCATGTACACTGTTACTATCAACATATCCAGTTTGTTGCATATCTTTTTTTTACATATATATTTTTTCCATTCCTCTTTTGCACTAGCGAGTGGTGAGATGAGTTTCTGGCGTTCGGCATGAAGCTCATATGCAGCTTCCTTTTTTGAAGAATCGGCTTGGGTGTCTTGAATCCTGGCTTTGGTTTTCCGACGCCTTGATTGCTGGTACAATGTGCTGCTGTTCATTCATCGCAGATGTCATACAAATCTTTTTAGTTCTGTAAAATTTCATGTTGTGCCCAGTGGAAGATCATCCTCCAAAAACACATGAGAGTTCCGATTGTTCATTACTCATAGCTCGTTGTAGGTTTCTTCCACTAAATTCCAGTCATGACTATGTTGACTCCAATGGATTCATCATTCTCTACACTTTCAGTGTGTCCTGAGAACATCCTTCCTTTTGATTACAAGTGACAAGTTGAAGAAACGCAAGTCGGAAGCCAGCCCAAAGAGTCTGCAAATCTTTCCCATTGTTATCCGGTTTTTTTTTCCCGAGCGCCCTCAAGACTATTCCAGGAAATCCATGGTCCATCCATGCGTCTTGAAGAAAAGCGAGGGACAGCTTTAACAGTTGAGGTCTTCAGACAAGTATTTCGGCCTTGATTCCTGACACTGTAAAGGAGCCGAGCCGTATCCAGAATTAACCATGCACCTCCCAGATGACTGTGTCTTGAGGAGACAAAAGTCTCAGCCACATAGCTATACGACACTTCTTTTCAATCGGAAACTTTGATCCTTTCGAAGTTTACTGTTGTCTGTCCTCTACCAGATCCAGCAGCAATTCTTTTTCAGCTGTCTCAGCGACGGTCTTTATAGTTCTGGTCCTCTTCTTACTAGGATCGCCGATTTGTTTTGTAAGATCAGAGGCTTCTGAGCCTACCATCCCCCTTTCTTCAACGTCTTCGAGGCCTTTGGTATGGAATCTAGATTCCCTCAGACGGCTGGCCACTGTGGAATACTTCTCAGCCTTGTAGACATGATCTTCCTCGAAACAGAATTGCATAGGATGGCACAGCACAGTAAAATGGAATCTAGAACAATGCAGAACGGCAGAGTATATCCCAGCATACAATGAAATCCAGTGCAGTGTAGAACAGTTCAATGAACATAGCACTGGACAGCACAGCGTAGCAAAGCAAAGCACAGCACAGCGCGATAGAATCTACAACAGCAAGAACGGTACTGTGCAGCACAATACAACACAGCCCAGCCTACGCTTGCCTAGCACTGTAAAGTAAAATGTAACTGTCACTTTTGTGAGCCAGTGGTCAACTCGCCTTCCTATGTACAACTGAATGAACTCAGCCACTACAGCAGCACTGAACGCCACTGCACACTCCATCCTGGCCACTCACAGTACAATGCTGAAGAGCCCAGTCCGCTCCACAATGTGTCAGACCTACATGTGTTAAAATGCTGTGAAATTCCCAGCGGTCTACAGTGTCAGGATGGGGGCTATAGACATTCTTGTTCGCTTTCTTCTTCTTGTTCGCTTTTTTTCTTCTCCTCCTTCTTATTCTTCTTTTCTTCATCTCGTTCACTTTCTTCTTCTTCTTCTTCTTCTTCTTCTTCTTCTTCTTCTTCCCACTATCTTTGACATCAATGTGCGTATGCACGGTTCAACAGTGCAGTCCAGCACAACACTGCCTGGCACAGTGCAGTAGCCCAGTACAGCACTGCCTAGTACAGCACAGTAGCCCAGTACAGCACTGCCTAGCACAGTACAGTAGCCCAGTACAGCACTGCCTAGCACAGTACAGTAGCCCAGTACAGCACTGCCTAGTACAGCACAGTAGCCCAGTACAGCACTGCCTAGCACAGTACAGTAGCCCAGTGCAGCACTGCCTAGTACAGCACAGTTGCCCAGTACAGCACTGCCTAGCACAGCACAGTAGCCCAGTACAGCACTGCCTAGTACAGCACAGTAGCCCAGTGCAGCACTGCCTAGCACAGCACAGTAGCCCAGTACAGCACTGCCTAGCACAGTACAGTAGCCCAGTACAGCCAAGTACAGACACTGTCCAGCACAGTATAGTAACCTAGACTGGAACAGTAGCGAGCGGCATAGCACAGTACTGCCTAGCACAATACAGCACAGTAGCCTAGACTAGAACAGTAGAGAGTGGTGTGTAGCACAGTACTGCCTAGCACAATACAGCACAGTAGCCCAGACTAGAACAGTAGAGAGCGGCATAGCACAGCACTATAACACAGAGACTAGAACAGTGGAGAGCGGCAAAGCACAGCACTATAACACAGACTAGAACAGTGGAGAGCGGCATAGCACAGCACTATAACAAGACTAGAACAGTGGAGAGCGGCATAGCACAGCACAGTAACACAGACTAGAACAGTGGAGAGCGGCAAAGCACAGCACAGTAACCTAGACTAGAGCAGTAGAGAGCGGCATAGCACAGCACTATAACACAGACTAGAACAGTGGAGAGCGGCAAAGCACAGCACAGTAACACAGACTAGAACAGTAAAGATCGGCAAAGCACAGCACTGTAACACAGACTAGAACAGTAGAGAGCGGCGCAGCACAGCACTGTAACCTAGACTAGAGCAGTACAGAGCGGCATAGCACAGCATAGCACAGTAACACAGACTAGAACAGTAGAGAGCGGCATAGCACAGCACTATAACACAGACTAGAACAGTAGAGAGCGGCAAAGCACAGCACAGTAACCTAGACTAGAGCAGTAGAGAGCGGCACAGCACAGCACTGTAACCTAGACTAGAGCAGTAGAGAGCGGCTTAGGACAGCATAGTACAGTAACTAGAACAGTAGAGAGCAACATAGTAAACCACAGCTACACAGACTAGAACAGTAGAGAGCGGAATAGTACAGCAATGGAACCTAGACTAGAACAGTAGAGAGCAACATAGTAAACCACAGCTACACAGACTAGAACAGTAGAGAGCGGCATAGTACAGCAATGGAACCTAGACTAGAACAGTGGAGAGCAACATAGTAAACCACAGCTACACAGACTAGAACAGTAGAGAGCGCAATAGTACAGCACTGTAACCTAGACTAGAACAGTAGAGAGCACATTGTAAACCACAGCTACACAGACTAGAACAGTAGAGAGCGGCATAGTACAGCAATGTAACCTAGACTAGAACAGTAGAGAGCAGAGTGCAGCACAGTAACACAGACTAGAACAGTAGAGAGCGGCACAGCACAGCACTGTAACCTAGACTAGAACAGTAGAGAGCGGCATAGCACAGTACTGCCTAATACAGCACAATAACCTAGACTAGAACAGTAGAGAGTTGCATAGCACAGCACAGTAACACAGAATAGAACAGTAGAGAGCGGCATAGCACAGCACAGTAACACAGACTAGAACAGTAGAGAGCGGCATAGCACAGCACTGTAACACAGACTACTAGAACAGAAGAGAGCGGCATAGCACAGCACTGTAACACAGACTAGAACAGTAGAGAGCGGCAACTAGAACAGTAGAGAGCGGCATAGCACAGCACAGTAACACAGACTAGAACAGTAGAAAGCTGCATAGCACACCTCTGTAACCTAGACTACAACAGTAGAGAACGGCATAGCACAGCTCTGTAACCTAGACTAGAACAGTTAAGAGCCAGCGGCAAAAGCACAGCACAGTAACACAGACTAGAACAGTAGAGAGTGGCATTGCACAGCTCTGTAACCTAGACTAGAACAGTAAAGAGCTAGCGGCGAAGCACAGCACAGTAACACAGACGAGAACAGTAAAGAGCGGCAAAGCACAGCACTGTAACACAGACTAGAACAGTAGAGAGCGGCGAGCACAGCACAGTGGTCTAGTGCAGCACAGCTCTGTTACCCGGACAGCAGAACGCTGCCTAGCTGAGCACAGCAGTCTAGTCCAACACAATACAGCACAGTGCAGCGCTGTCTACCACAGCACTAGGCTAGTCCGGTACAGTACAGCACAGTGCGGCACTGTCTACCACAGCACTAGGCTAGTCCGGTACAGTACAGCACAGTGCGGCACTGTCTACCACAGCACTAGGCTAGTCCGGTACAGTACAGCACAGTGCAGCCCTGACTACCACAGCACTAGGCTAGTCCAGCTCAGTATCGAACACCCCCTCACTGCATGAAACAACGCTGAGCCAGTCCAATACAATGCAGACTGGCAGAGCATCGTACAGCGTGGCACTCCTCAACACAGTACATACACTACTGCCTAGCTTAGAACTGGTCTACTCCAGTACAGGACTGTACAGAATAGCACCGCTCAACACAATACATACAGTGCTGCCTAGCACGGGACTGGTCTACTCCAGTACAGCACTGTACAGTATATAGCACCCCTAAACACAGTACTTACAGTACTGCCTAGCACAGCACTGGTGTACCCCAGTACAGGGCTGTACAGAATAGCACAGTACATACAGTACTGCCTGGCACAGGACTGGTCTACTCCAGTACAGGGCTGTACAGCATAGCACCGCTCAACACAGTACATACAGTACTGCCTAGCACAGAACTGGTCTACCCCAGTACATGACTGTACGGAATAGCACTGCTCAACACAGTAAGCTTACATACAGTACTCTCTGGCACAGGACTAGTCTTCTCTGGTACAGGGCTGTACAGAATAGCACAGCACTGCCCAGCACAGTACAGCAGTAAAGTACAGAGCGGCACAGCACGACACAGGACCAGTCTAATGCAGTACAAAACAGAAATGGGAAAGCACGGCACAACACAGACAAGCCTATCCTAACATAACGTAGAACATAGTGACAGAACTCAGGTCAGTCCAGAGTAATCCATCGCTGAGACATCAGAGGCCACGCACACACACACACACACACACACACACACACACACACACACACACACACACACACACACACACACACACACACACACACACATGCGCGTGCCATCCTCCGCACAACGATCTGAAACCAGTCACAAGAACTTTGCTTCAAGCGTTTGACATGGCGGGTACAGCAAGTCCTGCCCTTGTCTTAATGTCCACGAACCTGCGCCAGGATCAGATTCTTGCCGCTGGTGCCGAAGACTCCCCCGGTGTGTTGCCGCCCGTCACTGCCAGGGTAGGGGTGGTGTTGGGAGTGTTCGCCTCGTCGTCGTCCGTTATTGTCAGCGTCACCACCACTGCGCTGACGACTGACGACTCGGACACCTCCGCCTGTGTAAGAATGGATGGATGGATGGATGGATGGATGAATGAATGAATGAATGAATGATTGAATAAATGAATGAATGAATGAATGAATGAATGAATCAACGCACGAACGAACGAACGTACGAACGCACGAATGAATAAACGAATGATTGCATAAACGAATAAATGAATGAACGAATGAATAAATGAATGACTAAACTAATTATCACAATTATACATGAGTGAATTAACATATATGGATGAATGAGGAATGAATGAACGGATGGATTGACGGACGAGTGAACGAATGAACTGATGAATGAATGGGTGAATGGAGAGATGGACAAATTCACAGAAGGACAAATGAGATAATGAATCAATGGTTGGGTGAACGAAGTGATTTCATGAAGAAGGAAAAGAATGGACTTATGGATGAATGAATCAATAAATGAATGAACATCACTACGGATGATTGGATGAATGGGCCGACGAGTGAATTAATCAGTTGGATAGACACAAATAGAAATAACCAAGAGAATGAATAATGCCAAAACTGAATACACACTCACGCACACACACACACACACACACACACACACACACACACACACACACACACACGCGCACACGCACACGTGCTCGCGCGCGCGCACACACACACACACACACACACACACACACACACACACACACACACACACACTCGCGCGCGCGCACAGACACGCACACATTCACACACGTGATGGCACGCGCGCGCGCGCGCGCGCGCACACACACACACACACACACACACACACACACACACACACACACACACACACACACACATTCACACACACAAACTTGCGCGCGCGCGTAGTTTCGGGAGATAGTTTACCACATAATGAATTTTGGAAACATTTTTGAAAAAGAACGCTAGGTGCACAGGTACTAAATGTCGATCTTCTTCATAACCTTTTACTGCCGTGGTGTAGCTTATCTATGGTTGATAATTTCTTTGATTAAAATGTACAGATTCAATGCCTATAGAACAACAACAAAAAAAGTAGTAAAACTATACACGCATTTATGGCGAAAAGATTACGAATGCTCATGTTCTTCTTTATTTCAAGCATTTTAGATATTTCTGTCTGTGTTATCTAAATGTTCCTTTAGACAGTTTTGTTACTGACGTAAGCATTTGCTCATATCACAATGGATTTGTTACATCATTCGTGTCGGACATTGCAGACTCTAACGTTAATTTGAAAGCGACACAGACACACAATAAACACTTACAAAAAGAATAACTACAAAACGCGCGCGGGCGCGCGTACACACACACACACACACACACACACACACACACACACACACACACACACACACCCATGCGCGAGCATGCACGCACACATACACACAGACACACAGACAGAGACAGAGAGAGACAAAGAGAGTTACTGGCAGACAAACAGATCGATCGAAACAGACAGAGACAGAGGGAGGGGGGCATTGAGTGACAGACAGACAGACAGGCAGACAGAAGACAGACAGACCTTGTACGTATTTGGAGTGCAGACTGGAGCATTGTCGTTGACGTCAGTAACTGTAACGATCACTGTGACGTCAGAGGTCCTTGCTGACGCAGCCCCCGGAGTGTCGTCACTCGCTCTGATCGTCAGGGTATAAGTGACGTCAGTTTCTCGGTCCAAGCCTACCGATGTGGTTGTGATCTGTAATTGCCAAATGAATGTCAGAATTAAAGAAATCAAAAAGAAAAGAAACAAGAGAGAAAGCATAGGGGAAATAAGGAAAGACTCAAAAATAAACAGAGAAAAACGACAAACAGAACAGCTCGAAATATTTTTTTATTATTATTATTTTTTATTTTATTATCAGTATTATTTTTTTTTACAAATCAAGGGATATATATCGTCCTCAACACAAAAGATAAATCCTCTCCATCATCATCAGGACCGCCATTGTCGCCATCGCCAGTAGCAATCAGTAGCAGCGCTGATGGTGGTAGTGACGGCAAGAGTAGTAACAGCAGCAGCAATGACAGTATACGAACAGTAGACAGCAGATGTCGAAATAAATGTAATGACACCAGTAGCAGTACCAGCAGCAGTAAAGGTATTTGTTGTAGTAGCCGAAGTATAGTCTTGATTACTACCAGCATCATCCTCGTTCCTACCGTCAACAGCAAAAACTCTATGACTTTGCTTAAAATCAAAAGCAGCGGTACGGACCTCATTCACCTTCTCTGAATGCCGTAGGTGATTGTACACCCAGACATGCAATCCAACCATGAACTTTCATTATGACCTCATTGACCTCTGAATGCCGTAGGTGATTGTACACCCAGACATGCAATCCAACCATGAACTTTCATTGTGACCTCATTGACCTCTGAATACCGTAGGTGATTGTACACCCAGACATGCAGTCCAGCCATGAACTTTCAGTGTTCTTCGTGGCCGAAATCTTACGTCTTATACAGATATCCAAGACCACATCCTCTGTCCAAAATATAAATTGATTATCTTTTTGTGGAAAATAAAAAAATAAACAAACAAATAAAACAAAGTTTAATCCTTTCTTCATGATGTGGGGTGTGAGCGCACTTTTAGTTTTGTCTTTTAGGAAGCAATTCCATACAATAAGCACGGGTGCACACGCACACTATATGGTTAATATTACCGATCAGTTTTCCTATATAACAAGGACGGGTGTGTACACCCCTACACCATTAAAAAATAAATAATCACGATGTATCCTTTGTAACAGAGAATGGGTTTATAAAATCAAAAGACAAAGCTGTCCTAAACACCAACCTTTCTTGAAAACAAAGCTCTTCTGAACACTGATCATTCCTGAAGACAAAGCTCTCCTGAACGCTGACCTTTCCTGAAAACAAAGCTCTCCTGAACACTGACCATTCCTGAAGACAAAGCTCTCCTGAACACTGACCTTTTCCGGAAACAAAAGCTCTCCTGAGCTCTGACCTTTCCTGACGACAAAGCTCTCCTGAACGCCCACCTTTCCTGAAAACAAAGCTCTCCTGAATTCTGACCTTTCCTGAAGACAAAGCTTTCCTGAACACTGACCTTTCCTGAAGACAAAGTTCTCCTGAACACTGACCTTTCCTGAAGATAAAAGCCCTCATGAACGCTGACTTTTACTGAAGGTAAAGCCCTCATGAACGCTGACCTTTCCTGAAGGTAAAGCCCTCATGAACGCTGACCTTTCCTGAAGGTAAAGCCCTCACGAACACTGACCTTTCATGAAGACAAAGCTGTTTTAAACACGCACCTTTCCTGAAAACAAAGCTCTTCTTAACATCCAAGTTTCCTGAAAGCAAAATTTTCCTGAACACTGACCTTGCCTGAAGACAAAGCTTTCCTGAACATTGATCTTTCCTGAAGATAAAGCTTTCCTGAACACTGACCTTTCCTCAAAAGAAAGCTGTCCTGAAAACCCACCTTTCCTGAAGACAAAGCTCTCCTGAACACTGATCTTTCCTAAAGACAAGGCTCTCCCGAACACTGACCTTTCTTGAACATAAAGCCCTCCTGAACACTGACCTTTACTGAAGACAAAGCTGTCCTAAACACTGACCTTTCCTGAAGATAAAGCCCTCCTGAACACTGACCTTTCCTGAAGACAAAGCTGTCCTAAACACTGACCTCTCCTGTAGCAGAATCAATGACGAAGGCCCCTTTGCCATTGCCGGCCACGATGCTGTAGCGGACAGTGCCATCCAGCCCCCCTGCATCCTGGTCTGTGGCCGTCACAGTCTGCACACTGCCACACAGACGTGGGCAGAAACACACACACACACACACACACACACACACACACACACACACACACACACACACACACGCACGTACGCACGCACACACACACACGCGTACATACATACATACATACATACATACATACATACATACATACATACACGCACGCACGCACGGACATACAAAACGTTCAGGCACTCTTAATCATACACATCCACGAAGGCAATTGGATCATTATCCGAGAACAAAATGTTGGATATATGTCTACAATGTAAATGGCAAAGCAGTTTACAGCATCTCAACCAAAGCAGTTCGGCCAAGAGTGTTTCCCTGCTTCTGTTTTGAAACAAACTGTCTTTCACACACACACACACACACACACACACACACACACACACACACACACACACACACACACACACACACACACACACACACACACACACACACACACACACGCACATACACACACACATTCCATCTCTCTCTCTCTCTCTGATTCTCTCTCATGTACACACACACACACACACACACACACACACACACACACACACACACACACACACACACACGCACACACACGCACAAACACACACACACACACACCTTGTGCCCGCTGGCGCGTCCTCGGACAGAACGGCCGTGTAGGCCAGGGGAGAGAACGCCGGGTCAAACTCGTTGACGGGCAGCACGTGCACCTGCAGGCTGACAGTGGCGGTCCGGGTGGTGGCCAGCATGTCCTGGACCTCTATCGTCAGGCTGTAGCTCGTCTTCGTTTCATAATCCAGGGCTTGGGGGGAGAGAGAAAGAGAGGCAGACAGATGAACGTTCGTGTGCGTTCAGTGACGCGAAGAAAAATGAGGGTGCAACGGACGGGCAGGCAGGCAGAGGAAGAGTGTGTCGAGTCGCCAAGCGTGCTTTTGAAAGTCAGGATGTGTTTTTTTTTACTGTTTGGAGTAGGGTAAGGGGAGAGAAGGGTGTTGGGCGAAGGGGTGGGGGGGGAAAGGGCGAGCTGAACCAACAGAAGCCCAGACATCTGTAAACAGTCTAAGGAAATAAATGCTGAGACACGCGAGCAGCAGCAGCAGCAGCAGCAACAAGAGCAGCATCAGCAGCAGCAACAACAACAAAAACAACAACAACAACAACAACAACAACAAGAAAACAAAAACCGCGGACATCAGTTAAATTAATCAACGTTACTTGTACACATGTTGTGACCTGTACTGCACTAGAAAAAAACTGGAATTAATGAATCTTAAATAAATGTCAGCGAACCGCCCAGAGAAACGTGGACAAACGAGTCACAAGACTTGTGACTCATTTAAGATTTGTTTAGATTTCCGCCTGCAGCCGTTTCACTTTGCAATTGGAATTAATGAGAAAAAAAAAGAAAATTAAAAAAACACCAAAAAAAAGGGAAGAAAAAAGGAAAATATGAAAAACGAAAAAGAGGAGAAAGAGGGGGGCGGGGAGGGGGGGGGGGGGGATGAGTCAATGAAGAGAGGCATGCGACACACGTGAAACAAAAAGCACAATGACAAGAAGAAACGTGCTCCATGACCTGCATGTAACGAAGGTAGAAGAAAGAAACGTTTTGTCAGGAACATCAGCGACAACGACAGGCAGCCTGATCCGGCGGCCTTACGCCAAGTACGGCACGCAGTGTTGGTAAGACCCACATTCAGACAATGATGATCTTTAGACGGACGAAAAGAAACTCCACGAATAATTTAGAAAGCTTGCCGTCAATAGATTATCTTCTCTTCCGCGAGTGAATGCGCACATTCGCTCATTCCCAATAAGAATGGCACATGAGCTGTTTTACAGGTTCTGCTGTCTTCTATTTATATAAAAAGAGTAATTGCTTGCAGCCATACATTGTGAGACTGCATAGTCAAGGGCCTACAACAGACAAGTATAAGTCTTCTGTGGGACCGTTATTCCTGAGCATGATGGAACTAAATGTCACTCAAAACAACATGTACGTGACTGTTCCCGCTGACTTTCCACAGCTTCAGCAGCTGAAGAAAAATACAAAATCGAACTGATAATATGCTTTTATGCGTTGTTATGATGAGTGATCATCCTTTTTAATGTTCCTTTACCTCATTTATGCATGAGCTGCATTGTCTCCAGTAAATTGACCTGTAACCACGTGTTCCCGAAGAAAAGAAAAAAAGTAGGCCTGTTGTTCATGAAGCCCTACCATATTACATTTCCAATAAAATAATCCACAAAGGTCTTAAATGACAGTTAACTGAACCCCCTAGTTAGGTAGATAATGGGTTTTCAACTGAGACATTACTGAAGACCACAACAGGATAGTTAACCTGGAAAATGTGTGTGGTTCACCACCAGCAACATGTACGTTACTACCATTTTTCTCAGCAGGAAAATGACCAGTATCAAAGCTCTTCAGCTGTGCTGTGCACAAGAGAAAACCAAGTAGGAAAGATATTGACATTGCCGCAGATTGGTTTCAGCCCTTTGCCATACAATAAAATGCTGGTGCCCAACATAGGCGTTACCAACATGTACGTGATGCGCATTTTACAAAACTAACTGAGACGTCATCAGAAAACACTTGCTACAAGGCTCACGTGACTTCTTTCAAGCCCCACCATTTTGCAGAAAGCGCATCTGCTCACAGTAAGTAGGATTATTGGCTTTTATTCCTTCTCATAGTTACTTCAAAGGGGGTGACTACATCTAAAAAGTATCTCAATCTACTTAGAAATATTTCTTTAGGCCTGACCGTCTTTATCAGTGTAAGTGACGTCAAAGAGTATGTCAGATCTAAAAAAAAAAAAAACCTTTGTTTTCACTTTTCCTTGGCTGCGACAGATCTAAAACAGCATAACAATTTACGTTACTGAAATTAACGTGCATGTCCGAAGCTGGATGTCTTCAGTATTTTTTTCAGAGTGCTTTCCGAATGTCTCTTTATTCAGCTTTAACCTAAGATATTTTTGCAACAACGCATGGGAATGCAGTTGGCTTAACTTGAGGGCACCCAGTTTTTCTCTGAATAGCCTCTTGTAGGAGGGAAAATCTAAAAAATAAAAATGTACATCTTGCTGAGGTCCCATGTGCCATTGTCATTGAGAATGGGCGATTGCCAATAGGACCCGTAATACACTAAAAAAAAAAAAAAAAAGAAAGAAAAAGAAAAAAAAAAAAAAAGAAAAAAAAAAGAAAAAAAATGAAAGAAAGAAAAGCGTCAGCGCTGCAGTTTAAGTTGAACCTCAAGATGGCTCTGGTGTGTTCACGATCACGATGTCATCACTGATCTTATGCAGTGCATTCGGCCCAGCCACCCGTGTTCTTTGCAATGGCGTGACACTTGGGCAAGCCCGTTGAGTATGTCCGCCATGCTAGAAGATCTGTTGGTAATGTTCTGAGGCAGAGGGGATTATACTCCGAACTGACCCTTGTTTTTTGTCGTTATATACCCGCGTCGTTCCAACTCAGTGTGACTCTCTCTCTCTCTCTCTCTCTCTCTCTCTCTCTCTCTCTTTCGTTTTTTTCCTCTCCTGCTCGAATCCTGTTTCTTTCTTTTGCCAGTAAGTAGCTATTTGTCGTGTTCGAATCGCTAGTTCGTTTTCTTTCAGTGTCTTTGGGCGGCTGTCTGCAGTTTGAATGGGCGGCTCTCTCTCTCTCTCCTCTCTTTCCCTTTGAGTGATTGGTACTCGTCCTCTTTCATTCAACATGCTGTTATTTTTTTTTTCCCTCTCTCTGTTTTCTTAGAGACTAGATCATGAGAATTTCGTCAGATTTCATTCCACCCATCAGCATTGATATCCCGTCCGTCCAGGGTTGCTACTTTTGGCCGGCAAAAGAAGATCGAACATCCTTTTTTTTCTGTCGAATAAACGCACAAAGTACATTATCATCATATTTCAGAAACATGATTTTTTTTTTTTTATTACATCCGTTATTTTTTCTGCTATGTTGATGGTTGTATGGCCACGACACAGCAACTATAATGAAACAAGAAAAACATTTTGCTATAACAACAGGTGGGGTGGGCGGAATGTGAAGAGTTCACAGATACAGGACCGTAATGTGTCGATTGCCGAGCAACGAATGAATACAAAAGATGCAGACAGTAGGTCAAAGCCACACACACTAACACAGACGGATTAAAGACATGTTTAGAAGAAAGAAAAAAAGGAATGGGAAGACACACGGGATTACAGGTAAAAGTAGCAGAGTCCTCGATATCTTGGAATTTCACAAATCATGCACAAGACATAGATGCATAGATACACAGATGGATAGGTAAGTATTGCATTACGGGAGATAGTAGAGACATGGATACATAGATACACAGATAGATAGGTAAGTATTGCATTACGGGAGATAGTAGAGACATGGATACATAGATACACAGATAGATAGGTAAGTATTGCATTACAGGAGATGATGGTAGAGACATGGATACATAGATACACAGATAGATAGGTAAGTATTGCATTACAGGAGATGGTAGAGACATGGATACATAGATACACAGATAGATAGGTAAGTATTGCATTACGGGAGATAGTAGAGACATATTGGATACATAGATACACAGATAGATAGGTAAGTATTGCATACGGGAGATAGTAGAGACAGATACACAGATATATAGGTAAGTATTGCATTACGGGAGATGGCAGAGACATGGATACATAGATACACAGATAGATAGGTAAGTATTGCATTACGGGAGATGGCAGAGACATGGATATATAGATACACAGATAGATAGGTAAGTATTGCATTACGGGAGATGGCAGAGACATGGATACATAGATACACAGATAGATAGGTAAGTATTGCATTACGGGAGATGGTAGAGACATAGATACATAGATACACAGATAGATAGGTAAGTATTGCATTACGGGAGATGGTAGAGACGACTCCTGAGACGCTGCCGATGGTAAAGGCAGCCACTGCTGGCACGATGGAATAGCGGGGGGCGTCACCTGTGTCACTATCAGTGCACGCGACGGTAATCACCTGAACACACAGGTTGCTTTGTATTTGATATCAGTATGATCTCTACAGTAGTAGCTGTAGCAGTAGTAGAAGTAGTAGTTGTAGTAGTAGTAGTGAAATGATAGTAATAATCATGATGATGATGATGATGATGATGATATCATGACGATGATGATGATAATGATTGTGATGATGATGATGATGATGATGATGATTAATCATAACAATCATTACCTTTGTTTTAATGATCTTATTGGTGATCGTTGCGACGACTGTGTTATTGCTATCAATATCAGTGTTATCCTTGTTGTTTTTTTTTTGTGTTGTTTCTTTTGATATTTGTCACATCTGTCAGCGTCAGTGTCTGCATCACCATGGATTACTGTGCCAGAGAGGTCGATAATCCGTCTTCGTTCTTATCATAAATATTGTCATTTTCCTTATTGTCAAACGGATTTTGCTTTTCCACTTCAAATACTAAATGTTAAACTGTACTCGAATTGCAGACCTGGGTCGGGGTATGGGGATATGAGCGAGAGTGAGAGAGAGAGAGAGAGAGAGAGAGAGAGGAGAGAGAAGAGAACAAGCAGACAGAAGGAAACTGACAAACAAGAGAGGTAGAAACAGATAGGCAAAGAAAGAGAGAGAGAGAGAGAGAGAGGGGGGGGGGGGGGGGGGGGGGGTGAGGGGGAGGACTGACACACAAACGTCTAACTGTCTTAACAGTCATATGATAATTGCTTAAAAAACATCCTACAGAACTCGGACCGACCCTCGAACCGAATTTCATGTCATCATCATCATCATCATCATCATCATTAGCCCAATCATCACGGTCTCTCCTCCTCCTCTCCTCCTCCTCCTCCTCTTCCTCCTCTCTCTCCCTCCTTCCCTCTCTCCCTCCTCTTCCCCATTCCCCCGCCCCCTCCCCCTCGTCCCACCCACTCCCCACCCACCACCCCCCCACCCACCCACCCACCGGCTGCGCGCAGTCTGTTCAGGCACGCTGGCCGCCAGGCTGGAGGCGGCGCAGGTGGGCGCCTGCTCGTTGACGTTGTTGACCGTGATGCCGAGGGTCAGCGTGGTGGTGCGGGCAGGCAGGCCCGCTGTCCATGGCCTCGATGACCAGGGCATAAGACTGGGTGCGCTCATAGTCCAGTGCGTTGGCTGTGGTCACCACCCCCTTGTTTTTGTCGATGGAGAAGTCGTTGTCCGTGTTGCCGCCTTTTTTTAAACATAAGAATGAAATAGTGGTAAACTGTCAGCTACAAGGATGACAATATTAGAAAAAAAAAAAAAAAGAAAAAAAAAGCCGGGAAAGGGTATTGCGGGAGAGCCCAGACTTCGTCTTAACATTACTCAAACCGGATTCAGATTCAGGTACATCCAAACCGTTCGCGCAAAACTGAATTGTCACTGTCTAAGCTACGCTCTGCTGACAGCTACAGCTTTCTGACTAGTTCATTGTTGTGCAGTGGCTGACCCCCACCCCTCACTCCCTACCCCCTCTTTTTTTTCCATTCTCCTTTTTTACAAATGTTATTTTGCAGGTTGTACTTCGGAGCCGCAAAAAAAGTTTTTCAACGTTCGTAGGAATACTTCAAATACTCTTCTTGTTTGTTCCTGGATCGTCTACCTGAGGAGTTTTACTGTGGACCGCTATCCGCCAAGATTCGTTAAAAAGATTAAGCAGAAGTTTCAGACATACCACTTGTCGCAAGAACAAACATAACCTCGGCGAAATAACCAACGGACAAGAGGGGCGGGGTGGGGTAGGGAGTTGTGTGGGATAGAGGAGGGACGGAGGGGGATGAAGAATGAATGAATGAACATGACCAGCCGCCGTGGCGAAGTGATTAGCGTCGCGGACTCTCGGCTGGGAGGTCGTGGGTTCGAATCCAATCACAGTCATGTGGGTTTTTCTGCCCCGACGGCTCCTACCCAGAGTTGAGTTTGCTGTGGACTCAGTTGGGAAGACTGGGACCACACAGTCGAGTTTCATCCATTTAATGGATGCGTTTCTGAGAGTGTTGCTCAAATTTTCTGACCAAACACTGCAGGTGCCTGTATCTCTCGGGCCTGGTTGACGCCGGGATATATTATGAAAGGAAGCGTAGAGTACAGCCCTGTCATGTAGTCTCAGACCGAAATGGAAATCCGTAGCATCATCTTAATCATCCATTCTCATCGATCAGCATAAAAAAAAAAAAAAATCAAATTCTGTGGCCCTTCATGCCCTGCTCTCACGTTGACCTCAATTTCGATGTCCTCTCCACGTCTGTGGTCTTGGTTTGGTTCCGTCGGGGTCACCGGTATCGGCGAGTCCATGGGGTGTCGTTGGACGGACGTGGTGGCGTCCTCCAGAGGGAGAGCTCACTCACGCCGGCTCCGCTACTAAGCAATTATTGTCGTCAGTAGGGGGCTTAGTAGGTGGTGTCCTGCGTATGTTAGATCAGAACAGACACCACTGAACACCACCGAAGTGACTAGGCAGCAGTGCAGTGTCTCCTCCGGTGGGTTGCCTCTTGACGACTTGACATTGACTGCTCCCCGTGGATTGCCGGTGCCGGGGCTGCGGCGGGGCCGACCGGGCTGTGCCTGTGGACAGGGTGTCGGAATGGGCGGTGTGGGTGCACTGCCTCTGAGGTGGCACAGCAAAAAAAAAAACCAAAACACACACACACACACACAAAAAACATGAGTTGGATAAATTTATCACATGTCTTTTGGAATCGAATTAAAACCCCGTTTTAAGCCTTCAACGAGCAGTCAATTCTATCCCTAGGTTGAGCGGGTTTTCACGCTTGAACAGACACTTCGTTGCACTGAACAATCTGTCTACGTAGTAATGCTGGCTTTTTGATGTGCTGTGTGTGGTTGCTGTCAGCATCACATTTTGTTTTTGGAGAAAAAAAAAATTAGCGGAGTGTAAATGTTCAGAGTAGAGTTCTGACTCTCCTGCAGTGTTCACATAACTCTTTTTCCACGTGCTTCGAGATGTTCCTTTCTGCTTCTCTTTCATTAATCGGTGTATGCATGTTATATTTGTATGGTACATTTTTTTCGTATCAGTTTCTCGAATTATCACTTTATATTACAACCTTTTAATGGAATTAAGGTCAGGGATCAAACTACCAACAACAAAAAAGGGGGGTGGTAAGCCTTCATATCTGCAGTGGTAGATGATTCTGCCTAACTGACAGTATGTGTTTGAGTGGGTGAATGGGGAAATAAATAAATGCTTCTCAAAATGAACCTGCAGCAAGCTAATAGTCTCCAAAAAGGGAGAAATCTCTCACTAAAAGCTCACTAACATATAACTCCTGGTCAGATACCGGTATTTCGAAACCCTGATTGTTTCTCCTCAGTGACCGCGAAAAGTGGGTAATTTGACTCCTCTGCCTTTTCGGTTTAAGAAGAATGCTATACCAGAAAAAAGGCTGGTGTGCAAATACCATAGTATGTTTGTTGAGTTTTCAAAAAAACAACAACTAAAGGTGCCACCTAAGAAGCGAAAGAAAATCATGAAAGAGCAAAACAAGCTACATTTTCTTGTGAAAAGTAGAAAATATAAAAAGATAACCTCTTAAGACACAAGTGCTGAGGGCCAGTTCTTGGAATAAAATCCCGCAAGGGACTAAATTACAATGAAACAATAAATTCCAAGGATAAGTACCGAGCACCGTACCAGCAACTTACAGAGCAGCTAGGTGTTGCAATGACTGCAAGAAATATTGAATTATAAACAAAGCTTGCTCTTATGTCTCAGATTGTAGAAATAGGGGGGTAGTAAGCCTTCATATCTGCAGTCGTAGATGATTCTCCACTCAAGCACATACTGTCAGTTAGGAGAATCATCTACCACTGCAGATATGAAGGCTAGCTGCTCTGTAAGTTGCTGGTACGGTGCTCGGTACTTATCCTTGGAATTTATTGTTTCATTATATATATATATATATATATATATATATATATATATATGTGTGTTGTGTGTGTGTGTGTGTGTGTGTGTGTTGTGTGTGTATGTATGTATGTATACATACATGTATAAAAACACACACACACACACACACACACACACACACACACACACACACACTGATATACACACCAACAGACAGACAGAAAAACAGACCGACAGAGGCAGACAGACAGACAAAGACAGAGACAGGCAAAGATGGACTGAGAGAAAGAGACAGAGAGAAAATGAGAAAGAGAGAGAGAGAGAGGAGGGGGGGGGGGGGGGAGATGAGAGGGTGGGGAGGGGTGCAAAGGGAGGAAGAGGAGAGTTACCTGTGATGTCAAAAGTGACAGTCTGGGACACCCCGTTGTCACGGTCATTGTCTGTCGCAGACAAGGTGGTCACCGTGGTTCCAGGAGTCGCCGTCTCATCTATGGTCTACCCGTCAGCATGAAATCACCATCACCACTACCATCATCATCATCATCCTTATCATCATCGTTATTATCATCGTCATTATCATCATCATCATCATCATCATCATCATCATCATCATCGTTATTATCATCGTCATCGTCGTCGTTATCATCATCATCATCATCATCATCATCATCATCATCATCATCATCATCATCGTCATTATCATCGTCATCGTCATCGTTGTCGCCATCATCATCATCATCATCATCATCATCATATCATCATCACCATCATGGTCATCTTATCATCATCGTCGTCATCGTCATCGTTATCATCATCATCAACATCATCATCATAATCATCATCGACATCATTATCATTATCGTCATCATCATCATTACCATCATTGTCATCATTATCATCATCGTTGTCATCGTTATCATCATCGTCGTCATCATCATCGTCATTGTCATCATCATCATCGTTATCATCATCGTCGTCGTCGTCACTATCATCGTCATTGTTATCATCATGATCCTCTTCATCATCATCATCTTCACCATCGACATCGTTGTTATCATCATCATGATCATCACTGTCGTACACATTATCATCATTACTAACAGTTCTATCATATTATTTGAATTCGTCGTTCGTATGGACTCGTCTTCCGATGCGTATAAGAAATGAAATGGAGAAAAGGTACATAGGTAGAAAGAGGAAGTCTGAGAGTGTAAGCAGATATGCACGCGCGCGTGCGTGCATGCACACACACACACACACACACACACACACACACACACACACACACACACACACACGAGCACGCAAAAAGACAAAAGATGAAGTCAAAATTTCCACCATTGTTTATATCTGACCTAAAAATAGAAGAAGTCGACTCACATAAAATATTAGGAGTAATAATAGATCAAGATTTAACATGGACCGACCATATAACGTCAATGGGAAAAAGTCTCTCAAAAAAATTACTTCAATTAGCCAAGATTAAGAACTTCCTGGACACCCATTCTCGAAAGCTCTTTTTCTGTGCTCATGTTCTATCAATCATTGATTATGCATCAACCCTATGGGATAACTGCAGTGAAACCAACTTGAAAATTATTCATCGAATGTATAAAAGAGCATTAAAATTAGTGTTACTAAAATCAAGCACCCTAACAACAGAAGACTATAAACAACTTGATATGTTAACTTTCTACAACAGACTTTTGTTCAATAAGGCAGTATGCATGCATGATGTTACAAACGGATATGCACCTAAAAAGATAAGAGATTCATTTACAACTAACACTTATAGACATAGTCATTTATTATCCTTTCCTAGACCAAGAAATAATCTTTATAAATCTAGTCTTTTGTACTCTGGTGGAAATGTATGGAACAAGCTACCAATCACTTTGAAAAACATAAAGAACAAAAATCAGTTTAAGAAAAATCTGAAAAAGCATCTCATGGATGGTTAGCCATCAATATTTTCTCAAATTCCCTTGAAATAACTCTTCAGTGATTTTACATGATGTATCGTTGTATATATTTTATGCCGATGTATATGTCTGTTTATGCGTGTGTATGCTTTGTAGACAATCTATTGATATTGTGCATAACTTACTTCTCTCTCTCTCTCTCTCTCTCTCTCTCTCTCTCTCTCTCTCTCTCTCTCTCTCTCGTCTTCCTTGATATGATAACTGTAAAAGGCTTGGATTCTTTTTTGTATTCCCTCTCCCTCCACCCCCACGCCTCCATCATACCACCTCCCTCCTCCTATTCCCTCTCCCCTCCTCATCCCATCTTAGATTTCACCCCCCACCACCTCCCTCGCCCTTTTCCGCTGATTTTCACTCTTTGTATTTCTTCGTTTTCATTATTTTATCATTCAAGTTTCTTTGTTTTGTTTTGTTATGATGGCTGATGTAAAAAAGCAGTTTCTCTGCTTATTCAATGTTCCATCTGAAAATAAAATTTTGACTTGACTTGACTTGACGCACGCAAGCACGCACGCTTGTATGCACGCACACATTCACGCACGTACGCACGCACGCACACAAGGACAACAAGAACGAGAATTACGAATATCTGAGACAGGAAACCGACATTGTCACGTATACAAACAATAACGATGGTAATGAGTGCTTACACAGCGCAGCATCCCCAAAGGTAAATGGAGTTCTTTGTGCTTCACATTAAGTGAGGTCAGGAAAACATGTCTATATTGCCATGTACGCACTTGACACACATCCCTATTTGGTTTGATCTAAAAAATGAGCTCAAGGAGAACTGGGAACAGATGCTTGGCTTGACTGTTCACCGACTGTGGCTGGGCTGTTGTTTAATTGTGTGTTCTGCCTGTCTTAGTCTACTCTCAGTCATACAAAACAAATTCCACAACATATTCTAAAAAAAAAAGTTACAATCATCTACGCGCTACAAACAAGAAAATATTCTCTCACAATTCCAAGGAAACATTCACATCTTCTTGCACAATTCCAAGGAAACATTCAAATCTTCCCTCACAATTCGAAGGAAACATTCAAATCTTCTCTCACAATTCCAAGGAAACATTCAAAGCTTTTCTCGCAACTCCAAACTTTCAGTTTCATCCAGGACGTGTCACTGCGTGCGGACTAGTCCACATACGCTACACCACATCCGCTAAGTTTTGAAAACCACACTGCACATGATTTAAAGCTGATGGATACATGAATAACTAAGATAAGAGAATTTAAGGAGAGGGTCTCTTGGCTACGAATTAGCTGATGGCTGACCTACGCATTAGCCCAACGCGCTGGTCAGACCTTGAGTGCCTACCTAACATTGGTTGTGCGATTTTCATCGCTGTATGTGTGTGTAGTGAATGTACACATTTGTGTACATGGATGTGTAGGCACGAGCCTATGCGTGTGTGTGAGCGCATGCGTGTGTGCATGATGTGCGTGTATGCGTATGCATGAGAGAGAGAGAGAGAGAGGGTGTGTGTGTGTGTGTGTGTGTGTGTGTGTGTGTGTGTGTGTGTGTGTGTGTGTGTGCTCTGCTAATATATATATATATATATATATATATATATATATATATACACGGATAGGTAGTGGAGAATTGGAACTATTCTATGAATTTCTGTGTAAGCTTACTTACGTGCTTCGTAACACATTTAGTTAGAGACATATAGATATGAGGAATCCAAGATTCCTGGCAGAGCGAGAGAGAGAACGGGATGTCTGTAGTAGCTTCTGGTATAGAAATTAGTTGTGGATGTGGAAAAAAAAAAGCTCACTTTGTTAGAATGTGTTTGGACATCTGTTCTGGTCATCATTTAACTTTCCCGACTTGCTTTTTGCGCGTCATCCACTGATGTCTATTACAAAAGGACTGATGCATCGTCAACTGATGTACCTACTCATGGATCGAATCAAATCAAATCAAATCAGGTTGTTTTAATCCCCGCCAACCACAAAGGCCATATCAAAGCGGAAACACTATAAACAAACAAAAAAAGTAACAGAACAGAGAGAGATAATTAAAACGCAAAGTTAAAACTCAATATCAGTTGTTACTTTACATTAAGAGACCAGAAAAAAAGAGTTTACAAGTCATACTCGAGTTATCATCAAATCTTGAGAACATTGATTTCTTTCCCCAAACTCAAAACATACATCCGGTGGGAACATCCCGGAACAAGGTCCCCCTATTTCCCAGGCGACATTTTGGCATTCATTGAGCGTGCCTTGACGTATTGATGTCTGGCATGATGATATGCTGTGTTGATGTCCGGCATGATGATGCTGTGTTGATGTCTGGCATGAGGATGCTGTGTTGATGTCTGGCATGAGGATGCTGTGTTGATGTCTGGCATGATGATGCTGTGTTGATGTCTGGCATGAGGATGCTGTGTTGATGTCTGGCATGATGATGCTGTGTTGATGTCTGGCATGATGATGCTGTGTTGATGTCTGGCATGAGGATGCTGTGTTGATGTCTGGCATGATGATGCTGTGTTGATGTCTGACATGATGATGCTGTGTTGATGTCTGACACGGCGATGCTGTGTTGATGTCTGACATGATGTTGCTGTGCTGTATTGATGTCTGGCATGATGATGCTGTGTTGATGTCTGGCATGATGATGTGTGTGATATCTGACATGATGATGCTGTGCTGTGTTGATGTCTGGCATGATGATGCTGTGTTGATGTCTGGCATGATGATGCTGTGTTGATGTCTGACATGATGATGCTGTGTTGATGTCTGGCACGATTATGCTGTGTTGATGTCTGACATGATGATGTTGTGTTGATGTCTGGCATGATGATGCTGTGTTAATGTCTGACATGATGATGCTGTGTTGATGTCTGATATCATGATGCTGTGTTGATGTTTGGCATGATGATGCTGTGCTGATGTCTGACATGACGGAGCTCCCTCTGATGCTGTGTTGATGTCTGACTTGATGATGCTGTGTTGATGTCTGGCATGATGATGTTGTGTTGATGTCTGGCATGATGATGCTGTGATGATGTCTGGCATGATGCTGTGTTGATGTCTGACATGATGATGTTGTGTTGATGTCTGACATGATGATGCTGTGCTGTGTTGATGTCTGGCATGATGATGCTGTGTTGATGTCTGGCATGATGATGCTGTGTTGATGTCTGACATGATGCTGCTGTGTTGATGTCTGGCATGATGATGCTGTGTTGATGTCTGACATGATGATGCTGTGTTGATGTCTGGCATGATGATGCTGTGTGTTGATGTCTGGCATGATGATGCTGTGTTGATGTCTGGCATGATGATGCTGTGTTGTGATGTCTGACATGATGATGTGTTGATGTCTGACATGATGATGCTGTGTGTGATGTCTGACATGATGATGCTGTGTTGATGTGTGACATGATGATGCTGTGTTGATGGACATGATGATGCTGTGTGATGTCTGGCATGATGATGCTGTGTTGATGTCTGGCATGATGATGCTGTGTTGATGTCTGGCATGATGATGCTGTGTTGATGTCTGGCATGATGATGATGATGTCTGCATGATGATGCTGATTGATGTCTGGCATGATGATGCTGTGTTGATGTCTGACATGATGATGCTGTGCTGTGTTGATGTCTGGCATGATGATGCTGTGTTGATGTCTGGCATGATGATGCTGTGTTGATGTCTGGCATGATGATGCTCTGTGCTGTGTTGATGTCTGACATGATGATGCTGTGTTGATGTCTGGCATGATGATGCTGTGTTGATGTCTGACATGATGATGCTGTGTTGATGTCTGACATGATGATGCTGTGTTGATGTCTGGCATGATGATGCTGTGTTGATGTCTGGCATGATGATGCTGTGTTGATGTCTGGCATGATGATGCTGTGTTGATGTCTGACATGATGATGCTGTTGATGTCTGACATGATGATGCTGTGTTGATGTCTGGCATGATGATGCTGTGTTGATGTCTGGCATGATGATGCTGTGTTGATGATGTCTGACATGATGCTGTGTTGATGTCTGCATGATGCTGTGTTGATGTCTGATGATGATGCTGTGTTGATGTCTGACATGATGATGCTGTGTTGATGTCTGACATGATGATGCTGTGTTGATGTCTGGCATGATGATGCTGTGTTGATGTCTGGCATGATGATGCTGTGTTGATGTCTGACATGAGGATGCTGTGTTGATGATGTGTCTGGCATGAGGATTCTGTGTTGATGTCTGATGTCTGACATGATGATGCTGATGTGTGTGATGTCTGGCATGATGATGCTGTGTTGTTGTCTGGCATGATTATGCTGTGTGATGTGTCTGGCATGATGATGCTGTGTTGATGTCTATCATGATAATGCTCTGTTGATGTCTGGCATGATGATGCTGTGTTGATGTCTATCATGATGATGCTGTGTTGATGTCTGGCATGATGATGCTGTGTTGTCTGTCTCATGATGATGCTGTGTTGATGTCTGGCATGATGATGCTGTGTTGATGTCTATCATGATGATGCTGTGTTGATGTCTGGCATGATGATGCTGTGTTCATGTCTGACATGATGGAGCTCCCTCTGATACTCACGGGTGAGGCATCAGGTGTCGGTGTACCGAAGACAGGATCATGGTCGTTGCTGTTGGAGGTGATGGTGATGGTGACGATGGCCGTGTCTGTGAGTGCGGCGGTGTTTCCTGGCAAACCCTGGTCCGAGACCTGTGACAGAGAGGTTGCCAGTGGATCAACTCCCCTGGCACAGATGGTCATTGCACTGAACTGAAACGAATCCAGCTCTCTTCAAACCAACCAACCAACCAACGTCGACAAATCATTCGTGGCAGCATCATTTCAAAATAAATGTCTTACTTTCTGAGACCCTTTATGTTCTGCTCCCGTGGTGACCTCGTTTTTTTTTGTTCTTCTCCATGTCTGTGTCTTAGTGATTTCGTGTCCAAGTCGCCAGACAAACACCGGAGGATGGTCGGGAAGGTGCCTTCTGCACAGGGGCTGAGGGAGAGGGAGAGTGCACTGTCAATCACTCTAGCTCCCACAACCAAGCAATTGATGTCAAGGATAGAGAAAGACCTGGGACGTGGGAGTACAGGGACCTCGGTATGTGCTTTTTCTGGCATTTTCTCTGGTGTTCTGTGTCTGCCGGAACAGAATATACACCATTAGACACCACCGAAGGGACTTGGCGGCGGTGCGGTGTTTTCGCTAACGTGTTGCCTCATGACGACGTGATAATTTGTTGTATTCTGTGTCTGGATGTAGATGAACTCTGAACTCAGAACACTTTTATTCGCTGGGTATTGGGGAGCCGGAATGAACGCTTTGTA
>JADBJO010001465.1:107186-119686 GCA_016801955.1 Conus betulinus | reverse complement strand
GAAGAGGAAGGACTAGCAGCGTGGCCAAGCTGCCCCAGACGGTTTGCGTCTGCAAGCTGAGGTGGACGGGGGATTTTAGCTGGTTTGATTTCAGATATCATCCCTGGAGGCGAAGTCCTTCCAGCAGACTTTCCAGGATTTCCCCCGAGTCACTTCATGGCGAATGTGTCCCAGTTCTGTCTCCGGTTCGATTTCAGATATAAGCCAGATCTTAGCCATGTTTTATATTAGATGACGTAAGACTGCGAAAGGATTTTCCCGGGTCATTTCATGGCGAATGTGTCCCAATTCTGTCTCCGACTAGTAAAGTAGGCCAGATCTTGATGCCATGTTTTATATTAGATGACTTAATTACTGCGAAAGGATTTTTCCTGGGTCATTTCATGGCGAATATGTTACGATTCTGTCTCCGACTAGTTAATGTACGCCACATCTTGGTGCTATGTTTTATATCAGATGGTGTAAGTGCTGCAGAAGATTTTTTTCTGGGTCATTTCATGGCGAAGGTACTCCGATTCTGCCTCCGATTAGCAGTATATGCCAAATATAGGAGCTGTTTTAGAAGTGATGATGTAAGAGTTGCGAACGGATTTTCCCTGAGTGATTTCATGGCGAATGTGTCCAGATTCTTTCTCTAACAAGTCAGTGAACTGTTTTAGATTTGACGACGTGAGTCGCGAAAGGATTTTCCCGCGTGATTTCATGGCGGGTGTGTCCTGACTCTTCCGTCGGTTACTGCACGCCAGATCTCGAAGCCATGTTTTATCTTAGATGGCGTAAGAGTTCAAAGACGGCCACTTGGCAGCAGTCAGGCCGACCCTTCGTCGTTCGTGGCAAAGTGTTTGGAATGATGTGTGTACTGAATAAGGCATGATCAAAAGCAGAAAAGTATATGGGGCAAAAAACAGCAACAACAAAATTAACGACAACAACACACACACACACACACACACACACACACACACACACACCGATACAAACAAGGGAAACGACTCCAATCACTTAATCAGTAGAACAAAACCAGGGCACTTGTGAAAACACAAGTTCAAGTCATCCTGGCACCTCCAACCATACATACATTCATGGGAGGCCGGAATAGCTCAGTTAGTTGAGCGCCGGACTCGTGATCCTGGGGTCGCGGGTTCGAATCTCCGCCGGGCCGTTTCGGTGCAGGGGGATTTTTCCCTCCGAGTTAACATTGGTTCTGACTCCATTTCCCATACAGTCCTTCGAATGAGACTATAAACCGAGGTTCCGTGTGCGAACGCACGCATAACTTCTTGCACACGCGTAAAATCCCATCATCAACTTTCGGAAGAGAAGGCCAGTTTGGCCGTTGGTATGGATGACATATTACACATAGCATGCACCCTGCGTAAGAAATTGAAAGAATGAAGGAAGTAAGGATATTGAGCGAACGATACTGGACGATACTGACTGGATGACACGTGAAACGACTGAATGAAGCGCCAGCTGGCAGCTCTTCAGTCGGCACTACCCAGGTAGACAGCCCGTTGTGTAAACGAGTGGGGATTGTAAAGCGCTTACAGCTTTGTCTCTAGCCGAGAATAGCGCATTATTATTATTGATATTATTATTATTATTATTATTTTTAGTAGCAGTAACTAGTGTAGTAGTAGTAGATTGATCTAAACAGCAAACTGTCTGTGGTTGTGAGATTGAATAGCACAAAACTAACATCGAATAGCACAAAACTAACATCGAATAGCACAAAACTAACATTGTCTTGAAGCGCGAATTCTTCCATCGAAAAGAACAAAATCAATAATAACCAAAGGTCCTGCCGCCGCCCTCCACTTCCCACCCTCCGCCCCAACCCCCGTGTGTAAGCAATGCATAAAAGTTACTGTTATGTGTGCAAGGGAACAAAAATATGAGATGAATACAATTCGAGCAGATGCCTTTGTGACGTTTCGCCCTTTTAAAACAAAAACTGACCTCGAATGTAATAAAACTTCTCACCTTCCATTTGAAAAGAAACCGAATTAGTAACTGTTTCTCACCTTCCATTTGTTTTTTTTGGCTTTGTTTGTTGTTTTTTTTTTTTTTTTGTTGGTCTCTTTTATTTATGAAGACTGAAAAATATGTCGGGTCCGTAATTCGTCAAATGTAAACCTTCTTACCACTGGGCCTCAAAGCCCGCCCCGCCCATCGGTTGACCCCTCCCCCATTGCGATAAAGCCACTCAATTCCCACACGGTCCGCGTCACGGAAAAACTTACAGTCCTTTACCGAGACGAGCGAGTAGATCACGTCCCCTTCACCGTTGTCGCTGGCCGTGACGGTGATCAGCGTGGTGCCCACTGCCACATCCTCGGGCTGGGAGACGATGGGCCCCGGAGGGGTGAACGTGGTCCAGGTTGGGGTGTTTTTTCGTTCACCTCTGTCACCTGAGACACAGCCAGAGAGATGGTTAAAATGGGAGAAATAAATAAATAAACAGGAGAGGGTGAAATGAGACAGAGACAGAGAGAGAGAGAGAGAGAGAGAGAGAGAGAGAGAGAGAGAGAGGTAATTAGAAGGAAAGAAAAATCCCAACGACTTACTAATATTCCGTCCATAAATGGGACTAACTGAGAATTCATGTTATAACCGAAAAAAGAAGGAAAGAAAAAAAGAAGGCGGGATCATGGCATTGAAAACCTTCCGCCCATATACATGGCGTTCTTTAGGATTCCTTGATGAGAAGACCCCTTCTGTTGGTGCTGTATGCTTTTCCTGTGGAGCGTGCTGAGTGCTGCCGGCTGGCATGCATTGTTAACACCAGTTTTGCTGATGGTGCACGGCTCATCAACCGGTCAGTCTAACTGACGTTGTCATGGTATTGTGAACATTGGAATTCATTGCAAACTTTCACATCTGGATGACCCAGAGCAAAGTATAACAACGTGATTAATTTCCAGTAATGATAGCATGCCCAAATAAATTATGTAATAATCCTTTTCTGCCCGGCATGTAAAAAAAAAAAAAAAAAAAAAAATTCTGGTTCCCTCATCCCTACAGCCCTTTGCCCCAGTGTCTCTCTAGATCAAATCCATTCTTTTCACAACACGTTTCTTAATCTGTAGATTTGCCTAATTCGCGCTTCGCAAGATAAGTTTTTGTTCGCTATCTCTCAATTGATGCCAGCAGGATTTTGCTTTGTGACTTTGTCTTTTTTTTTACCAAAACACTACTGTAACTCGCTTCTTGCCGTCCCTTTTAAAAACCTCATCATCAGACTTCAAGGAACTCGAATAAACACTGCTTGACTGGTCCTCAGATCTCAAAGACCTGAATACGTAATATTTTATGCACAGGCTGCCTATTTCTGAAAGGATCGATTGCAATAACGCAGATTTTCCACCTTTTATTTGCTGTCACATCAGTCTGGTTATGCACCCTTCTTCTTTCGTTGAGTGTCTACCTTCATCAAGCTGAAGATTTTGACACTACAATAGGGGGTTTCCAGATTTAACCGTTAGTTGAAATGCTGCCTGGATCATCAGCTTACATAATAGTGGGCTGGGATAGGAAAAAGGGTGTCTGGGGCCACCCACTATTTTTCAAGCCTCTAGGAGGAGTAGGAGGGGGGGGGGGGGGGTGTAGGTAGACCTTACTCTGAAGTGGGTGGGGCGGACTAAGGTGAGGAAGACGGATAATGTGTGTGTGTGTGTGTGTGTGGGTGGGGGGGGGGGGGGGGGGGGGGGGGGGGTAGGGGGGGGGCAGGACAGGGAGCAGAAGAGGGGAGGGGAGGGGAAAAGATAGGAGGTTAAATCCAGGATTTGAAGTCCTCCACCGCGGCTGATGCCACTGCCTCAGCTGGAAGGTTGTTCGCTCCCAGGGCGAGAGAATGGAACAAGCAACTATCTGTGTGAAAAACCCGTCACATCCTCACACCTTTTTCTCATCTCTTATTCTAGTATTTGACTCCTGCATGTGCCCGCGTGGAAAAAAGAATATCACAAAGTACGATTTCACTTATCGGCATCGTTCGATTCAGATCTACGTATCTTGGGGATTTGGCTTTGTACGCATTTAGTTTAATGTGCCATTTGTTCTCAAAATGATGTATGCACAAAATACGTAATGATTCCGGAGATCCCTTCAAAACACTGGGACCAGGCAGAAAGTGCCAGTAGGCCCAGCTTCCAGAAATTGCGGCTTGAATGTTCTGAGCATTTTGACTGGTTATAACATTGTGATGATACTCGATGATTCTGGGAAGTTTCATGATTTTGATTGACCATGCTACGTCACATCCCAGAATATACCATGGTTATTAATCGCACAAACTATGCGTGTTTCTTGAACTTTAGATTTTGTAGTCTAAAAATAATTGAGAAATTGATGTGGAGAGAGAGAGTGTTGGGCAACGTGCAGAGGCCCTAGGCCAAGTGCACCCAGACCCAGCCGTGCACTGCAAGGCCGTGCCCCATCCGGACGGCCAGGCCCGTTTGCATAGTAGACCCGGACGGATACTAGCACTTCTTGTTAATATGAATAGTATTGGATCTGAATTGAAGATTCACCCATCTGTTTAATGTGTTTTTATTTTTAAAATGTAACCAAAAAAAAGTAAAAACGGATTTAAAAAAAAAAAACCCCAGGTGATACAAACCTTCAAGGACTTTTGAATCAATGTGGATGTTTCTTAGCTTTTGCTGAAAATTTATTCGTGACTGGCACGTTTTTGTTACTATGAATAGTATTGGATCTAAAGCTGAAGATCTGTTTGTAACTTTGTTCATTTCGTTAGAAAAAAAGTGATAACATTTTTGCTGTATAACATTTTCTCCCATTTCGCTTGCTTTGTTGTGCCAGCAGCAGAGAGAATATCTCTGTTGGCATTATTCTTGTCACTTTTTGTGTAAATCAATGATCTGAGTACGGCAGCGATGAGCTTTTCGTCGCCCATGTAGGAAAGAAAGAAGAAGTATAAAAAAAAATATCAGAAGAGGGATTAGGTTTTGATCTTATTGATTTTACAGCTATACACAAAATACTTAGAAAACAGGATAACTTGGTCAGACTCTTCGTCTGTTTTTTTATTTGATCATCATTACCAAACAAGGCCAATTCTATATAAAGCTCGATTCTTAAACAGTTTTCTTTTTTTTCACTTAACATTTTCTCTAGTTCGCTCCAGACGCCATGGCCATAACTGCAAAGCCACAAGTAGTCTTGTATTGAATCTTTCTCTGTCTTACAAAATGAACATTGATCGTTATTAATTACACCCATTTTCTTCAGAATACGATTTGTAACAAAAATGTTATAACATATCCTAATCTGAAACCATCTACGCTTTATTTCCTTAATTTCGCTAGTTTGTTTTAAGGTATTTTCCCAGTCTATCGTAAATCCTAGGTTCCAACTGAACAAATGCTTTTAACATCAGATATCATCAACGCTTTCAAGATAACACTGTAACACATTTTTAACCTTACTTACGTTTGTTCCTATTTCATAAGCAACATTTAACAAAGATATTAGTCTCCAGCTACTAAAACATTCTCTTGCTTTATCCCTTTTTAGTAGACATGTTATTGTTCCTTCTCTCTGACGAAACAGACATTGCCCCTCTCAAGAAACCTTCATCCAATGATCTATCAACAAGGTCTCCAATGTGTTTCCCCAAAAACAAAATTATAAAATCTCGCTGTAATCCCGTCAGTCCCAGGGCTCTTATCGTTATGCATTTCCTTTAAAGCTTCTGTAGCTTCTTCTGCAGTAATTAGCCCTTGTACTTCTTTGATTCTGATTCATTCAGTGGTGGTAATTTTCGAATATAGTTGCTGTTATTGATTTTTTTTTTTTACAGTTCGTTTCTTTATAAAGGCTCTTTTTCTTAGTCTAGTGGCTTCCAACATATGGGCTTTTTGTTAAAATTACTATCCTATTATATTTTACAAGTGTTAGCATTTGTGTACTCAAAACATGTCTTTTCTCCATATTACAATGGCACTTGGTTACTTTTTCTCCCTGTGCAGCTTACCTTGCTTTGGATCTTTGGATGATTCCTTCTATTTTCTTTCTTCGCAGTTTCAAAAGTTCTCCATTCTTATTCAAGTTCCCTATCGTTATTCCAATTTATTTCCTTTTCGTGCTCCTGTATTCCGTTTACAATTTTTACTTCTCCGTTTGTTCTTTTCTCTTTCGTATGCTGAAAGATCTGGTTTTTGGCCCTTATTTCCATCATCAAAACATCTAAAAACTGATGATCACTGATTGTGAGCTGGATTTCATGGCTGGGTATCTTACTTACGGTAAATCTCTCATATGATAATGCTGCATTTGATGATGATGCATACTATTCTTTAACATTCTCTATAGTTTCTCTAACCACATTAACATATTTTTTTTTGTCTCTGAGTGATGATGAGTTCAATTTCTAAAACGTTTTCTGGTCAGTTCTAAATTGATGTTAATCAGAGAATGGTCAAACCTATAACCCCCAAAGATATCCTCATCTTTAATATTCGCAATAAGTGTTTCCGATATCAAGTAAAAAAAAAATCTGTATAGCTCTGCTGAATGGGCGTTTGTCGCATCTGTGTATAGCTCAGTAATTCTGGGCTGATTTTTTTTTTCTTGATATGTCGACTAGTTCTAGTTAATCCACCATACTATAGAATGTTTCACGTGCTTCAATATTGTGTTTTAGCTTTGTACTCACAGTAATCAATGCTGGTATTCTTTACAAGATTCCAGTCTCTATGTATCATCACGACAGAAAAATCTGTTCTTTCAGTTTTTTTTTTCTTCAAAAATGTAGGGTCATCCGAACTGGGTCTGTAAATATTCGCCAAGACTATCTTTATTCACTGACTTCATCTGTTCCTTCTTGTATTCTCCCTGCCCTTTCCTGAAAATTCTGACGGCCTCAACCATTTTCCACTTCTCTAACCACATTTTCATTCTTTGTTATTATTTTGTGTGTTGTCTGTTGTTATTGACAATTATTGCTCTGATGACTATACCAAGAAATTTAGATTTATTTAATGTCTGGAACCATCCACATTGATGAAAAGGCAAGAGACATGGATTTCAAAACTGTGACTGCAGGCAGAAGATAAATTATCAAATGAATGCGCCTGTCAACTACCCCTACGATGGATGATCTCTTTCTCATCCCATTCTTTCTTTTCTCCTCCATCTCATGCTCTATCTTCCTCCTCCTTCCCCTCCTCCTCCTCTTCTCATCATCATCATCATCATCATCATCATCATCACATCCCTGTCATCGTCAGTGACTTACGTGCACATCAACAGTTGCCGATCCAGTCTGAGAAGTGGCTCCGTTGTCGATTACATTAACGATGAGCTGGTACTGATTTTTCGCTTCGTAGTCGAGGGGTTGAGCAGTAGTCTGGACTTCAGAGCCGCTCGTGGTAAACTTTGGCGGTGAGTCGTCTCCACTGCTGATGACGTAACTTTTGATGTCACCGTTGGGGGACGCGTCAATGTCAATGCAGGTCAGTTGAGCCACTGAGACGGCTGCGGATGGAATAAGATAAGACAAGAGTGGGGTTTTTTTTTTTTGTTTTTTTTTTTTTTTTTTTATGTATGTGTTTGTCCGTTTGATTGTCAGTTAGCCAGCAAACTAGCTAGCTAGTTAGTTTGTTTGTTTGTTTGTTAGTATAATTGTCAGTTAGCTAGGTAGTTAGCGAGCTGGCCAGCTAGTTAGCAGGTTAGCTAGTTAGCTAACTAGTGAGTTAGCTAGTTAAGTTGTTAGTTAGTTAGTTAGCAAGCAAGCTGGCTGGCTTGCTGGTTGGTTGGATGGTTGGTCAGTTTGTTCGTTGGTTGGTTGGCTTGTCTGTTGGTTGTTTGGTTAATTGATTAGTTCAAGGAGGTGGTGAGGTCTGGGTCAGACGTCCTGCTCACTGAAGGAAAGTGGCCTGCCCAGCCTATCTCCTCTCCTTTCCAGGTGTGGAGATTGCCGTGTGGCCCCTGACCGGCACGCCAGGCAGGAGATCATTGAAGTGTGGCCTCTCCTACATCAGTGCCCCCAGCAACATGTTCCTGTAATGTCTCCCGATTCCACAGAGTTGCTATCGTGACGTGACCGAGTGCTGGTGGTATAACTGGATGGGTAGGCTGGGATCAATAATTTTGGTTGACATCCAGCCTAGGAGAAAGACAACTGTGATCTTAAACCCGGTAGATGGAGCTCGTAAGCCTTGCCAAGCAGTTCATCTAGAAGCACACTCTGATGTAACACTTACGACTCGAGAATCTCGCTGTCGCCGTCCCAGCTAGACCATGGCAGATAAACACCGAGTGAAAAGGACGGAGCCAGATCATAGCACACTGCACTCCACTTGAAAAAAAATCCACTGCGCATGCTCAAAGGACACATCCTCGTCCGCGACCATCAACCATTTCAAGTGCGGTACCGATGGGAAAGAGGCAAAAACGACAGGTGGAAAATGACACTGGAAGCCGCAGTCTCAATCCTGCATGCAGGCGGTTAAGGATATTGGTCGCCTGATGTTGATCCGGGAGCGACAACATCGTTCGGCACACTCTGAATGACCAAGCAGCCTAATCTACGGACAGCACTGCTTGCTCCACACGAAGAGGGGCCTAGAAAAGATGGCCAAAACAAAACTCGTCTCCTGTACCCTTCCATGGCTAGCTGCGCTCAACAGTCATCTTTTCACTCTGACGGACATCAATGGATAAAAGCTACAAATCCACCAAGGGTGTAAAAGCACTAAAACTCGAATGCTGGAACATTAGAGCCCTGGTTGATGTAGCCGACAGCAGTCGTCCATAACGTTGCTCTCACACTTACTGCACACGAACTGTCCAGACTGAAGGCGGACATTGCTGCTCTTAGCGCAAAGTCCGCTTCCTAGTGGGAGGCAGCCTCCAAGAGCACGATGCTGGATACACTCTCTGCTAGTCAGACAAACCAGCAACAGAAAGACGTCTTTGAGGCGTCGGTTTAATGAAATTCCGAAGTTCTTCAGCATGGTCATCCAGCTGACGGAATATCAGAGTGGCCAAGTCAGACTCAACAGTGACTTCTCAGAGCCCTTCCCAATCATCAACGGAATGAACCAGGCTTGCGTCTTGGCACCCACTCTTTTTATCATCTACTTCAGATGCTCAAGTAAGCCAAAGGCACTGAAGACCTTGATGACGAGGATGGAGTCTACATCCGACATTATCTCGATGGCAGCCTGTTCAGCCTCACACGACTGCAGGCCCACACGAAGACCCTGGAGCAACTGATCCGAGACCTGCTCCTTGCTAATGACGCTGCCTTTGTTGTCCATACAGAGTGAGCTTGACAACGTTTCTCATCCTGCTTCACAGAGGCCGCCCATCTCTACAGGCCAGAACTCACCTTGAAGAAGATGCAGATCTTCCACCAGCCTGCACCTCGGGAAGAGTGCCATCCTCCCCACATCACCTGAACTGAAAACAGTCCATTAGTACACCTACCTGGGGTGCATCATCTCATCAGACGCCAAGATCGACAGGGAAATCGACAACAGACTGGCACAGGCTTGTGGTAGATTGTAAAGACGACAGTGAAACAACAAATGTCTGAAGAAGGGCACCAAGATCAGAGTGTACAGAGCCATCATACTTGCCACCCTCCTGTATGGCTCTGAATCGCGGATCTCCTACCGTCACCACCGTCACCATTAGCACTGCCTTCACACCATCTTCACCAACGTTGAAGTCCTAGAACAGGTGGAGCTCATCAGCATCGAGGCCATGCTACCGAAGTCCCCAGCTATGATGGAGCACGTCACCAGAATGGATGATCATGGCCTAGCCAAGATCGCCCTGTATGGCGATTTCTCCACCAGCCATCGCCACAGACGGACACCAAAGAAGCTATACAAAGACTGTTTGAAAACAAAACCTTGGTGCCTGTCATACTGACCATCGCCAGTGGGCCTCCCGGCTGCAGGTCGCAACACTTGGCGTCACACCACACTAAAACTGTCTCCTCTGTCCAAAACGTCACACCACACATATAAACTGTCTCCTCTGTCCAAAACGTCACGCTACACTAAAACTGTCTCCTCTGTCCAAAACGTCACACCACACATAAAACTGTCTCCTCTGTCCAAAACGTCACACAACACATAAAACTGGCTCCTGTGTCCAAAACGTCACATTACACTTAAAACGGTCTCCTCTGTCCAAAACGTCACACAACACATAAAACTGTCTCCTCTGTCCAAAACGTCCCACCACACATAAAACTGTCTCTGTGTCCAAACGTCACACCACACATAAAACTGGCTCCTGTGTCCAAAACGTCACACCATCCATAAAACTGTCTCCTCTGTCCAAAACGTCACACCACACATAAAACTGTCTCCTCTGTCCAAAACGTCACACCACACATAAAACTGTCTCCTCTGTCCAAAAACGTCACACCACACATAAAACTGGCTCCTGTGTCCAAAACGTCACACCACACATAAAACTGGCTCCTCTGTCCAAAACCTCTGCAGGTTCATCCGTGAGGACGAAAGGGGCAGAAGAACGAACCTTGAAGCTGCCACATCGAACCCGATCAGACTTTTACCTGTATCTACTGCCGCTGGGCCTACCTACCTGCATTGGAAATGTCAGTCACGTAGTTAGTTAAATTGATTTGAGTTAAGTTGTATTTGAGTAACAGAAGGCTGGAGTTACAGCAAAACAAAAAAAGTCGTTACTTGATCTCCAAACCAAGAGAACACACTGTTTATTCATGCGTGTTCCATTTGCTTTGGTGGCCTAGTAACTTAACTTTGTGCCTATAACAAAGGAATCAACAAGCTAGCGAGTTAGTTTAGAAAGTAAGCAAGTAAACTATCTCAACCGGAATCCTTTCGTTAAAAAAAAAAACGGGTTTAGAGAGATTAAAGACTGATGTTAAAGGTAGCCTTGTAATCGCAGGGGCAGTGAACTGTCTACAGTTCAGTGTCCGGGGCACAGCATGGTGAAAGGACGAGTTCATCCCGCCCCCTTCGCCGCCCTTTGCCCTCCCTGAATTGAATCCTATACCCATCTTGTGCAGAATGGACAGAGACGGTTTGCAAGAGCCCAAACATTCCGATCTCACCAGTAGTCCAAGTTCATGACCGTCAACTTCGGACGCAGACGCTCTAACCGTTTTGGTTATCCCACCTGCACCCATACCCACCTCCCCCATTCCTTAGAGAGATGGGACAAACCACGGTACGGTAAAAACAAGACACATAAAGCAGAACAAAAAGATCAGACAGGGCAAAAAGAGGCAAGACACTCTCTTCTTTGTCACCAGCCTGATTCTTCTTCCCCTTCCCCCCTCCCCCTTCATTAGCGCTTTCCTTCTTGTACCGCCTTCCACTCCCTTCATGGCATTCTCTGTGGGAATCGACAACATCGGTATCAACGTCTTCCACAGTTATTGCGACCGATTATGAGTCACGAATACAGTCAATTGCAAATGATTACAATCTCAAAGGTTGACATGTGTGCAGGAAATTAAGAGAAGGAAAGTAGACTGTTGCTGTCAAAAGAATGTGCCCATCTATATGTAGTCCGTGTGTGCGTGAATCCCTCCCCCCCCCCCCCCCCCCCCCCCCCCCCCCCCCCTTCCTTAATTTTTCCTAGTATTTTCTTTACTTTAAAAACGAACAAAACCAATCACTTTAGATATCTATGAACACTTTCTGGAATCCAAAGAAGAAGAAAATGTGCTTGAATATATACTGTTCGACACAGCTATTGATGCGTACAACTACAAGGGCAGAGAACAAAAACTGATTAAACTGCAGAAGCATTGTAAGCCCTTAAGTGCTTGGCTGGATAGTGTCATCACACCCTACTCCTCCTGGTTTGTCCCGTTGTGTGCCTTTGTCTCACCACGTGACTGCATGTCGCTGAATTGCTTTGTCTCATCATTGCCTTTGTCTGGGTATGTGGCATAGTTTCATTATTTGCACACCATGGCTTTGAGTATTGTGTGCTTTCATTTTGTTTAGCCCCACTATAATACCTTTGTCTCCGTATAAATGCATTCGCCTCATTGTGTGGCTTTGTCTCTTTTATTTATCTTCGACTATGATGTGCCTTTGTCTAATTATGCGCCTTGGGCTCACAGAATGGTTTTTGTCTCATAATGTATACAACTTAAAATCATATTTGTGTTTTGTTACATGTCATTTGTGCCATTGTCATGGTTTTCCCCTGTATGTTTATGTCTTAACATGTCCCATTCCGTGCCTGTGTCACAGTCTGTGTTTAGTCATTATTGCATGCCGATATCTCATTATGTGCCCAGCAGGGGTCTCATTATGTGTCTGTGTCTGTGTCTGTGTCGATGTCTCAGAATGCGCTTCCCTCTCCTTAATTACCTATGTCTCACAGCGTATCTTTTCTCTCCTATTGAACGAGGCGAAGGTTCCCTGCTTTTTTTTAATTTTATTATTTACAACTAGCACATCTCGTCCTCAGACTGTCCCCCCCCCCCCCCCCCCTTCCCCCCCCCCCCCCCC